>JAQISU010001239.1:8440000-8892500 GCA_029339505.1 Unio delphinus
ATACTAGATAGATAGATAATTTAAATTATAGTGAAGCCGGCCACATCCCCATGGGCATTTATGCACCCAATGTGCATTAATTAATTTGGGCGTCATGTCAAACCACTAAATAGTGGTTATTGACATGGATGTAAGCCCCTGAGTGGGTGGGAATGGATCCAACACACACCCACCCTATCAACCAATTGGTGAGCTTGTTACAAGCGGAGGTGCAATGGCACCAGATAATAGCAAGAGAAAAATAGTCTTCTCATATCGCTATGTTGATGGGCTCTGGACGAGGAAAAGGTGGAAAAAGTCCCGGAGGTCGGCCAGCCGATGTCGTAGATATATGTCGTTTACGCCCTGGAACGCCCTAGCCATACTTATTTCAAATTCAGTCCAGTTTTACTAATGGACAAAAATAATACCAATAACGTGTCAGCCACCAGTGCAATTGAGTTAAATTCTATAAGTTTTGAATTTTCCTAACACTTAACTTCGAATATTGCTAGTACATAGTGTACATAATGTAAGTCCCTAAAAATTTTAAGCTAAAAATGTATATGCGACATATATAGTTGTGTCACTGTTAGGTTGGAATAGCTTGTAAATTTTGAGGCGGTGTTTCGAGAAAATCGTATTAGATTTTCAAAAGAGCTTGTTCAAAGAGGATTCTCTAGCCAATTGAGAACCCTATTAACAAATAAATGGCAGTGATTGAAAGCCCTTAAAAGAGCTGGTACTCATCGTAAAAAAAGTACCACGCTTTTCCTCAGTCTTCACCAATTTGGCAGCAGTTCTCCCCTCCTCCCGTGTTGTTCTTGGAAAATAAATTCCTTGGCGGGAGGCGATGAAGTTTGCTGCATCAATTAGGTGTTGTAGGGGTCGCTCCTCAAAGGCCTCGTAGTAGTGGTGGGTGAGTATAGTAAGGGCGAATTGCCATTGCTGAAGTCTTGGTGGCGAAGTTTGCAGCGACCTGAAGCCTATGTAGGTTACTGCGGATAAAAACCCAGCTGCTTTTCCCTTATCCTTCAAGAATTGTTCCAGTCCTAGTTGGCTGCATAACCTCCCCATCAATTCCTCCTTTTTTTCTGGCATTTTCGCCGTTCTCACCGGTGTCTCCCATTTTTCCTTTGGGTGGTGGTGGTGGTGGTAATTTCCTCAAAATTTGTATCCATGTTTACTGCCAAACCTGACGGATGAGTGGGGGTGGGTGTTGATAACGTTATCACCCCTTTTTCCCCCTTCCCATTTCCTTTCTCTGTTGGGGGTGGTGGTGGTTGTGGTGATGGTTCTGTTACAGGTCCTATAATTGGTGACGTGGTCATCTCCGCCTTCTCCCTTTCAAAGAAAATCACCTGTAGTTGTTGAGACAGCGCTGCTATCTGGTCTTGAAGTACCTTGCTGGAGCCCTCCTGTACAGCAGATTCCACTGTGGGAGTCTTGGGGCTCGGTTTTTCTTAAACTGCTTGTTGTGGGCTGGGTATGCTGTGGCCCGGTTCGGTTTCCCGCCACCGCCGTTGTCTGCCTCTATTACACCTGTACTTGGGTTACCCTCTGTAATCCTTATGTTTTTCTTCTTTATCCCATATTAGCAGCAGGGAAGTTCTTTTTCCTGCTGCTCTAAGGCTCCAATTTGTTGCCTCAAGCATTCCAATGCCAAATATTGCATTGAGGGCTTGCTGTGGGATGATTTCCATCGCTAGCGTGGTCAGTAGTGCCATGTTGCTTCTTGATTCGTTCGCTGCAGATGTCGTACGGGATACTAAATGACCTTCACGATCTGGGTCAAAAAGGCCGTCTGCCCTCTTTCATCTCAAATATTCTCTCCGACAGAGAATTCAAAGTACGAGTGGGCTCTATTTTATCCGTGATGCTATTTAATATCAAAATGAATAGCATCACCAAGTGTTTAGCCCCCGGTGTTGATTACTCATTATACATAGATGACCTTTTAATTTGTTATCGATCAAAGCACATACCTACAATTTAAAGTCAACTCCATTAAAATATCAACAATGTCCAAAATTGGGCCAGTACTAACGTTTTTAAAGTTTCAAAATCGAAAACAATATGCATGCACTTCTGTCAGTTGCGACGATATCATGATGACCCTAAACTCACGCTGAACGGAACACTTATTCCAGTGTGGAGGAAACAAAGTTTTTGGGTATTATCTTCGAGAGAAAACTGACCTTTATTCCACACATCAAGCATTTCGAAAGCCAAATGCTTGAAAGCTTTAGATCTACTTAAAGTAGTTGCACACACTGACTGGGGTGCTGATAAAAAAAGTCATCCTCAATTTGTATAGAACATTTATCCGCTCCAAACTAGACTATCGATGCGTTGTTTATGGCTGAGCTAGGAAGTCGTATTTGAAAATGCTTGACACAATTGATCAACAGGGAATACGACTCGCCCTGGGAGCATTTAAGACATCTCCATGTGAAAGCCTTCTCGTGGAAACAAATGAAGCACCTTAATGACATCGCAGAGAAATGCTTTCTGCACAGTACGTTCTCAAATTAAGATCAAACACTCTGAACCCTGCTTTTGCAGCTGTTTTTCAACCGAAATACAAAACTGTATACGAAAACAAACCAAATGTCATGCCTTCATTTGGTATCAGAATATCATTCAGTCTTGACAATATCAAAATTAATCTCTCTACAGTTCCGAAAACATTTGTCCCGGAAACACCACCCTGGCTCCTCAAGCAACACAAAGTGCCTATTAGGCAAGTACACGATGGGACAAAAGCTGAAACAAACCCTTCCATCTTCCAGAACTCGTATCATGAACTCCTCACGGAATTTAAAAACTACATAAAAATTTATACTGATGGATCAAAGGATGAGGAAAAGGCTGCTGCAGCCTTCGCTAGTGGTAAATACATAACAAACGTTCGTTTGCCAAACGATGCGTCCATTTTTCCAGCAGAAATCAGAGCAATAGACCTTGCTTTACAATTATTTATTTAACGTATTTTAAATAGTATTATCTCCTGTGACTCACTATCAGTGCTTCAGTCAATAAACAATTGAAAACAGGAGAACCCATTATTAACCAATCTCCTTGTCAAAAAAACCGAGGTTAGTATCTTGTACAATATAGAATACTGTTGGTTACCTATCCATATTGGTATTAAAGGTAACGAAGAAGCAGATCGGGCTGCTAAAATGGCTCGATCCCAAGAACCATCTGATTTTAAATTACCGTTTACTGCTTTAAAACCTCGTATAAAAAGTACCAACGCCAGAAATGGCAGGCATCATGGAATGATGCAGTGAATAACAAACTTCACGCCATCAAACCAACACTGGAAGAATAGACTCCTTCCTATAGAACTATCCGTAGGGAGGAGGTTGTCATTGCAAGAATCAGAAATTGTCATTCATACATAACCCACTCTCGCATACTAAAAGGTGAAGATCCACCAGAGTGTCTTTCTTGCAATGAATCATTCACTGTTAAGCACTTTATGTCCGAGTGTTCCGACCTGCAACCTACGCATGATAGCTATTATAATGTACATGACATGAAGAAATTTTTTAATACTGTACATATCACTTGTATTTTAGATTTCCTGAAGGAAGTAAATCTTTATTTTAAACTATAACTTGTATGCCATTACTTAGAGCAGTTTTATCAAATGTAAATACCGCCTCTAATTTTCAACATCTTTTCGACTGTACTCGTCAACATCCACTATTTTCATCTCCCGTTGATTGGTAAGCTTCATATTTTACTGTTACTAACATATTACCATTTTATGTTGAATATTTGGTGTTTGATATCTCTGGTCGATATTAAACCTCTTAGTATTTTTAAACGTCTATAAATACAACCGATTGTATGGTGCTAAATAGCCTAAAAGTGCTGGTGCGCCGTTAAAAAACAATCAATAAATCAATCAATCATACAGATATAATTTCCGTATCCTTGAACTACAAATGACACGGTGATGTATAACAGCACGTAATGATGTTATGTACTGTAAACTTGAGCTGATTGTATACAAATTATATTATCGGGACTGCTGCGCAAAGTGACAATCAGGTTTAGAAGTGAATTTGGGTCTGACAATAATAGTATAATATTTAACGTAACCTCTTCTCTTACTTAATACATGCAACATTATTATTGCGAATAAGTTACACGTAAACTATACAACAGACTACAACATTGAATTATTCGACACAAGTCATAATTACGTCAAACGAACAAGATAAATATGTTATTAAAACAGTTTATATCCTATAATACAAGTAGAAACAATATTTAACTCACACCGTTATACCTGGAGATCGCGCGTCATAAACTGGACTGCTCATTGACACGACTATTCTAAAAGTGATGTTTTACTCTAATGATGATGTAATATATACACATGTCATATAGCCATATATTGCTTGTACGTTCAAGGTATATCGGTTTTTCCATAGTAAGCATTTTCTCGTGCAGCTTCAGATGAACCGAACTCATCATTTCAAAATAATAAACGATATACATAAAACACCCTAGGGGACTGCTGTACACAGAACAAAACCTCAGTACTATTATTTAATCAAAAAAAGAACTAAATAAAAAATATATTCAATTCCGTGAAAAGTAGGATCTCATCATGCCATAGATATGCTGCAGCCATATATATAGTTTTGCATGCCGACAAATGAAGATACATATGTTCTAGTTGCATCAATTCTCAATGTTATCATTTGTAGATGTAAAGCTACATATTGTGATTATTCCCAGATCCTGAGTTCGCCTAATTATCTCTAATTTCATCAGCAGAAGGTATATGCATGGAATGCCTGCCACATTATCAGGGACTTTGTCCTGCCATCATATACTTCTGCAGCACACGTGAAAATAGTACAGCTTCTTGGCATAGCGTCTGTACTTAGTCGATAGTTTACACGCTTACAACAAGGTGATCCATACATTGGTTTCGAAGACCTTCAATGGCGCTTACAGACGGATGCCTTTGCGCTCCCATATTTGTATATTTTGTCTGCCAATGGTCAAACTCGCTTTGGCAATTTTGGCGTTGATTTTATCATCCATGTGGACTGATCATGAAAGTGTACTGTCGTGGTGGGTAAATGTGTTAACTGCCTGGATGGGTTGTCCATTCACTGTGATTGTAGACTCTTTGTAAGGTTTTCTGTATGTCTTGGTTGGTTTATTATTTATGTCGTCTGCATACTGGTTGTGAGACATGGTCCATACGGTGCTGAATATCAGACTCTAGTTAGGCATTTAGGGAACAGTTAGCGACAAATGGGATATCATGATAAGTCACTACCTGTACATTTGTCTTTGCACGAGGTCTCGTCAGATCAAAGAGCTCGCCATGAGTCCTGAATTTTACATTGGTCTTAGCGTCATAGTCACAAAATACATCAGTGAACATGCAGAGAAAATGACACAGCCTTGATGGACTCCATTGGTGACAACGATTGGTTCAGATGACTCACATCATCCACAGAGCAAACAATCATATCATTCTTAAAGTCTTATCATTGGATTTAATATCTCTGAACATCCAATATTTTCCATGATCTTCCAAAGGCTGATGCGACTGTGTCAACGGAGTTTCTAAGGTCGACGCATATATTGTACAGGTTAAAGTTCCAATATAGGAATTTCTTCTTGAATTGATGAGCTCCAAACACCATGTCTGTTGTCCAGGGCCCATTCCGAAATTACACTGACACTTAGGTAAGAACACTCGAACGACGGCGATTGAGCATACGTCTTGAGAGTATTTGGCTGACTCTTGATAGCATGAATATTCCAAGATGGTTTTGGCAGAATTGTATATTGCATTTGTGTTGGTACAAGTAGATGGTGGAGATATCATTGTATTCCTATGACATAATTCCGTGAGTCCATATTAACTGGAAGAGTTCAATTAGTTTTTGTGCATTGTGTATGCCTCCGAATGTAGCTGAGTTCACATTTAAAACGCGTAGTGGTGAGTTAGAAAATCACGTAGCAATTATTCCACATACATACTAAACATGTAAAGAGGCTCGACAACGTTTGAGAAATACGATTCCTGGAATCAAAATGGTGTTACAAAAAGCAGCAGTGGAAAAGAACCCTACAACTTTTTCCGACAAAACTGATTGAAGCCTCAAAACGGAAAATAGAGCCTTCCTGCGAATCTCATATTTTAACCAAAAAAATAATAAGTCTCCATTTAGCAAACGGAGACTTATCGATTTTTCAATCATTGGGGTCGCACCGATGTTGTCATCGCCCCCTCTGCTGCTACAGGTTAACAAAAATCATAAATGATTTTTCACAAGGGGTTTTACGATTTCAACCGAATATTTGATCAAGTCGGATACAAAAATCATTTAACATGAAAATCACTTATGATGAAAGTCCTTAGGACGGAAATCCTTTCAGGATCTCACAAACAGACTAATCGCTAACACTCGTCTTGTAGATCAATCAAATTTTTTGATTGGTCAGTGAGTCTAAAATTAATTCTCGTTAGCGAATTATTATGGCATCGCATATAGACAGGATTAACTGGGTTTTCAATAATTAGGAATCCTGGAGGAGCTGTTGATGCAAACGAATAAAGAATATATCCTTGCTGTGCTTGATTTGATTGCTCTAGATTAATTTGATAGCTTCCTTCAATTGCATCACATACTAAATTGAGCGCAATCACTGCTGAAATATTTACATTGTGCGGGGCAATATGCCTACCGCCGCCATCTGGGTCATTATTATATTTGAGGATAATTGAATCTTGTACTTGTAATACCTTGATAACATTTCTAACATATTCTTTTAGTTTATCAGCGTTATATCCAGTAAACTTGAAATTATGTAGATCGGCTTCTGTGACATTGTAACCGTTTAGGAATCGTTGTTTATTGTTGCTGTTGTCATTAATTATTGTTTGAATAATTAGTTCATTGATATATTCCATGTCAGATACAAGCTGATCTAATATTTCAACGAGTTTTCGCGATTTTGTTTGCCGTAGTTGTTCTAGTTGTGGTTCATGTAATTGATTAATTTCATTAAAATAACCAGTGATGTCAGTTAGCGTAAATGAAATAGTAATAGATGCGTCGGCTGTTCTTTTAATGATAAAATCCCATTGCAATGTGTTTTTGTTGGTAAATATAAATCTATCGGCGATTTTTACTTTTCTTATATCAGATAAATCATCTCGATATACGGGATTGATTTCATGATATGATTGCACGTTTGTGGTTAAGTCGGCGGTTCCGGGTGGTTTTTCAGGCCATCCTAACACTAATCTTAACGAGCTGTTATAGATATCCACGGCATACTCAGGGGAGTTTATTTCGATCGACGAAGAGAGCGTCGGTTCATGAACTTTAATAGCTATGCTTGATTCTTTTCCAGTGCTTGATTCTTTTCCAGTGATTGATTTTATTCTACGCTGAATTTCAGCATCGATTTGCTCAATTTGGTACGACCCAGCTGGTAACGAAATAACGTTCCAGTCTGGGGTGCCATCGGGTTTATTCTTATATGAGAACACCAGTGCGTTATTCGGTTGCCGACTGCCAAATGCAACCGATCTGATATTAGGTCAGCTATGATATACTCGTAATTTTGCCAGCGCACTGGAATCGGAGAAGGGAAGTTCACTCCGAATTTCGGATCCGTTGATTTTATTGATATCATGCTTGTTCGTAACGGAGTGGTATTCTCAGCGATTCGTTGAAGCAGTTCGAGTGACATTATTGTTAACGCTGTCTTCAATTTCCAATTTCAACATCGCGGAGTTATACAACTGGGTCATCGTGGAAACTCCAGAATCGGATATGAACGAATTATCTATCGACAGCGAGATCAACTCGGATAATTTCGAGTACGCGTCAAATACCACCCGGTACAGAGCTGTATAATCGGCGAGTTTTTTCTGAGAACACGATGATAACCTTTTAGTTATCGCGGTGGCGATTGCCGCGATTGTTGTTGCCGCGGAGATAGCGATTGGAACTGGAATCGGAGCCATCATGGTCACCGTCGACAAAATAACCCCGGCGCTGGCCATCACACCGGACACCGAGTACACGGTGATGTCGATGATTGTTACGCTGCGTCGATATTTTTTTTTCACGATAGCGCTCAGAAAGTGATTTTAAGTTCGCGGAAAATTCTTTCACGGTATCATATCGATATCGATGCGATTGTGATACGTCTGGGGTTATTGATTTCATCGATGTCATTACTATTTTAAACCCGCTAATGTTTTCAATTGTTCGCCGTTGTTAATGGGCCAGGGGCTGGCTAGGTGGAAGGGGAATTGTGGGGTCTATAAAGTAGTTTCAGTCGGAAAATTATCTACAAGTTCTGAACACCAGGTAATTTTTGCTCTAATGAGGGAGCTATCAACCGCGATGAAGCCAAAGGTTTGTCTGCGATCCTTGATAATTAACGTCGCGGTGCCACCAGAGTAGGTTTTATTACCGTCCACGATGATATTAAATTGACGGTCAGAGATCCACGTTAGCCTGTAGATACCATTGATCGCCGCTTCGGCCTCCTCCCAAATACCGACGGATAATGTATGATTACTGGTTTTTATCCAATCCATGATTCTATATCTGGCCGTATACACGATATTTTTAACGCCTGCGTGTGGATGCGGAATATTTACCTTTTTAAAATTTTATTTTAGTCTAAAAATATCATTGTGAATATCGAGATAAGATGTCTTGATTTCGTCAGTATTCATTATCCTCACCACTTCCTTGTTTAAAAAGAATGAAATCAGAAGGTTTTTGATTCCAAGTCGTGCTTGTTCTTTAATATGTCGGTCGATGTCAGAAAATTTCATCGTCATATCTTGGGTTTTACTACCTTCAAAGAACTTATTAACAATTTCTCTGGTGGGCTTTTGTTCGTCAATAGCGCTTTTAATTTCAGCGAGAGTCATGACATCCACAAGTGGGATTCCGAAAAACTTACCAACGACGTTGTTAATGGGTTTTTGTACCCTTTCAAAATTTTCTTTTAGTTTAAGAATGTCATTGTAAATATCGAGATAATTTGCCTTGATTTCGGCAGCCGTCATTATCTCCCCCTTCTCCATGTTAATAAAGAATGGAATCAGAGCCCTTCTGATTTCAAGCTGTGTTTTGTCTTTAAAATACCGGTCGATGTAAGAAAATTTTGTCGTGATATACTGGGGGTTACTGCCCTCAAAGCTGCCCTCAAAGAACGTATTAACAATTTCGCTGGTGAGCTTTTGTTCGTCAATAGCTTTTTTAATTTCAGCGAGGGTCGGGCCTGTCAGAGATGTGGTTTCAGATTCACGTGTTTTTCCCAAAAAATTATCCACGATGGTATTAAGTGTTGCTTGTCTCACCATAAACATATTAATATCTTTGAGAGTAGTCATCGTAGATGTAGTCGTGGCACCGAAGAAATTATTAGCGACGTAGGCATTGTGAGTATGCTTGCCAATAAAGTCGCTAATTTCAGCGAGGGTCGGGCCTGTTAGAGATGTGGTTTCAGATTAACGTGTTCTCCCTAAAAAGTTATCCACGATGGTATTAAGTGTTGCCTGTCTCACCATAAACATATTAATATCGTTAAGAGTCATCGTAGATGTAGCCGGGACGCCGAAGAAATTATTAGCGACGTAGGCATTGTGAGTATGCCTGATAATAAACTCGCTAATTTCAGCGAGAGTCGAGTCTGCCACAGGTGGGGATCCAAAAAACTTACTAGCGACATCGTTAGTGGGTTTTTGTACCTTTTCAAAATTTTCTATTAGTTTAGAAATATCCGTGTAAATATCGAGATAATTTGCCTTGATTTCGGTAGCCGTCATTATCCTCCCCCTCTCGGTGTTAAAAAAGAATAAATTCAGAAGGTCTTTGATTTCAGCGAGAGTCATGCCAAGCACAAGCGGGTTTCCAAAGACTTTATGTACAACATTTTTGCGAAAAGTATTATAACCTCGTATATAATCATCCAGATCACGGCCGTGGGCGTCAATCGCGTCGGTGATCGTAGACACCAGTGCGCCTGGTTTAAATCGTCCGTCGCTGGAATACAGCGCAATAGAGTTTTCAGCGGCATCGCTCTGCTATATCAAAATGTCATCCGCGGATATATTACTGGTTTTAAGTCGTCCGCCGCTGGAATACAGCGTAATAGAGTTTTCAGTGGCATCTCTCTGCCGTATCAAAATGTCATCCGCGGATATATTACTGGATTTCAATTTACCCTGGCGATCTTGAAATACAACTATTTCGTTCGGGTCAACACTTGCTAAATTTAACGTCTCGGCGATTTCATCTTCAATTATTTTTTTTACATCCTCGATAGAACCCTCGGCTGGTTTCGACATTGACAGAGATCGTCCCCAAATATCAATCACTATTGTTAGCGCAACTTGTATTTTCAATTTATTGATTCTCTAAAATTAACTTGCAATTTCACACTCGTGTATTCATTTACAACCAGATGAGGTGGTTTCTATGACGATGAAATCTCCACGAGGACATTTAATACTTCACGGCCGCATATTGGTGGATCATTTAATTGTTGTGTTGGCAGCGTGGAATAAAAATTCGGAATTGAGTGATTTGATATATACCGCATAAACTCGCTCGGTGGGTCTAGCCCATATGAATCGAAATAAACAATCCCACGTGGATCAATCGCGTATGCAACCCAGTGAGTTCCCGATCCGTTACTGTTATCAAGATTGATGATACCGGTTTCAACGCGTTTAGGTTTTCTCGGCAATTGATCTATCATAAAAACCCCTCTGAAGTTTTTTATCGCTAGTTTTTTAGCAGCATCAATTAAATCAAAATTGGACATGGGAAGAATTGGGCTTTCAACTAATAAACCGTTCCTGGGATTCTCAGACCCTTTCCGCTGTACCATGAATACGGGGTTCCTGGTAGTCTTAGACCCTTTCTCTTTTTTTAAATCCTTTCCCAGTTGCCTTTTTCAACGCCATCTCTGCCTCGGTACCAACGGCTCCCAACGCCGCCGCTTTCGCCACCTCTGGGGCAGCCGCGGAAATCAATGCTGGTATTGGAGCTAACAATGGAAATATACCACCTGATTTTATCATGTTGGCGATTGCAGCCTTCGAAAATACAATTTGAACCCCTCGCTGTTTTTTAGCGCATCATTGAAATGTTTTATTTGACGATCCGTCAATGATATTTTATGTGTACCGCCGGACATCTGCGCTGGTTTCAACGTTATTGTGGTTTCACATTCTTTAGCGGATTTTGATCGCAATTTCTTGACCTGACCATCAGTCAGCTTGACACTAACAACACTATATGGCATTTTATTGTAAAACTATTTATGCTTTCAATTGATCTAATTGTGAATCGTTTACATATTTTCCACTGATGCATCAATAAGTCTCAATCGTCCGCCAACGCCTTCAAGTAACATTGATTTATCACTGAGAATGACAGCAACCGCTCCATAATTAGCAATAGCGCCACGAAGGACATTAGCTCTGAAGTGTATATCAACGACGGATTGCCTTGTTAACTCAAGATGCTCCAGCGAAAAGTAGTAGATCGGATACATGGCCTTAAAATCATATTGCGATATTTGCAAATCAGTATCAACATTTTGATCACGGCCCATATATGACAGCATATGATGGTACACGCGCGCAATATGGTTTTGACCGTAATTAAGTTGTATGTCTTTGGATGGTTCCTGCTGGCCATTTATTCTCAACGAGACGTCAGTAACTCATATGACTGAGTAATTGTGAATTCACTCTTGTCATATCTTGCAACGCAATAAATATATGACGTGGAGCTGAAACGCCTAAATGTGATGCCAATTTCCATGTAAATGTACCATTGATATTTGATTGCTTGACATGTGTTGTTGTTGTTAGCCAACGTAGCAATGATTTGCCACCCGCGTCCATAAATGATAGTAGTCGCTGTTCTGTGGTAATTGATGGGGTCATTACTGGCATCCACAAGACCAATTTAGTTAAAACGACTTTACCAGTGTCAGCATCTGGATTTGCAAGATCCGCTGAAATTCTCCAGATTGCATCATCGTCACTACCCTTTTGCACGAGTACTACTGTATGCTTCGCTCCATAAATAACTTTTCGTACATTTCTGCAGAATCCAAATATATGATGCAACGGAATCGCACATGAAAACGATCTACGTTGTCCTGCCAACATTGCTATTCGAGTTGCAGCTCCTAGATTGTACTTGGGATCAGTATTTTTAATCATATTCTCGACATCAACAGCAGCAGTGCCAGCATTATTATTTGGTCGTCGTACAAAAAATTGAGTGGATCCAGCGGTGTTTTTATTACATTTTGCAAACATCATAGACTGACCTGCTGATCTTGTATAATCGTCAGAATATCTTGCTAACCCAATTATTGTTGTAGCCACATCAACATCACGTTCTATAGACTCAATCTCTTTTCCGTCAATGAGATATCTTGCACTCTCAAATAGCGACATGATACCATTATTGACTAAGCCGACTTTGGCACCATCTGGATACGGTGCTGGTACAGCAGGAGTATCAGTAAGTTGTACAAGTTCTCCTTCTACTTCGATAAACGCTTCACACGGCAAAAAGTATTTACTGGTATCATGGACTTGAAGTTCAACTCGCGATCGTAGGTCGGGTTGTATTGCATGATAGGAATAAAATTGATAATCTCGGACGGAATCGTCTCTGCGCACTGGGGCTTCCATATCAAGCGCGGGATCAGCTGTTCGTTTAAACATTATATTATTCACACTAGTGTTTTCAATTGTGAAACTCTTTGTAATCATCGTCGTTTTCGTTTTCGTTTCAAACCACTTCCTGCTATCGCGTTCATGATATCGCAATCTGTTACCGGCGAAGCCGTCAATGGCGACGGAGTCACCGAAGCAGCCAACGACGCTAGTTTTTCTTCCACTGCGCTATTTATTGCTTTGCTGATTTTTGCAGGCATCACTGTCGTTGATGGCAGCACTGGTGGTTTCACCACCGACTTCGTCGCTGTTGGTTTCTTTCGCACCAATGATGTTATTTTATCTTTCGCGGCAGAAAATGCCTTTCCGGCAAAATTTCCAACAGCGCTGATTCCCTTATCACGAATTATATCAATGGCTTTCATTGATAATTGTTTAGCTAGCGGCGCTGTTTTTGGGGCTATTCTTGTAAATAACCCCGCGATGGTACTGCCGAGACCATATCCGTACCACGCGCGGTAAACAGGCAATCGTGAGTTCACCACGTAGACGCTTACGGGTTTATCATGGTTGTAGTGTATGATCATCTTGTTTTAAAACTAGTAGTTTTTCAATTAGTGAATTGCGAAGCCGCCATTGAAAACTCTTTGAGTAATCGCTTGCGATCAATCGCTAAAGCCATAGGATTTTCATCATAACCATGAGCGTCTCTGTGATTTTCAACTAATTCAGCAATGAGTTCTCGATATACATCAATGTCCATGATAATCGTCTACAGATATCAGCCGCTTCATTAATTATCTCGAAGGAGTTGTTTCCGGCTCAAGTGGTTTCCAATCGAATATCCGCTAGCATTAACTTTTTTAGTTGTACCAGTTTTATCATACTCATCAATTCCCTTTCTAAATTCTTTATATCCCAATTCTCTTTTATTTAGAAGTCCAATCCCCTTATTCGTTTTATACAACCAATCGGCCCATTCATCTCGGTTTATTCTACTGTTTTTATACTCGTCTTTTAAAAAGTCCTTTCTGGAATGAAAGCTTTGGGCGGCAAAATTACCAAAAACTTATAATGTTCGGGTTTTATTAATTCAAATCGTTTGATTTGTGTTATAGCATTTTCAGTGAGTTTGTCAATAAAGGGAACACCTCTTGGGGTGACACCAACAGGTTGTGGTTCAGGTGCAGAATCATCAATATCAGCTAATCGTTCATACTCGTGTTGGGTTTTTATATCACTGGATAGCTGTTGTATCCCTGCGCGTGTTTGTTCGGTCTCGGCTGCTATCTTTTCAAGCGTATCAAGCAGCGGCGCCTTTGTTGCTCGTTCTTTTTCAGGAATATCTCCGTATATCGCTGCTTCAGTTAACTTTTTCACATCTTTGGTCGCACTTGTTATCGGAGTAAACAGTTGTTCACTTGACACAGAAAAGTCAGTTTGCATTTGTTGTCGTTGTTGAAGTTTCTCGCGAAGTCTGTCTCGAACCGGTATAAACTTTTTAATTGCTACTAGCCGCTCTCGGGCTAATCTAGTTGTAAGCGATTCACCTACCATATATTGTTTGTGAACAGAGTTTTCAAATGTGAAACCCGGAGGGTTTCAACGTGAAGACTATATCACAATTAAAGGCCGAGTTATCAAATAATGTACCATCAAGCTAAAGTATTCATCTCCGACAAGGTTAAACTGTACGACGCTATCCGCGAATGGTTCAGAAATAACATCGCTGGGGGTTTCAGAATTGTAATATCTGAGATCGGCGATGAACTATTTTTGTTAACCTCGCGGCAACAACAACAACTACGTAAAAATGGAGGCGTCGCGGTGATTACTTGCTACCACGACCAGATCATCCAGTACGCACATAACTGCATGAGCCAACCCAAACTGTTGAGAATTCTTTCAGGAGAAAATCCTATGTAACAAGTAAAGTGTTACAAAAAACGCTAAAAAAAAAATAAATTTTCAGTAAAAAATTTACTGAAAGTCTATTTTAAAGTAACGCCCACGTGGTTAGGATACTGGTTTTTTCTCGTTTAATATTTTTCTAAGATCACGAACCTTAGAACTAATTTCAGTTCGTTTTTGATACTCTTGGCCGAGCTTTTGACGTATTGCTTCAACTGTGCTAAATAGCGTTATAAATGCATTAATGTCGTTACCGTACAAACAGGCATTGATGGACTTTTGAATTCCTTTCACGAGCCTGTACATCTTAGGTAAAACATAACAACTCTTACTAGACTGATACTCAATGTCTTCATATTCTGAGGTAATCCTGTCGCAGTCGAGATCTTCAGATAATACTATCCCTCGATTCTGCAAATTTGAAATTTCAGCGATTATGGCATTTACATCTTGGATATCCATATTTTTATAGTATACTGTATCTCTAATTTTAAAAAAAATGCTAATTAAATGTATAAATTATGAGCGGTTATTCATTCATGAGTCCCTTATTCAGGCCTTTGTGTCTTTGTTAGGGTCTTTCTTTGGGCCGGCAATCCATTCTGGCCTTGTGACCCTAACACCGTTTTTATTAGCCGGTAGCCCATTCTGTGCTACTCTTTGGGGTTCCTCATGTGAATGTAGAGCTTTTTGCATCAATTTATACCATTTTTTTTTACACCCATTTACTTTGACAAACACATAATCTCCGGCGAGGGGTCTAGCTTAGCAAACACTGAATTAGATCTCTCAGAAGGTATATGTTTGAATGGGTGTTCTTGTGACGTGGGCGTGGTCAAACCAAACCAACAATTGCAACCCATGAAATCAAATTCATGGTTGCATGAGTTGGAAAAAACCCAACCCACGCTACCAAAAATGTGATAGCATGAGTTGCAATGTTGGTTTGGTTGAGGGGTTCGCCCTCCCGCCCCCAAATTAATAGAAAAAAACATCTTTCGTTTAACCATCAAATAATGTATTTGCTATGGGGACCGAACACGTAGTTGATAGACCTGTGTTTACAAGACAAACACGCTACCGTTTAGACTACGGAACTGTCATACGAAATAGATTTTTTAATATATATATCTTCTGATTATACTTAACAATAAGAGATTTTTAAAATAGACAATTTTACTGTATCCACAGAAATTTCATAGTATTTAGGAAATAAAATAAGTACACAAAAAAAATAATCTAACTGTTGTTTAAAATATCATGTCAATAGTATTCTGGGTTTTTTCAGTGACGCATGCATGCGTCAGTGTACCGATCAATATAAAACAGAAGTACGTTTGTACTGAAAGCCACGCATGCCTGCGTCAGTGAAATACCGATCAATATAGAGGAGGCTAACAATATAACCTGACATGTATACTTAACAATAAGAGCGTTTTCACTGTATTTAAATGTAATATATAAAAATGCATACAGGAAAAAGGAAAATAAACTACTTTTACACACAGAAAAATACAACTCGCACGTAGAAGATAGTAATTGTACAGTCACGTACCCGCGTCAATGAAATACGATTGATTAGCAGTCTACATTTATAATGTGTGCACTGATATAATTATAAAGTATTTATCAGTCTATCTATCTGGTTTTAATAAGTTGTGAAAACATCAATTACGTAACACACAAGTCGATTCTAAAACAGCATGTAATTTCGATGTTATAAATATAAATCTCCACAGTCACGTGTCCGCGTCAAATAGCAGCATGGATTACATTTCAATCATGCGACATAACTCTGTCATGCAACTTTATCACTGGATGATTTATCACTGGATGATTTATCTCCTTTGATATATGAAAATTGTATCCTGTGTGCTGTCTTTTTTGACAGAGCTGATTTCTGTATTCCTTCTGCAACAAATCGTATTGAAGACCTACAAATATCGAAATATCTACTGGCTTCATTTATTTATTAAAAGATTCTCTCTTCATTATTTTCTAAATCAAATGATTTGACCCCCCTAGGGCGTTTTGAGTGCCTACAAGCGTTGCTTTTTAAAAGGTTATCGCGTTGCGAGATGGATTGTAAATTTGAAGAATGGTTATCAATCTTAATGCCATTTTTATGATCGATAACAAAACCATCTTTGATTGGTCCATGAAATACTTCATAGATTATTATGTGATTAAGATATTTCTTCTTCCCGGCACCAAACGTCAATCATCCCATATTATTTACCCGTCCAACCGGTTTCTTTAGTCTGCAATTTCTAACAACACCATCATGGGATGCTTCATAATTGACAAGCACCGGATGGGGTCTGAAGTCTTGGCTCATTTATATAATAATAATACTTGTCTAATTTATATCTGCTTTAATTATAAGTCTATTAATGTAGTCTTGAGGGGTTTTGATGACTTTGTCATTGAACGGGTCATTGATTCGATTGTCATAGTAGCGTTTTAGTTGTCTGTATCGTTTGCCGCAACAATTGAGACATAATTGTTACTTCGCAGCACTGAAAACGACACGGATACGTTTGATCAGTTTCTAAGACCAAACGGTGAATTATACCGCACTGAAGCATTTCACAACAAAATGAAAAAACAGCTAGTGGGTTTTTAACGGTGGGCGACGGAGTAGCCAGTGGCGAAGCCATAAATAATGAAATTGTCAACGATGAACAATTATTGACAAACTGTTTTACAATCCCGTCGGTTGCAGCTCATTTTGCGAGAATCAAAAACGCATAGAAACCAACACGCGCAGAATTCTTGCCAGACATTGAGGCTAGTTGTTTAGAATTTAATCATGGCGGTTTATGAAATGGAGAGTGTACTGAGTATTTTAAACGATTTGGACACCCCGTACATGAAATGACTCGTGTTGCAATTAATGGGCCGCTGCCTGATTTCGATTTAACTGGATTCGCTCGTGTAGTATCATTTGAATTCGCAGCAGGACTTCATCGCGCTTGTTATATTTGGATTGGTAGACACATGTCTGAAAAGAAGTAGCTGCCAATAGCGCTATTACGATTCATGATTGATACAAAAATGTTAATTTCGCTGACGGTGAGTGAAGCAATTATATCATATCGGAAACAAACCAATGTCTGGTTACCAGAACCAGAAAGTCTTGATAGTATAATTGACGAATCCAGAAAACATATTGATGCCGACGAAAAATATATCATTGAGTGGTCCAAACGGGTATTTAATCAACGAAACAACGAAGCAAAAGATATCGGCAGAAGAATAATTGGAAAATTAACTCAGGGAGGGAAAAAATGTGACTACAAAAGATATTCTTCACGGTTGATTATAGATATCACCGAATATGACTTTGTAATCGCGGATTCAGTATCTAAAAATATATATGTTGATCGTAAGGATGCTTTCTTGTCCGATGAAACAAAATTGGGTACAATTGTTACTTATAACGATGGACACAGTTATTCTTATACACATTTGAGGTCGTCTATGCTGGGTTATGCTTGTATTAATTTATTTTCAATGACAAAAAGATTTCCTGACACTGCGGTTAGAGTTGCCGTTGATTCATTTTACATTAAAAGCAAGTACAGTTGCGCAGTTGCTGAATTCACTAATTCGGATGAAAGTTGGGGATCATGGAGAATTAAAAAAGAAATGCTGCGTGATTATTATAAATCAGCAGACGTTGAAATTAAAAGTAATTACTTACGCGGTGATCATTTATCAGAGCGTTCTAATGCACCACCGATATCCAATCCAATTTGTAGATATAAAACTGTTTATTTAAACGGCTGAGGCGGGTCGGGAAAAACGACTCGGGCGATTAAATTATATAGTGGGAAAAATCCTACGGATTTCACAAACATGATTGTGCTGACACCGACCCATAGATTAGCGCGAGAGATAAAACAACGAAACGTTGAAGCTTGCACTTATCACAGTTTTTTTCGATACAACGGCGACAAATGGACCCCTGAACGAATGGGTGAAACATTCATCCACGCGGATGAGATATGTAGGGTTTTGTTAGATGTATTAAAAATGTTTCTTGATTGGTTGCTGCAAAAGAATACAGCGATGATAATGTGTGGAGATCATGGCCAACCACCACCATTTGTCGGCGGGGGTCCACATGATTGGTTAAAAGCGTTTGTTGACTATTATGAAGAAATCGATACCGACTATAGGGCACTTGATGAACAATTACGCGAGGTCAAGAAATTAATTAGATTACAACCGGATAGAATCCAATGTGAAATAATCAGAGAAATAATTCCTGAAACTCCAATGGAGGAATTTTGGGAAGCATGGAGACCAAACGATTTTGTAGTGGCAAGTAGAAAGATAGTCAGAGACACACTTCAGACAAAGTTGTTTAAGCTTCACAAAGAAAAATTCCCAATGCGCCCAGTGCCGCTGTGTTATAGACCCTATGATACACGGCGACAGAATATTGAAGTTGAAATTCCAGGACGTGTGACTTCGTCAGGACCCGAAAGACAAACACTAGTGTTAAATGATATTGTGCTGGTTGATATCAGTGTTGTCGAAGAATTGTTTTCGATGATGACACCACAATGGATGATGCTAGCATCGTTGATGTTAAAATTATTGATAAAAAACTATCCAGTTACAAACAACAAGACAAAAAAAACCGAGAATTTGACATTGATGCTGAATTAATAATCACTTTGAAGCAACAACAGAATAATCACTGCGCGAGTTGCAATTGTATAATGCGTTGGCAGTATTCGGATAAAGATCCTCGCCAATTTACCGTAGACAGAAAAAATAACAGTCTCGGTCATGTCAGAAACAATGTGATCTTGACTTGTCTTGAGTGCAACAGACGCAACGGCGCTAGTTAAGACCTTGCGGCGGCAATTGAGTATCGTCAGGTATCACTTGTAGTTGTTTGCGTGTAAAACCCCGCTGAGTGGCAGTTGAATCCAATTTATAGATTGGAGGTCTACCAGTTGATCGTGTTATAGTAGATATGCTATGCGTAGTGACACTCCAAATAGGATCAGTAGCCCTTTTTTTACCACCTTCGAGTTCTCCTGGTTCATATAAATATCTCACAGTGACATTGCTGAGAATTGGCTGAGAAACACTATCCCGCTGTGGTTGTGGTATATACTTTTTTTTTATTGCGTTGTTAGGTTTCATAATGATTGCTCTGGTAATCTCGTTATTTAGCGCTGCAACTACCCCTGGTAACCTTTTGACCCATTCACGGGATCGCTTTTCTTGGATGAATTCTTTTGCGTATTGATATTCAAATAACCGCTCAGCAAGAGTCCGATTAAATCGTTCTAAAATTGCCTGATCGCGATGTAGTGCAGTATGCCCCCGTCTAATGGTGACATTGTGATGTTTCATTGTAGATGCAACCACACCCTGAAATTCCTTGCCAGGATCAACTTGTAACAGATTTGGCCAGCGTAGCGGGCCTCGTCGATAAATCCTTTCAAATGCAGAAGCAACTTCAGGTGATGATTTTGTTTTTAGTGGTTCTGCTTGTTTGTATCGACTCGCAACATCAACTACGGTTAGCGCGTATTTGTAACCGTTGTCAAGTGGTAAAAACAATAAATCAGCTTGATGAACTTCATTGGGTCCGGTAACATCAAAATGCGAGAAATTGATTTGTTTAGGACGCGGTAGATAAATTTGTCATATAGCCTGTTTGGATAACCAATTAGCCGCAGTGGCCTTTTTCACTTTTGAGGCGTTGGCGAGTTTATTGATTGCAGCGTTACCCCTCCAGTATCCTTTTGGAGAATAATAAATAGATTCCATATTATTAATTACCAGCGCCCATCATCAATTTGCCTTTCATAGCTGATTTTACCAACCACGAAGCCAATTTTTCTTTGAAAGATTTATCAGGAATAGCATTTAACGCATGAATTAATTTCACATCCGCGAGATGCCTGTGTTGCAAATTGCTGCTTTTATATGCAACATCATGAGCATGACACGCCTTATCAATGGCGTTTATCGGTTCTTCACCACGTTGAGGTTGATTTTGATCATCAAGTCTGATATCTAATCGTGTTTCGGGGCCACAGTTGCTATATCCTGGAAGGTGCTTTTCTCCTGGATACTTTGCCCACGGCGTTCCAGGGAGTTTTACTAACTTGGCTGCGATATCACCTCCTCGTTTTTCTTAAAAACATCTCCGGATTTCATAGAAACAAATCTAAATTTTTTTTATACCACATGTTGCACATCTACCAGTAAGTGCAGATCTGTTATTGCTAGTTGTAATCGTCGTCACATCATTTGTGCTAGTACTCGTTTTACACTTCACACAATATAGATCCATAATTTATGTATAGAGATATGAATATAATTGATTTTGCAGCGACTAAAACACGAGAACCAGTTAAGCATCATGCAGCGCTACCAAACTCTATCCGCGCAATTATAATCAGGCCATCTGGATCCGGCAAGACGCAATTGCTGCTCAATTTAATAATGAGATGGATGAAGTGGGATAAGTTGTATTTAGTTGCTCCTAGCGTAGATGATCAACGATGCTATGAAGTGTTAAAGGATTTTAACGAGAATGCATCAGAAATTAAAGGTGAGAACGTCATTGATTTTATAACTGATATGGACGAGGCACCATCCGTGGATGACCTTGATGGTAGCATTAATAATTTAGTCGTATACGACGATGTGATGTTAGACAATCAAGAAAACCCAGCTAGAATATTTTCCCGAGGCAGGCATAAAAACACCGACGAGATATGTGTCAATCAACGCTACACTCAGATTCCAAAAGTGATCAGAGATAACTGTAATATTCTTGCTGTATTCAACGGCTTTGATACACATACGCTACGAAATATTTGGCAGACATGGTGCTCTGATATGGACTTCAATCAATTTCGAAATTTCTTTAGTCATGCTCAGTCGACCCCACACGGATTTATAACAATAAATTTACATGATCCTAGAACACGATATCGTGTCGGACTTGATCAAATATTCGGTTGAAATAGTAAAAACCCTTGTGAAAAATCATTTATGATTTTTGTTAACCTGTAGCAGCAGAGGGGGCGATGACAACATCGTTGCGACCCCGATGATTGAAAAATCGCTAAGTCACCGTTTACCAAATGGAGACTTATTTTTGTTTTGGTTAAAACATGAGATTCGTAGGAAGGCTCTATTTTCCGTTTTGAGGATTCAATCAATTTTGTCGGAAAAAGTTGTAGGGTTCGCCTCCTCTGCTGCTCAAAACATTGGTCACCCTGGAGTTAAATCAAATATTGTCTTAGTGTCCATTTGTTTATGCCACTAGACACGGATGGGTTACAAACTACTACATCGTGGATTCACAGTCGAGCCCGAGTAATCAAGAAGAGTAAAGACACCAGCTCCACCAATGATGACATTGACAAATTAAATAAACAAATTCTCTAAATGTTGGGGAAATACGTCAAAGCAAGATCGGACAGATTTTTTATATATGTACCCGACTCGAGGTATATATTTCTCGATATCAACCGTTTCGTGGTACTAATCACCAAAACCATTTCCGCCCAGGTCAGTGATAAACGTAAAGAATCTGGACTACCGTAGATCTGAATAAATACCTTTATCGGCGTTCTATCCTGATAGTAATAATCAGTATATGTCTCATAATACCAGTAACAACTGCCTAAACTCAAGTTTGGTGATATTAATATTGCCGTGCAAGTTACAAAAGCCACACTGAACAAATTTAACAAATTACCATGTATCTCTGTTACAGTGTACACTTGGGATGTAGACTTTTATCTGCTCCCATTATCCTCAAATGACATCATAGACGAGTCCAGTTTTAGTTGTTGCTGAGTGAAATATAAGCATCAGAATTGTTGTCGCTCTACGTTTTGATAAAGAATATTGCTCGGTTGCTCCACGTCACAGCAAGATACACGTAAAAGAACCATTCACGTAGACGTTGAATGCATGTCATTATGACGCAGCAACTGCTCACCAGCCATGACTTATACTATGGTGGAATCAGTGACAACCCACAGCTAATAATAATGCCAGAACCAGATAGAAACATTTTCAAATACACCACCGTACAACGAAAGATGAAAGTGTCTTATGTAAACTATGCGAACTGAATATTTGAACATTCAGTAGAATGCTCTTGTTTCCAAGACGTCCAGCTATGCTTCCAATGTATTACAAGTCACTTAATGAATCACATTTGGGTCCTGTAATGTAGCAGTTAGGTGTGATGGACAAACAGTAACCAGTCCTTTATGGTGCTCAGAGCGCGAATGCTCTTATTACATTTTAGGTGTTTCTCAAATCGATCGAATATACCGCGAAATGAATTAAACAGAAGCTCTAATCACTAACATTGGTAATTACAAAAGCACCATTTTTTTCCCGCGAGCATACATGATTATGACCCGCGATAACATTGGTGAGTTTTCTGAATCTGTGACATTTACTTCCACCGATGTTAACGTCCGTGACCATTGGTAGGGGTTATTTACAAAGACCAAAAAAATCCCTATACTGCTGGATAACTTGGGTAGGTACCATGATCACTTGACAATGCAAGCAGTAACCATGTCATCAGGTTCACCGATATGTGTTATCTTGAACAATTCAATTACATTTAGGCAAAGCAAACAGATTCGTTAATCCTGAGTGCGGCCTTGAAACAATCTAACAGCGTATAACTTTGTAATCACTTGCAAATATTGTTCAATTAGTGTTGACCTGTTAACGAGAAAAAGTATACATCCGTACGAGTACAAAAGCGAAGAGGACAGATGTTTCTAAAAATCAGTTGCGGCCAATCAAAGCGTTTTATTCATCGCTGTCACGCGGAGGTATCTCAGAAAAATAACACGAACACACTAGCAATGCTTGGTCTTCATTTGAATGTGAAAACCCGAAACGACTATCAAAGTCTGTATTTGCGCACTAATGACATAATATTTGCTGTTGACTTGGATAAATACCATGACAATGTCATGCACGTGTACAAGCTCGATTCGGTGCATTACTTCTTGTCAGGGGATATTGGTTGGGATTTTCTACTGTCCCAAACTAACATTGACCTAGAATCATATTTCAAGCCTTGTTATGGATTTCATTGGATTGAACCTGCGAATGTACAAAAACACATGCATGATCAAAACATTAACAGTGACCACGAAAATGCCTTTTGCAATTGACCTTGAATATATATCCCAAATATATACACGATACAAACATACATTATCTGCTACCATTATATGTGTTTTCAGTCCCTGTTACTTGGTTTTACACATATCAGTGCGCGATTGTTAATGAATCTGGACGTAACAACACTGAGCGTGAGCTGTGAAACCAATGAATGTTGGATCTTCCGTGCTGGACTTATCAAAGCTGCTGACATACAATTTCTGCTATGACAAGATCAGACAGTTTAACCGGTATACCGACACTGACTCGTTGCTGATGCGACACGTTTGGTAAATGAATTTAATATCAGCTAGTATCCTAAAAAAACACTCGTTATGTAGCAACGCCAATGAAAAGGTTGTTCCAAAGTTCAATGACAAATGCTCTGGTAAACCATTTGAGGATAATATGAGACTCCGATAAATTATGTACTCTAATTTAGCCGAACTGCAAAGCGATCTCATCTCCAAGAACATTAAAAAGGCTAAAGGTGTTTAACGGGCGATTGTGCAAAAGGATATAAACACAAATGTACGTGGAATTTCTTCGAGTCCGACGTGAATTTGTACAGAAGGCAAATGTGATACAGTACCAGAAACATCGCATGAGTGTTTACCAATGTACTAAAGTGAGTTTAATATCAAGCGTTATCAACACGTACGCGTTTTGCCATCGTGCTGTTGTGAACCAGCTCAAGATGGATCGCAGATTACGTAATGCTCTAGTACATCAACACACCTTTTCGTGGAAGTTTCGTATGCGCTGAAACAACTTGTAAATAATATCTAAAAACTGTCCTGCTAATAACATATGGTCCAACCTTTGACGATCCGAAAAGGTAACATGTTGGGGAAATCGTAAACGCGTTAACAGACAATACCGGGTCAGTAGCACAAAGGTTTCCACCTAACTCAGCAGCTGTATACGGAACAAAGTTGTTTCCAAGTGGTTGCAACAGTACATACTTTGAAATCATCTTCCGAGCAACAGATACATTTGTTGTAGAATTGCATGTTCTGGTTGTAATCCCTTCATACATGTGACTTCATGGTTCAATTCTGAAATACGTACTACACGTACCTTAGGCGAACTATTTTCAAACAATCCCATGAGGATCTTTTACGCACTTGCTACCCATTTCAAGCGGCTTCAGCTCTCGAATTCCCACGTTGGACTGGATGATATTTTAGATAATTTCCGGCCTTGTTTGTCCAATTTAGCAATATAATTTACTTTCAATTAGTGTTTTTTGCTGAGTGTATTTTGTCAATCACTCAGCGCGATCATTCCTCCATTAACGATTCATTGGTCTCCAACACCTGGACAAAAAATCTCATTCAAGTCATGATAAAGATCCACGTCGGTGCGCGTTTGAGGCCGCTAGCGGAATTGTCAGACACAAACTGGACTTCCTCACCACACATCAAACACAAATGTTCGAAATCGCTGTTAGTCCAATATATGTCTGAATTCCAATTAGATTCACACTACCTATTTTTGCGACATCATACACAGTATGGTATATTTATAGTACTGTATCCTCAAGATAAAAGCAAAGACGCAGATATTTTCACCGTTATGGTTATTCCAAATAGGCAACACCTAACTAAATCGTCCAAGCTTGGTGAAGGAACCATATATCCACACCTTGTTGGTGCACATATTCTCGGATCTGCTGGACAATACTGAATATTGTTTTACGATGGATGAAGGATCGGTTGTACGTGTATGTGCCATCAGCTGATTAGCAGCCGTGTGCTGTTTTCAAAACTTTAAAAAAATGTTTTGATAAACGATAGTCGAATAGCGGTAAAAACGACACTGTTGGCATCATTTCCACCATCGATGAAGCACCCTCCATTGACGAAGATGTCATTCTTGAAAACATAGTCAATCACAAAGTCAACACAACAATATTTATTGGACTAAACGATACGCACATGCGCCTGAAGTTATCTGTAGCGCGTTGAGGGGTTGAGGAGTTGGATTTTTAGCGGATCACAAAAGATTCTAATCTATTTCGTAACATAGCTAAACACATAACGGATATCGAACTAGCTACCGACGCAACTGGAAAGACGATCACGCGTGTACTACATGTTAGCAATGGTAGACGTTAATTTGGTCATGACGAGGAAGTTAGGGACTTAATTACCAAGGTGCCAGACGTGCCGCCTGAGTACATATCAGAGATGCAAACACCGGTTCAATGTTTTAGAGAAGCAGCACGTGATGCAAACTTAAAAAATCCTGTTTATATTTATCGTAACAGATCTGGTAATTCGAAATATTACATAATAAAATTATCAACAAAGATATGTGATAAAGACAAAATTAAAGAATGGCTTAGACTTATATTCTGGGAGTTTAATTGACAGACACAATGTACCGGCGATCTGTGGATACATTTTGCAGACACGATTAATGCATTTAGGAGCGGAGAGATTAAAGAAGGGGAACATAATGGGGAGATTTTATGCAAAGCTGGTAGCATCTGAACCTCACCAACATCAAGTTCCTAGAGACGCCAACTTTGACAACGAATATGTGATAATTGAACTGAAACAACGCCTGCAAGTGATAAAACGGCAAAAGCCTGTATTACCAAAAGAACAAGTACAAATGTGGATAGTACAACAACCTAGACCCAAACTTTACACAGATGAGTAATACAGACAGCGGATTGGCTAACAAAACGGTGGTATCAGCAACAGCACAGACGTGCTTCACATGCGCCTCCACCAATACAAACGATAAAGGGCTACGATTTATCTGAGCTTGCATCAAAGCGAAAACACAAGCGTATAACACTTCTTTGAAGACGTACCAGCAAACGTTGCATAGAAAATACAACCAAACAAACACCATCCCGAGAACTTAAGTGAGGTTTTTAAACAAAAAGCCAAAACGAAAAAGAATGTTTTGGTTGACTGTGTGAATCTAATGACCCTGCAGAGCGATTTAAAACGCTCGCTAAGGCAGTCCATGCGGATAACAACGAGAGCAACGTCACCAATGTAGCCACATCAATTTCTAAGCGATTGTTCACCGACGATCTCATTGATAGACACATTTATCGTGCGGTGATGCATGCATTTGGTTTAGATATCTATGATGTATACAACACCGATTAGTAACGAAACCATACTTTAGTGTGACTTTTTCTGCATATGTTGCCGCTTGTGGATTGCGTACAGTTGATATCACACCTGTGTAGTTGTAAATTTGATACATTTTGACTACTAACTGATCACAAACGTTTTGTGGTCTGCCCGCAAACACTACATTTTCACAAAATTGGAGAGCATCTTGGGATATGGTAGAACTTCAAACAGGGTCGTACGACATTACCGCAAATAAAGATGAGATCCTACGAAAGGTTTTGGTGCTGAGTGGTAGAGACTTAAATTTATATACGTGATAACGAGCTCATTATCTCCATAATATTTAGCTAATATTGTTTAGTCGTTGTCGAGAACAGTTTCTTGTTGGCCAAACGATATTGCATAAAATGAACAATATTTGCATTTAGGAACTAAATGAACTGGATCTCATATCATACCAGATATAGGAGGATTATGTCAACAACACAGGTCAATTTGCATGTGATGCTGTAAGTGGTAGTTATCAAAGCAGTCTTTAAACGACAGGGCTGATCTCTGAAGGGTACATATTTTCTGGGTTCAAACCAACCGTGGAACCAGTAATCTCATATTACATAAGCTTTTAGCACCTGTGTATGTTCCATATAACAATAATCTATTGACGCATATTCATTTTTACCTTGTGGATACAGAAGGGCACGCTGATTAAACGCGATATGAAAATGTGACATCACATTTGTACATTATATTTCTAACTACCATTTAAATATAATATTGACTATCGTGCGTGGACGAGATCAACTTTATTAACGCAGGAAAACCCGTTTAAGCGACCAACTATGGAACTGTGCTTGGCGATGCTGTTTGTGGATTGTTCCCTGGCGCATCAAACGTTCCAATGGGGGGCTCCGACATCGCCAGATACAGCATCCTCCAAACAAGATTTAAATGTGAGTCGTTAATAGCATCACATTTGTTCATGTGAATCAGATGAAATAAACGGGATTGCGACGGTTCAATCACTTCGAGATTGACTATGGCAGTAGTTGTGCTAGCACTATCAAAAGCAATTAGGCTACTATCAACCCAAACCTATGTCGCCTGTGGTTAGTTCAAACATTTTGGAATCCGCATAACAACGATTGACAGATTCAGTATTTTTGCAAACCTCGCAATGGAGAGTGAATTACAAATGAGGACGAGAGTGGTATTTTTTAAAATCATTAATATACAAGTGAAAACTAATGTCTCACCATGCCGCAATTCAAATATATTTCTGATCTTTTATTTGACGTGGGTTAAGCTGTTTTATTTGATCAACGTAAAAATGATTGTTGGTATTATTCATACCCGACTAAGGACGACGATCAATTTAAATTATAAGTGCCCAACACGTCTAGGTTTTACTTCCATATGAGGCTTTCTTGGATGTTGATGGAGAACTGCTACAGGGTGATGCCTATTATTATGGGCATGCCCGAGTTGGATTCATCCACAGTTGAATCATGGCGTAGTTCAAAACAGCACGTTATCCTATCGATTAAAAGGAAATTGAACCATTTCCTAACACCACTGACGTAGCCACAGCCATTCGTGGACTTAGGATATATAGCGATGATAATACGAGAACAGATGGTTAAATAATGATGTTTGTTAAAGATAAAGTTAATTAGGTACATTAAAACCTTTACTATTGGAAACGTTAGAAACGCTGTAAAAGATTCACACACGTAACTGTAATTAGAGCCAATGCTAATTTCAATATTGTATTTGAACCGCGTCGATTGCAGCTCGTTGGAAATTCTTTGAGGTTTTCATGAGCGATTCCTCTTTTTCATATCTTTGGTTTTTTTCAGAGATGTTCGCAAAAACAACGCCGAAGATGCAATGTGGGATACAGGTGGTGTTGCTAGAAATGTTCAGTGTTCAATACTGACGTTGTGTATGCCTACGTTGTCTCCTTCACTGACTACAGAATCACGTTGTCCTCGTATATGTAGTCGGGAACCACACCTAGCAAATGCTAGTGTGGTGGACAATTTACATAGCAAATAATGTCTTTTGACATCAAAGCATGTGTTTTTGGCATTTCAAATTGTACATTGAGACGAAACAAATTATATTTTAGACATTGAGAATAACTGATTTCTTTTTCTTTGATTAAACGGTCATTAGGAAACTTTTGAAGACATTCGTCTGGACTATGCATAAGGTACTTCTTATAGTGCACGTGCATATCACAATATGTGGTAGTACATGGACAAGCATCAAAACGTTGACACGAATCTGCAAAATTTTCCAACCGGATTTTCCTTCGCTGTAGCTGATTTCTTACTTTTCAATGGAACACTACAATATATTTAGGCAATCTGTTATTGACATGTATCTTCTGTTATTGGAAGGTGCTGGTGACCAAATGATGGCAATCGATGCTCCTTTGGAACAATTATAATTAATCTGCTATATATTTATCAATAATGTCAGATCAAGAAGTGATTTTCGGCTTTTGTAAAAATCAGTTAGAATAAGTACAATACACGCAATCAAGCACAAATGTGGATTCACACTGAAACTCAAACACAGCTCGCACAGCTTAAAGCAGCTAAATATGATTATCTAAGTGGCAGAATATCCAAGTCAGAGGTAAGGTAACACATATGCAAAAGACCGGAGGAATATTTCCACTCCTTTCAGCGATTCAGCGTTATTGGCGGAAGCAACGCAGCCTATTGAAAAGCTACAGAACTGCATCTGGGATTGCACTGAGAAAAGGCAATTGGTGGTGACATCGAACGAAAATGCCTTCGATTACCGCGAACGAGTCGTCGAGTTCCCATTAAAGGTATTCAATTACTCGATCGGAGAAAATCTTGCCGTTATACAATCTTGTTTACTCGCGAGGGCAAAAGCAAAAATAAACAACATTTTCTTTGGATGTCTATGCGAACTAAACTTGCATCGATTGTACCACTCACACTTTTAAACCAGCATTGCCAACCTGGATTTAACAGCAGGACCTGCACTCCCTGGGTGGCATACCTGGTGACACCTCAGTATCGTTATTATTTTGACTTGTATGGACTTGCACCACCAGTTGAGTCTGTTAATTATTTAAAGATGGACTGTTGACCTGAAAGACAACAAATTATTTTTTCCGATTATGACATACCAAAATCGGTTTGATGGACTCATATGCGGTAATTTTGCTGATGAAGTGTTGCGTGCACTGGAGCGTGCACCAGTCCTACAAACAGTCATTCACATTAACGAACATTTAATATTATACAGACGTTAACACTGACATGATATGTATCTAAACCAATTACCCACTTTATACGTTCTGTCTGAGTTCACTAGTCATGTTATGTTTAGTGTTGATGCAGGTGCGCTTATTATTTTTGAAGATCAAACTGCAGACATCTAATGATGCCATTCAAATATATCATTATCATGTTAAAATGTACTATCACAAAGAACTTGGCTAAGATTACTGAAAACCATATACAGTGGCGTGTCTGTCGCGATTATGATGTTCGTGAATGCTAGAACAAATGAACACGTGGATAATAAAAATCGTTAATGTGCCACTACGACCTCCACGCGTAGAAGCGTCTTAAACGCAATTATAAGATTTTGATCAAAGACGGAGAAGAAACTAATGTAAACATCATTGTAAACGATCGAATTATCTCTTCCTTTCTGGTGTAATGACTTTTATTAAACTTGACTGATTCATCAACATCCACTCTGAATTGAGCAAGGCGTGGCCAACATTATAATCGCAAGCTTGAATCTATTATCATGAGAACTAAACCCCAGTAGTCGCTAACTAAGGCTTGCGTGAATTAGAAGGGAAAACAAGCTACTCCGACATCATTAGAAATTGGCGGGAAACTTGTATTCTGGGAATTACAAGGAGCTTTCGTGCAGGAAGTTTTTAAGGAACAGAGGAACTGTAGGAAACAGAGAGAATTACCCCAGTGCAGTTGGTCCGAATCTTCGGGCAGACAAAGTCAAAGGAAGAACGGCGGTAGAGGGAATTTGATTACCAGTCCAGATAAAGATCATGCAGATGAGAAGGAACACAGGACAGGAGGGAAATCTATCACACTAAGTCATTTGGTCGAGTGAAAGAGCAGTGATAGGGTTTCAATTTGAATTTCTTTGAGATATGACTGTTATTGGATTATATTAAATTGTTATTATTTGAATTTCACATTTTGTTGTATTCATTAATTTAACTGTCAGGCACCGTTGACCGGAGGCTCAGAGCTTTGCATCTCTCTATCACTACTTCATTGTCGGACAAAAACTAGCCAGGGTGGGTCTTCTGTAATTTAATTAATACTGGGAGCACCCCACCCCAACCTAATAAAAAGGGACACCTCGTCACTAACTGATAACAATTTTGTTTCACTTCTCGAAAAATGGATAATAGCTTGATTGGTTCGGTTTTATCTGAAAAAGGAACTAGACCACCAGAACGAACACTCGCCGAAGATCTGAATATTCCTGTTGAGGTATTGTATCATTTTATGACAACTTTACCCGTATAAAATGTAATTAGCTAGAAGTGCATGAGTGTATTGCACCAGAACTTGACAAGTTCGCACAATGTCTGCCTGTTATACAATTGTACTATGTGATATAATTATTAAGATAAGAACTATGATGGATCCTCAATCTTACGACAAAAAAGAATAATCGAAACAGAACAACAGATGCAAGATGAAATTACTAAGATAACCACGCTGATTGTGAAATAAAAACGCATGTATTAGGTCGTACATTCTATTTGGTTGTTGCTGCGGCAACAGCTGTTGGTCTTGGTGTGAATGAAATCACGGCAAAAATAACAATAGTAGGTGCTCCAATCGGAATATTTGTTGCAGCCATATCGATTGAGTCTCTGGTGGTGCTAGCAGATTAATTTCATTGCGAGTGAATTCACGAATACGTGTTTATTCAGAACTGCTTGGAGCGACACAGACAATTTTCATTACGATCAGTGAACTTTATTTAAGGGTTATCTGGAGAGCATAATCAGTGCGGCTTAGTTTGAGCCTATGCTGGCAGAAGAGTAATTTTTTTATTTTAAATTACGAGCACAAATAAGAAACTGCGTGGACTTACAAACAATGCAAACGTCGAAGAAATGTGCTCAACATAACAGTTCCCAGCCTGGGTCCGACTGGTGGCTCAAAACTCTCTTATACAAATCTAATGCTGTCAACAAACAACTGGATGGGTAAAACTGGTAATCATCATCTCGTGTATATCAGGTCCCATACCACGTGGCTACTTCGTCAGGTTTACCGCAAATCACTACACTACTATGCATTTCTAGTAGCTCCTCGCTGCTACTCAGCTTAGATACCGATAGCGCCTGCTGTCAAGCTGGCTAAGCAAAGGAATACTTTACAATGATCTCTATTTCACGACCAATACCTAAATTAGCAAAGACAGATGGGTTCTACAATACATATCTAAGGATATTAATTGGAATATACTACAATATTGCTAAACCCTAGGATACCATTGTTTTCTGTGGGTTTCACAGTAAATCAACTTTTTCAGAGACCACAGTTCTAATGTTTGGTGAAAAACAAATACCTTCAGTGTACATGTCACGCGCAGTCATAAAACGGAATCTTTAATTGAAATTTTAATGAGGAGAGAACCATCTAAGAGAGATAACTCAGCCAGAAATATGCAACTATTCTGAAGTAAAATATACAAGATCACTGATGTTTATTACATTATTGAAAGGCAATGAAAAAGAGAAAATAAATGTTCTTAAATTATAAAGTAACTTAATCTTCCTGATATGTCATTCGAAATTTTATAAGTCTAACATCAAATATAATTCTTAGATAATGCAATAATTGCACCTAGCTTTGTTGTTTATTTCTTACCTTTAGTTCCACTCCTCTGGGCTTGCGCATTTGAGTGGTATGTTATGCCTCACGTGACTAGCAATGCAAGCGAGTTAGTACAAGTCAGATTTGCTGTGGTTTCCGCCCATATGTGAAGAAGTTAAACGTGCATTTTCTAAGGAGAATGACCATTTTTTTCGATTGTTTTGTTTGCAGGTAGGTCTCTGTGCAACGTGATTAAAGTTCTTAAGCACTTCTCAGCTGCTATTAATACCGGCTTATGCGGTTTTGACGAATTCCGATATTTGATATTTTATGCCCTCTACACACTATAAATATAAAATGTATATAACGTCAAGTCGATAAAGTCAGAGGAAACTCTAATTAGGGAGACATATATAACATCCTTTTCATACAAGAATGTACCAGGTTTAAAATTGAAGCTTTACATGGACTGTTTAATAATTTATTAACAACATATGTCGAAGATTAGGCAGTCTCTACCTCAATTATTTTTTAACGTTATCGCAATCTGTGTTGTTGAGAATGTGTATAGGACATACAAAAGCTTGTTGAACAATGCAATTTTTAAAAAAAAAATTTTAAATATATAGGACCTAGGCATCAATGGCAACTGGAGAGCATTTCACGTCTGACCAAGTGTTGAGAGAACTGGAAAATGCCGGTGATAACTGTGGGAAACTTTATCAAATAATCACGAGATACAACCTCTGGAAAGAAGGAGATCCCGAACTACCAGGATCCATTGAGGAAATAAAACTATTTATTAAGAACGCTATAGATGATGAAGAAACGACTAAAAGAACAGGACTTCAAGAATTGGTGAGATTTTATAAATCAGAATTACACAATGATCGCCCATTGTTTCCGCCATTTATTGTTATCTCGATTATATAACCATACACGTATTTCGTAGCCATATAGATAAAGAAAATTAGAAAAAAATAGTACGAAGAGAAAATTAAAAATATTCAGTTCTTTTTTTAAAAGCTTATTCTAATCAGTATATTTCGTTGATGGAATGCAGGTTAAAAACATAATAATAAATATTTATAAAAAAACCACGAACAAATCAATTGTCATATGCATTTTAGAAAAAAAGGGTGGATACGATGATGACGCATCTGGCGCAAAAATGGAAACTTGAGATTCAGAGCAAAGTTTTTTACGACAATACCGTTGGAGTTCTGGAGTCGGACAAAGTAACCCAGTTTATGTTGTGCTTACTTGGCCTACTTTTTCCGAATCACATGGATAACTTAAGGAAAGCGTCTGCTGTACTTGAATCTGGAGAGGTTCGCATAATGATACTAGGTGAGTGTATATCTCTTTTTATTAATATTCTTTCATCTATTAACAACTGCTGTTTCATGTCTTACTTTGTACTAGTGTCACAGTATGCATTTGAGAGAAAGTAAGAGATAGAAAATGAAACAGGAATTAAAAGCTGACTGCAAAGCCTTTACTTCGAAATCCACAATATCCTTTGAGAACTCTGCGTGTGGTGATTAGCTATAACTACCACACAAATTCTTTATTTTAAACATTTTTGCGATTCAGAATGAATGTTTGTCATTACACAGGCAAATTGATCAGAAGCCCGTTTTTCAGCTTTCTGGTTCCTGTTGATAATCCTTTCCATCTAAATGCATGTACTCTAATCCACTTTTACGAATATTAACGGTATATTATCTGCATAGTCAGTGAATTTTCTTGGCTTCCTTTCTAAAATGTATTTAGATTCACGACAGCATCTTTACATTTTGATGATAGTAAAGTATTTAGTTTCATCCAAATGTAACCTTATTTTTCTAAAGTTATAAGTTAAGTTCTAAAGATTGTATTTTGAACGATTATGTGAAATGATTCAACGTTTCTAACATTTGAAAAAATGTCAACGATGGGATGAATGTCTACACGATATATTATCGTTGTTTACGATATTTTACTCCACTTTGTTTCAATTTATTTCGAGCAACATCTTGAACACATGCAAGTTAAATTCTTATCTTGACCACATGATAAAACTAAGCATAGCATTTATGAAATTGTTTTGTTAATAAGTACTTGTATGCAAACTGTTGCAAACGTGCAACATAGTTTTGGAAATCCATGTATAAATTTAATCACATATCAACATATTTAAAGAAGGCTCTGATATAATACATAAATCATTAGAAAATTTTAAACAGACTATCAGCAAGTATTACTTGTCCGGTCAATCTCTGTTCAAGACCGTCAGCGGCATATAGGGATTAGCTAGGGTTCCACTCATTACTTGATGGATCCGTTTGCTAATTAAATAGTAAATTGTCAATACAATTTCTTAAGGGCCACAAATGTGTTCCTCATTTTGGAGCTCCTCATGAGGCAACCCTAAATATAGATGATTCAAAAGTAAGAACAACTTTTAAAATTTAAAGAATTCGTGAAGAAAGGGTCTCCTTTAATATAACTTTCACTTTCATATGCACATAATCCTCCTGAAGACCGTCTTTAGAACATGCTCTGAGAGGGTGAATAATACAAATTTATTTTTAAAATTCTAACTCAAAGATAATGGATTAGCTATTGGAATGAAGTATATACAACAAGGGTGCTTACATCGAGTATAAAATGCTGTCTCCTTGTACCACTTGTATCTGCCCAATTAACTGCTCCGCATGAAGAATTTAATTTCAGAGAATATAGTCCATCGCAAAGGAGCAATTATTCATCCAAGAAGGTATTTACCTAACAGTACTCTATGTACGTTTTAATTAGTTCTGAAAACATTTGATTCCACCAAAGTATTTTTTGCGTTCGTACATTGTATACCCATCAAATGTATCATCTAATTTCTCTAAAAGACGTGAGAAAAGTGGCAGACGTTATGGGATGATGCAGTCATCAACAAACTTCATGTCATCAAACCAACCCTGGGAGAATGGACTCCTTCCTACAGAACTATCCGTAGGGAGGGGGTAATCATTGCAAGAATCAGAATTGGTCATTCATACATAACCCACTTCCACATACTGAAAGGTGTAGATCCACCAGAGTGCGTTTAAAGCAATGATCCATTCACTGTTAAGCACTTTATGACCGAGTGTTCCGACCTGCAACCTACGCGTGATAAGTACTATAATGTACATGACATGAAGGACCTTTTTGATACTATACCTCTCACTTGTATTTTATATTTTTTGAAGGAAGGAAATCTTTATTTTAAACTATAACTTGTATGCCATCATCTAGAGCATTTTTATCTAATGCAAATACCGCCTCTAATTTTCAACATATTTTCATCAACATGCACCATTTACATCTCCTGTTGATTGGGAAGCTTCATATTTTACTGTTACCAACATCTTACCATTTTATATTTAACTAGTTTGGTGTTTATATCGCTGGCCGATATTAAACTTTTCTTATTTTCAAAGATGTATAAATACAACCTATTTTATGGCGCTAAATAGCCTAAAAGTGCTTTTGCGCCGTTAAAAATCAATTAAACAAACAAACAAACAAAACTTTTGATTCATGTATTTCCAATAAAGAAATTCTAACTAGGATAGATGAATTCAACATAAAACTAGATACAATCTTGGTGTCAAGCCAGCTTGCCCCTTTCAAATTCTACTCAATAATCATCGATATTGTGTTATAAAAATTACACCACATCAGCACATACGGGATCTAGTTGGAAGACCTTGATTGATGTTACTGTATTGGTCTTGAGTGGATCCTATCAACAACTGTTAACTGTGAAATACATGTACACAAGACTGCGCACAGTGACAGAAGAGCATACGCAGCGGATTTGGTCTTAAATATACATTTCCTTGTTTAATATCTAGTGAATGTAAAACGTCTGATAGGAAAAGCTAAACACATAGTTTTCCTTCAATCATAGAATTTAGCTTATCCCAAAACGTATGTATGCAATGATGCTGTGATGTATATTATAACCCATGAAAGTAGTCACAAACAACGTATTTGATTGGCTCACAGAATGTCATGTGTCAGGGAATAAAATATTTTGTCTCCCTCAAGTGATTATTTTTCCTTGTCTTGTTTTATTTTGTTTAATATAACTAACGATATATTGCACATTTTAGGCATAAATATAAAGATGTTAACCCGCGGTAAGTCACGCCGCCCTCTTAGAACATGACCAGCTTTAGGTGGACAAATTTTAATATCTGCCTCCTAGTAAGGACAATATATTTTATTATAATGCGAACATGGACTTAACATGTATGTGTTTCAGTTTATTTACGTGCTCCAGGTATTTTGAGGCATACTGTATCGTCATATGGTTTGTGAGACAACATAGCGTGAAAGCTCTACCAAGTTTGCAGTCTACTTTTGAGTCGCATGTTTTATCCGTTCGTATCCAATTCTACTTTTTCTATTATATTCGTTCCGAAGATAAATGATTAATTCCGACAAAGCACAATAAACTAAGATTTTTGGTAAGCCAAAGTAAGCCAAGATTTGAAATGGTGTTACGTAATCAAAGTTCAAATTCAGACTCTCCTCCATTCAGCATTGTGCACAGCCCAGTAATTATTAAAATACCATCCAATACAGACTAAACATATTTTATCAGGACATTGTACTGCAATAAAAAATGCTTATTGGAATGCAAGGTAACAACCTAAAAACAAATATGAAGTAAGAATTTGTTCAATTAATGGAAAACAAACGCCTATTATGTAGGGTCACTGTTTTACTTGTACAGTCAGAACCAATTTTAAGCGTCCATCTGTTGAAAGTGAGAACACTGAGCGCTGAAGAGAGGTAATTGCTTAATACAGATTCCTTTAATCATTAATGTTTTCTTTTTTTAACTTTGTTAAACTGACGGTTTAACACAGACTATTGTGCAATGCATGTGACCTTAAAGCATTTCTACAAAACATTTTCATGACAAATTTCTTGTAGGTAATATATTATTTAATAATCGTTCATTCTGATTGATATGATGTTCATATCTATCTCCAATTGTAATCTCTTAGCATTAATGTACGTAGAAGAAAATTTAGGAAATAAAGATGCTTTTTTGAAAACTTATCACTTGTCATGTAGAACGGCTATTATGAATGTCCTAAATGTAACTAAAATAATACTTGGATCACTTAGAATGTCTGAATGGTACTTACCTATCTTTCTGGTTCCTAGACTATAGTTTGTCGTTGTTTCCGTATGAATAAGAATATCAGTCATGCGAAACAATTTAAGATTAATTATTATAAATTTGATAAAAACTGTTCGATTGAAACCTTGTTTAATATGTTCTGACTGTTATAATCGTGGATGAGGCATTCTTGAGACTGTTGATGTCTCTTCATCAACATATATACTAGCTTTATACCGCGGGCATCGTGAGAATACTTAATTATTAATTTTATTAGTCACATTTCATTATTTCTCAAATGCAACGTCATCCCATACTGGAACTATATGTGCACGACATATAGTTTTTACCTTTATAAAAGTGGTCGCACAATAAGATAAACAAAGAAACAAAATACGAAATTTTCCTTCAGTAGTCCTTGCATATATAACTATGAATACAAAGGGTTCAAATAACTTGTAATGTAACAAATTGTGTCTATAAAAGCTTTATTCTATGAAGCACACTCCACATATTAATTTATAGAACTAGTAGAGGAAATATTACAGGATATATGGTTTAAACGTGAATAATAGTGTAGCCTATATTCAGTGTTGAAATGAATCCTTTTGTTTATATGTTTGCTCAAAAATGTCATCTCGGTGGGATGGTACGAACGTATCAAATTTGTTTAAAGGATTTGTATGATGAGACTGAACATTAACAAGGATTCTATGTTAGATTAACGAAACAAAGTGAAGCAAGTACTATCCGTATACATGTAGGTTTAACCAGTCAGGCTGACCTACTTGTCATGTGAGAACGTAATGGCGAGTTAGAAAATATTTCGTGTTTGATTTGATAACCGAAATACGCAATCTATATCACATGAGAGATACGCACCGTACATTAAGGATCCGCTTATACAATTTCAGCTACATGTAGTGATGGATTCCAACACGTATCATCTGAGGTCGGGTGATACTTAACAGCCACACTCCTGCATTATAGTGTGCAAAGTGTTTAACATTTACCATATCCAACCACACACCCATTTCATTGTATTGACGCTACTAAGAAATTATTGATTGTATCAACGATACTTTAGAATTGTCCAGGAAAAGTAACAATCTTCAATTTATGCAGCATTATTACACCTTTAAACTTAAAACACCCGCACAATGAGATCCAAATTAGCACATATCACCTTCAATTTATTTCTACCGGGTACTGGGGGTAGGGGAAAGGAGATAAAGAGAGATAGGCACTACGTGAACATAAAGAAGTGTGCTTCAATGATTGGGCGGGTTTGAAAATCACTTATTAGTATGCAGTGTAGGAAATTTGTAGCTTTTACAGGACATTTGGAAAGCTGACATATTGATCTTTATATATATATATTTACATTGCTTGTTGGATATAATGCATATAATATAATTTCAAGAAGTCGTTTAAGTTTGAGTGCGAATCAATCATATTTGAGAAATAAAGACGGATGTATTTTACTAATAAAGTGATCAGTTCGTACAGTATTTTGAATTTATTTATTACTCAACCTTATGCGGGAATCAAATTGCCTGAATACTAGCCTAATTGTAATATCACAGAAAATATTAAATATTTTGTTTTCTCCGCCTAGATGAGACCTACCGATTTAATAAAGAGGTTTAAAAGATTTTGTATGATTGATTATTCGTGTACGTATTCGAAAAGTCTTGATACATAGTATAATCAGAACAGACGGCATAACGTGATACATTTACCAATAATATATTAAAACTTGCAAAACGAGAAATTATGTAGGAGAGTAAGTGGAAAACATCGCTTGAGATTATTCGATATTAACGTCAAAGGCATGTTAATGAAGTCAGTTCACTATTTTATAATAATAATAATGTAATTTATATCGATCCGAGCTTGGAAAATGTTTTATCTGCACTGATTACTCGTCTGTTTGTTCTGGGTCTAACGATGAGATTGTTTAAATAACAGAGCTTGACCTTAGATTACAAATCACGATCACGGGTGGAAAAGGTATGATGGAGTTTAGGGCTGTACTGTCTGGTACTATGGCCTAGATTATGAAGTGATTATTTCTATACCACTATATAAAACACCAATACAGGGACAGACGATACAAACAGATTTCATTTAAACACAAAACTTTACTCTTATGCAAACACAATTATCGAAATCACATTTGCTCGCGTTACTTATTGGTGTCACGTTTATTGATTGAAATTTTAGATAATTTATGGTAGGAGTTTGGGCCTACGTGACTATTTTCATTTTCAATCAACTATATATTACGTTGCTAATTTGTGTCTATGATTGCAGGTTATATATTAAGATTTATTATTATTGGTTGGTAACCTTTGTTAATTGGTTGGAGATTAGGATATTTGTTTTCCCGTCCAAAATTGATGGTATACCTGCTGTTTGTCATGACATTTACTGTCATGACATTTACTAGTTTTAGTAATTTACCTGAACTTATAAAGAACTTTGTATGTTCAGGAAATGACCTTTTAAAACTTTTTTATATAGGGGAAAAAAGATAAAAATGTTGCATTCCTACTTTAACTTCTGATTAGTATAATAAGTATTTTAGATATATTCAATTTAAATTATGGAAAATAATGTTATCATAATTATTCGCTGGATTTAGCGAAAGTCTGGAATATATGATTGTGATACATCAAGAGATTTTAAATGCATCAACATTGTTCCAGGCTGATGGTATACAAGCACTTTCAAGAGTAAAGGTCATTCGGAACATCACTCGAATTCATTCGGAATGCTCGATACGTTTGGACTTGAAACAGGAAATTATATTAATTTAACAGAATTGCAGTTACAAACCAAAATCGAATTAGAATTAAAGACGCTTCATAGGAAAATTATGCAAATGCAGAGATAGAAAAATAAAATAGAGAGACTGAGAGAGAAATGCAAAGAAGAAATGAAAATGTAACTTAGATTAAAATTATTAGAACTGACAAACGGGATGAATACCTTCTTTTAAACACAAGTTCAGGTTTTGATCTGACCAGACAAATTAGATTAGTAACCCCTTTACAAACAAATAGAATATAAATAAGTAGATCAATATGTTCGTCATTTTAAGAAAATTGCTGAAAGCTTGAAATAACCTCGAGATTATTGATATTTATTAATACAAAGTGTACTTATTCGCAAAGCTCGAGAAGTCTACACTTCACTGTTGTTACAACATCGTCGTAATTCTGACGTGATTAAGCAATGTATCTGGAAGGGTTACGAGTTTCTACCTAAGGAAAATCGGTAAAGGTTTAGCATCTGTAAAAAACAAATTGGACAGCCCCATATTGAATTTACAAAGGAAAAATAACAAATATGTGATAGGCGGTGCTCAGAAAAGAAGGTTGATCAAGATTACGATAACCTCAGGCAGCTCATATTAGCTGGTGAGTTCAACAGCCTCGTCCATATTGACGTCAAGACCTGCCTTAAGGGTCTAAATATCGAAACGTTCGAATTTTGCTGATCGAATGCTGACGATTATTTCTTGATTCGCAAACTTTGCTTTGTCTATTAGTCTTTCTCACATCAAGGGTTTACCCCCTGCGGGTTCGGGGATGTAGAATTGGCCTCACGTGCCTCCCTACGTGTCGTAAGAGGCGACTAAGTTGAGGCAACCTGATTGCCGTGGGATGCGACTCGTGTCGGGACAGGAAAGGATCATGGTAGTTGAGCGGAGGCATTTCCTATGCAATACACTGCTTTGGCCTCTACTTTTCCTTGACGGATGGTCGGGATGGGCCCGGTCTCCATAAATCGGCTGGTGAGGCCGAGTCTTAGGAAGTCTTTATTAACTTGCTCACCTTTTATATCGTTCTTGCATCACTCTAGATACCACCATTGCATTTACATTCTATACCTTTCGCTTTCCCTTTTCGAAGTTTAGAAGACTTCCTAGTGTCTTAACGGTGGCTTAACGGGTTAACCTGGAAGTAATTTTACCGATGCTACAATGTGACTTCGCGGGTTAATCAAAGGTAATTTGTGTATCCCCTCGTTGGGCTCCATAGTGGGCGGGGAGCGTGGGTGCAAATATTTTTTTTTATAAAAAACAGACAATTCCCTAAAAGCAAAAGAAATGAATCAAAACGCTATCCGACTCTTGTGACAAATCATGTAGTGTGGAGTCATTCCCACGCTTCATGGTTTTACAGTCAAACGAGGCGGCAGCACCAATTACATCACGGTCTCCTTTTGTAATTAAGGAAACGCTAATGGGTTCGATAGGCACACCAAAAGTGTCAAATTATTGAAATCTGGTTGCTTTCTTGTAGTGTGTGAGCGAAAGGGTCAAACAGACAGAATATCTATAGAAAATAAAAACATTCTTTGATATTCCAGTGACATCATTCGCACGCACTTCACTTAATACGTTCAAAGACGTGATGCGCTGTCGTGACATGGATGGAGTCAACGACACGGTTATCATCGAGGGGATGAAAAATGAAGGTGTCACTTCAGTACGTAGAATACGTATTAAACGTAATAACAATCTGCAGGACGCCAAAACATTTGTGCTCACCTTCAACAAACCAACAATACCCAAAGTGGTCAAAGATGGGTTTTGAGAAGTGCAGGTCGAGATTTATATTCCAAACCCCTTTCGATGCTATAAGTGTCAAACATATGGCCATCACGATGACCGATATTCAAAAGTCAAAATATGTGGCCCATGTGGAGACAATTGTAATCAGGAATCTGATTGTTGTTACTATGCATTGTGTCAACTGCCGCAAAGAACATCACACGAATTTCAAGGTTTGTGATACTTGGAAAATGGTAAAGGAGATTCAGAGGGTAAAGTTCACATCAAATATTTTCTATCCAGCCAGAAAACTTGTCCAGGCAAAAACATCATTTTCTGGCCCATCCTTCTCCACTTACGTGAAACACGTCACTGAAACCACGATGTAAAAACAAGTGCTAATATCCCACATTACCAGCCAAAGAAAACACAAAATCTACACAAACAACTTTTAAGAACACCCCACCACCAAAATCACCAAGCAATGAACATAAATAACAAGCAAGAATCACAGTCGGATATACCCGATGTAAAAACAAGTGCTAATATCCCACATTACCAGCCAAAGAAAACACAAAATCTACACAAACAACTTTCAAGAACACCCCACCACCAAAATCACCAAGCAATGAACATAAATAACAAGCAAATAAGCCTCAAAAAGGGCCATATGATCCCATCAAATTCTAAAACAGGTTTAGAGACATTGAGAGACATTGAGAACATCGATGCTTAAGAAACTGCTCTACGTACTCATGGCTGCTCAAAACCTACTAACAAAAACTACTTCCCCGTACTTCCTCCAGACCAATAACTACACAAATTGCCTCCGCCAATGGTCTAACCTAGCTTTACAATCTCCAACTTAATCGTATAATGAAGAACACTATCATACAATGGAACTGTCGAAGATTTAAAGCTAACTACAATACAACCTTGAAAATATCGGCTCTTAAACTGATGATGCAATTCCACAAAGGAATATAAATAAGGCCGACTGGTCTACGTTTGAAACACTCTGTAAAACTAGAGGAAAACTTAAAACAGGATACATTATTCAACGTTGATAATCCTATACAACATTTTACTAAGATTCTAATCGAGATTCCAACCAAAGAATATAACGATGCCATGAGACAACGCGGTGAAGCATTTAAAAAATTCATTAATCGTCCAACGCCCGAATATTTAAGCAAATATCGCATTACCCGGGCTAAAGCTCGCCGCATAATCAAAGAAAGCAAACGTGCATCATAGATGAATTATATTTCTTCTTTAAACTCTCGTTCTTTAATTCAAGACGTTTCGAACACTATTCGAAAAATAAATGGAAAGAGAAAAAACTATTCGTTCCGGAAACCTGAAAGCAAACAATAACAATTTTAGTTCGCAACGTGAAAATGGCAAATATTCTTGCAGACAGTTTCTCTAAAACAAATTCTCATTATCTAATTTTTCAGAAGCCTTCCGAAGATTAAAAAAATCAAACAGAAAAGTCATGTTTAAAATTCACATCCAACCACTGTGCAAGCTATAACCAGCTGTATTCACTATAGGAAAAATATAGGAGCTTTTGGAGGCTTTGGACAACCCCTATGTTACATCCGTTGGGCCATATGAAGTATGTTACCAGTTCTTAAAACACCTCCCATAATCATCCCTAACATCTCTTCTGAACATTTTGAATGATGTATGGATTGCTGGTAATGTACCTAAGAGTTTAAAAAGAAGCAAAAGTATTACCAGTTCCCAAACCAGGTAAATATATCGGACATCCTAACAGCTATCGACCCATTGCACTAACAAGCTGTGTGTGCAAAACAATGGACCGAATGATTAATACTCGGCTAGTATGGTACATGGAAAGCAACAATTTAATATCACCTTTCAAAAGTGGCCTCGTTCTGTTTGTAGTACCAGTGATCGTCTGGTTAGACTGGAAACATGTATTCGCGATGCATTTATCAAGAAGGAACATTTAGTAGCAGTTTTGTTTTATTTAAAATAGACCTATGACACAACATGGAAGTACGGGATACTAAATGACCTGCACGATCTGGGTCTAAAAGGCTGTCTGCCCTCTTTCATATCAACTTTTCTCTCAGGGAAGTGAAAGTACGAGTGGGTTCTACCTTCTCATATACACCAGCAAGAGATGGGTGTGCCCCAAGGCAGTATTTTATATGTGACGCTATTTAATATCAAAATCAATAGCATCACAAATTGTTTGGCTCCCTGTGAGGATTGTTCCATATATATGATAATTTGTAATATGTTATAGATCAAAGCACATGCATATAATTGAAAGAGAACAGCAACAAAATAATAACAAGATCCAAAATTGGGCTAGTACTAACGGTTTCACATTTTAAAACTCGAAAACAGTATGCATGCATCTCTGTCAGTTACCAAGACATCATGATGACCCTAAACTCACGCTGTACGGAAACCTATTCCAGTTGTTGATGAAACAAAAATGTTGGGTAATATCTTCGACAATAAACTGACTTTTATCTGAATTTTATTCCACACATCAAGAATTAGTAAGCTAAATGCTTGAAATCTTTAGATCTACTTAAAGTAATTGCGCACACTGACAGGGGTGCTGATAAAAAAAATACACGTCATCTTCTAATAGTATAGAACATTGATCCACTCCAAACTAGGCTATGGTTGCGTTATTTATGGTTCAGCTAGGAAGTCATATTTGAAAATAATTGGCACAATTCATATTCAGGGAATAAGGCTCGCTCTGGGAGCATCTAAGACATCTCCATGCCTTCTCGCGGAAGCGAATGAACCACTTTTATCACAAGGTAGAAAAATGCTTTCTGCACAATACGCTCTCAAATTAAGATAAAACCATCTCAACCCTGCATTTCGGATGTTTTTCAACCCAAATACAAAACGTTATACGTAAACAAACCAAATGCCATACCTACATTTGGTAGCAGAATATCATTCAGCCTTGACAGTAACAAAATTGATCTCTCTACAGTTCAGAAAACGTTTGCCTCGGAAACACCACCCTGGATTCGTAAACAACCCAAAGTGATTTTTACGTTACACGATGGGAATAAAATATGCGACAAACCCTTCTATCTTCCAGAATTCTTATCATGAACTCCTCACCGAATTTAGAAACTACATTAGAATTTATACTGATGGATCAAAAGATAAGGAAACGGCTGCTGCAGCCTTTGTTAGTGGCAAACACATAACAAAAGTTATTTTGCCAAATGAAGCGTTAATTTTGTCAGCAGACATCAGAGCAATAGCCCTTGCTCTGAAATGTGTCGAAAAGAAACATATTTTAAACAGCATTATCTTCTGTGACTCACTATCAGTGCTTTAGTCACTAAACAATAGAAAACTCGAGGCCAATTATTAATCAATCTCCTCGTCAAAATACTGAGTTGAGTTTTTTTTCATTAATATATTATACTGTTGGTTACCTAGCCATATTGGTATTAAAGATAATGAAGAAGCAGATCGCGCTTATACAATGGCTCTATCGTCCTTATATGATGTACAAACTTCTTCATATTAAGGAGCAAAATCAGAACTTGTGCAGACGCAAAGTTGTCAAGCAGTCTTTTGACAAAGGTAGGTTGGTCGATTTAAACATCTTTGCTCCACGATGATATGCTTATAGGAAATACATAGTCTGCCGTTTTGAATTATGACGTTGCCACATCCAGTTTTTATTTTGCAGTTTCCAATACCAAACCATGTTTATATGTCGTTTTGCAACATGAACTAGATAGCAATTTACATAATCTATGAGTTTAATTTGAATCTTGATTAACAAAATTAGACATTCATGAAATGTAACTATTATATTAGCATCAAAACAGGAGCTGAAAACAGTCATTTTTCAATAACAATATATCCAAGAGAGAGAGAGAGAGAGAGAGAGAGGGGGGAGAGGTGGAGAGGAGGAGATAGAGGGGGAGAAAGAGAGCGAGAGGGACAGAGAGAGAGAGAGGGAGAAGGATAGAGGGATAAGGGGGAGAGAGAGAAGGGGAGAGGGGTGAGAAAGGGGGGAGAAAGGGAAAGAGAGGGAGAGAGAGGGAGCGAGAGAGAGAGGGAGAGATGGAGAGAGTGAGGGAGAGTGGGAGAGGGGGATAGAGAGGAGAAGAGAGAGAGAGAGAGAGGAAGAGGGAGAGGGAGAGCGGGAGAGGGAGAGAAGGAAAGGGAGAGGAAGAAGTAGAGAGGGAGAGAGGAGAGGGAGAGAGGAGAGGGAGAGGGGGAGAGGGGGAGAGAGAGGGGGAGAGATGTGGAGAGGATGAGAGAGAGGGGGAGAAAGAGAGGGAGAGGGACAAAGAGAGAGAGAGAGGGAGAAGGAAAGAGGGATAAGGGGGAGAGAGAGAGGGGGAGAGGGGAAGAGAGGGGTAGAGAGAGGGAGAGAGAGGGAGAGAGAGAGGGAGAGAGATGGAGAGAGAGGGGGACAGGTGGAGAGGAGGAGAGGGGGAGAGAGAAGAGAAGAGAGGGGAAGAGTGAGAGTAAGAAGGAGAGGGAGAGCGGGAGAGGGAGAGGGAGAGCGGGAGAGGGAGAGGGAGAGAGGGAAAGGGAAAGGGAGAGGAAGAGGGAGAGAGGGAGAGAGGAGAGGGAGAGGGGGAGAGAAAGGGGAGAGAGGGGAGAGAGAGGAGGAAAGAGAGAGGGGAGAGTAGGGATGGGAGAGGGGGAGAGGTAGAGAGGGAGGGGGGAGATAGAGATGGGAAGAGGAATGAATTGAGGATATTCAGGTTATAAAACTAAAGAACGTTTATCGTTTCAATATCGCAATTGTGACAAATTATGATAGAAACTACCCTTTCGCAACATCCAGATATCATTCAATAGATATAATGTTTTTCATTTTGCATCATAGGAAAACACTTTTCTTTATCAATCAATATCAACACGTGTCTGTTTGTTGTATATAGACATTTCGCATATACGACTAATTTTTAACGCTTTACAGAAATGGAAAGACGCTTGTTTTGAGTTTACCAGAAATGTTATAACCTTTACGAGTTCCAACCAAATTTCATTTTGTCTGCATCCTCATAAATCATTGCGTAGTTTAATCCTGGCAAACCGTAAATTATGATTATTGACATTTGTCTAGATAATGAATAAAATATAAATATATGATTTTGTTTCTTCAAATATGAATCATCGAAGTGGGTTACAATGTTGCATATAATTAGTTGTACGTTTAAAGACAGATTGTTCTGTAGCAATCGTAAGAATACAGAAATTGGTCACAGTAGTAAGGGTCCAGTATTTCAATGGCTTAAACATTCAGAAGTTGTGTCACGTCTTTTTTCCTACAGGTGAGATATGTGCAGGAAAAAGTACGATTCTAAACCTATTGATGGGAGACAACTACCTGGCTGTAGATCACGGGCCATGCACAAATGTGATTTGCGAGCTGAAAGATAGCGAAAGTAGATGCGCTACAATTCATTACAAAGAAAGGTATGAAAGAGAGGAAAGGGTATCGAATAAGATAATACACAGCAAGGGTAAATCTTGAAGAATCATTTATTTACCAGCGCGGTTATGTATAGTTCCATAATTAATATAGCAAATCTGCAATGTTTATGGTACAAAATTGTTACATTTCGATTAAGAGGAAGTGCTAAAAACAATAGTTTCAGATTTCACTTCAGTTCCTACATCCACTTAGAGAAACAGTCACAACTATCATAAAGTCATCCTCCAAGAACCGTGGATGACCTTTATAGCATTAAGGTTTCATGGTGTTATAAGATGCCAAGGTCACGACAATGTCAGTGACTGCATTATGGATACATTCCACCATAAGCAATCAATATATACAAGGAAATCAAATATCTCATATACATATAAATCATCCCAGATATATCCCAAAAGAAACATCGTTTTTACGTTTTGACTCGTGTCCAACTTGCTAGTGGATGCGAAGGTAACAGTAAAGTTACTAAGTACAGTAGGGATCAAATCGTGTTTTCAACTACCGTCAAGAGTATTTTGTTTTCTGAATAGTCTTGTGAGTGAAAACTTGTGTTGTCATGGTGGTACGCTCGTCGTTGCATGTCAGGGTCATGGTGAGGCCAATACAAACATAGTTGCTGAAAGAAACAAATCTAAAAGGAGACATCCACTCAATATGGTTACATAATATGGTAACATTATCTACCAATATACGATTTAAATATGACACAATGATTGTGAACAGATTGTCACTACACTACATGCAGAGATAATAATAATAATAATAATAATAATAATAATAATAATAATAATAATAATAAAAGTAAGCTAAAATCTATCTCATTGGATTGTCATAATACTATACAGTTGTAACAGACTACTGGTGTAAATAATGTATCTCACCTTATTTTTCGTCCATACTTAGTTCTATGCATCTTGTTTAGGAGCAGGAACATGTCAAGTTACCCACTAGATTACAAAACGAAGTCTTGCTGTTATTCTGTTTCACGCCATTGGTTTGTATAAAATGCATGGCGGCTTGTATAATTGATGGAGGAATAACCATGGATAACCTAGAGAAGAATCCCCACCCACGCAAAGCTACTCGCAGGCTTTCTCACGCTCCCACATTAGCTGAGCTAAGAATATAAACCATGCAGAATAGCTTCGATGGCATTGATCGTGAATGGTGAGCCCTTTAAACCTAAAATCACAAACACACACACACACACACACACACACACACACACACACACACACACACACATCTATCTATCTATCTATCTATCTATCTATCTATCTATCTATCTATCCCAATGGCTATTGCATTTTAGTGTGTCCGTGTTATATGCTTCATCACGTTTGATTCATATTAACCGGTTCTTTCATTTGTAAAAATAAGGACACGCATTTCATCAAGGATGTGACATGTGATGACAGGTAACGAAATTTGTGTACAGTCTTCTCAATACTTGATGCAATTAATTTGTATATACTGTAAAACACCTCAAAACCTAAAAGCCATGGGATCCAGAGGTTGTATTCGGTTTGAAAAGTCTTTGATTGCTGGGATTATGCAGATGTGAAGAAAGTCTCTTCGTTGGCGCTAATGGGACGAGAGAGAGAGAGAGAGAGAGAGAGAGAGAGAGAGAGAGAGAGAGAGAGAGAGTGAGAGAGAGTAAAGTGCACAAAAAATCTAAGACAGTTATCGTTATCTTTTATTTTAAATAGATGCATTTAATGAAGAAATAGCTGAACATTATAGGCTCCTACCGATGATCATATCCTGTCACATGAATAAATGCATTTGTTCCATAAAGAAATATTGTTCCAGTCATGCTACATGTCTGCGGCATGATGCCCCAGTGCTAGACATCACTATAAACTGCCTCACTGCAGACATCGTAGCGATATGACTGAAAAATTGTTAAAGCTACGTTAAAAATCCTAATCAAACAAACAAAACAAACAAACAAACAAATATTGTTTTCGTCACAAGAAGCATCTATCAAATGAGATAAGTTACTAAGGTACTTGTATAACTCAACTGAAAGTCAGTTGGAATTACGATAGATACTCCACATTGTTTAGATAATATGTATTATTCATAGTGTTCACAGTTCAAGAACCAAGCTCGAAGTGGACATGTATTGTCCGGTGTTTATTACATTGTTGTTTTTTTTAAACAAATATGGCCTGTGTTAAAGACTCCATCACTTGTGAATAGCGAAATTACGGAAACCCTTAGCAATCACAAAGTTTTCTAATCCTTTCTATAAGTCCTAAAATTACAGGGTGTGTCATATCACCTCAATACAAATTAAATTCTCGGCATCATATCCAGGACTACCAAAACAGTAGAATACACAAGAGAAAGAAATATTTTCATCTGCTAAAAAGTAGCTGATAAATTTAGACCTGGAACTTAAAAAAATATATGAATGATGATTAATTAGATAAATGCTCTGCTAATTATTCTAATTATTCGTCTGATTATCCAGGTTGTTCTGAGATTGACTATCGTAAGATGATCTTTAGAATTCTTCGTAATAAGGGTGCTTTTAGTAAGGGTGATCCAGACCTTCGAATGTTCACTGCAAAAATATATAAACTAATAGCAAAACAGAAATAAATTGATCCATCGACAGTATCACTTTCTAAAGCACCTACTAAAGAAAATCTCAACAAAAAACAGTCTCTTTAACAAGCGCAGTTTTCAAATATGTTCTAAAGCGCTGTCCGTTACGGATCACTGCCATCTCACCTCTGTCTGCGTGGGTTCGAGTTTAAGATTCGGTTAATGTAGTTAAGTGAGAAAGTTTCCCAGTAGCTTCTCGTGGGTCGGTGGTTCTTTCCGGGGTTTTCCGGGTTCTTCCTCCACCACTAATACTGGCCTCCATGCAGAGGCGTAGCGATGATATTTTGCGCCCGGGGACAAACTATAAAATTGGCGCCCCAGCGATCTTGTGACAGATTTATTACCCTTGTTTTCTTATTATAATGTAACGTTGCAAGCCTCATTTTGGCGCCCCTGTACCTTGGCGCCAGGGGACATATGTACGCACCCGCCCCCCCCCCCCCCCCCTCGCTACGCCTCTGCCTCCATGTATAGCCTATATTTGCTGAAAAATGGCTTTAAACCATAAAAAACAAACAAAACGAAAAGTTTACCTCTAAAATTAATAAAAAAATGACATAAACAGGCAAACATGCAGATATTACTGCAAATGGATTTCCACAACGTAGAAAATAGGCAAGTCCTAGATATATTGATTCCTGGTGGAGTGAGGATGAATGGATTAAATATATTGATCTCGTCATAAGTGGTATTGATTATATTAGTGATAATGACAAACATTTTAAGCAATTTAAACGTGCCGTGAATCAAAGAAAATCTGAAGAGGAAGAAGAATTGTATGATTCAGGAGAATCTTTTAGAAATGGTTTCTGTTCAATAAAGTTGTCTTATTCCTTATGTTAGCAGCATTCTTTCTGACATAAATAGATTCGAAAATTCTGATTGGAGGAAAATGTGCTTAAAATAAGTCTGTAGAAATTGTTTAAAGAAGCAACTGATATTTGGCAACAATTATTTGCAGGCGGCGCCATGGACATTAATGTGTATCGGTATCTCATCAATTAAATTGCTGATGACTATCACAGTGAATAAATAAATATTTAACAAAAAAGATGATTATACATAATGCTCAACGTTGACCGATTATGGTCAGAGTGATAAATTCGCGATTAACTACTTAAAAGGCGATCTACAGTGATGGACTTGATGATGTTGTTCAGGGTTTATTTAGAAGGATATCTCCAAAAGCAATGCCGATTGCAAAGCAACTGAGAATGAACACCATTGACGTTTTTCATGGTAAAAGACCCTGATGTTATTAGAAATGTTAGCGGTAAAGCGTTTTCAGCAATCCAGGATAGTTTAGCACGATTACTATGACAAAAACCTCAACCAGTAAAATTACCAAGCACTGAAGTTATACCCACAACTGTTGGTAAAGTAATAAATCAAACTGCAAATCAGAACCTAGCTGAGTTGACTGGTGAAGCAGAAAAAAAGCTATTATTCTGATAGCAGGAAGTCGTCTTCGCATTAGACGATAACAAAATTACTCTGATGAATTAAAACAACTAATTATTGAAACAACACAACCTTAAGGTTAAATCAGATATTGAATATATCAACTGAACATTTTATGAACAAGTAATATTTGATAAATCAGAAGATAATTGGTATTCAGAAGGTTTTAGGAAACACTATAATTTGTTTTAAAAATACGATAAAAGAAGAGCATTTTTAAAAGTAGTAAAAATAACTGATAAACAATTACCAACATTTGTAATACCATCACTTGCACACAAAAATTAACTAGAGAAATCACTCAACAATCATGGAGACAAATAAACCCACCAACAGGTGTTCTCAAACATAACTCTGATCGTTACGGTTAATGTCGTCATATTGTCCCAGGAATTGTAAATATAACATCATTTATTGCAGCCAATATGTGATGTAACTGATGCAAGCTTTCAAGCAAATTTTGAAGACTCAAAATCAAGCTCAGCAAGGATATACTCTATATACATTTACTCCGAGGGATACCTCGTGAGGGCTTTATACACAGAGAGGAGGTACTTGACAATGCCATCAGAACACTATTTACACTGCCTCAGTCGCTGCAGAATAATTTAGTATTGACATAATCATTGATGAATACGGCACATAAATAATTAAATTTACTGCAGCGAGAACGTGTTATTATGATAATGTGTGATAGAGATCAGGTTCGGAATTATGCGAATGCCTTAATTGATATCAATTGGTTTTAAAAAATCTAATTCTTCAGACTAATGGGTATTTTGATACTCAAAATAATAACAATATCATCGAAACAAAATGTATAATAATAATTTCATAAACAAATTTATATGTGTAACATAATTTATTTTTTCTGCTGATTTGTTGTTATTTTTAGGGTTTCATCATCATCAGTCTCTTGAGCTAGTGTGATCGTTGAGGTTCTGTGCTGCCATGATAATAATAATAGTACTAAAACCTAATGGAAGTCAATCAGATTCAATGATTTTTGAAGGGTCAAACCTCACGAGATTTTCTAATTGAGTTTTTGATAAATTATCGCACAACACAATCTGATATTTGTATCCAATGCTTGATTGATTTTCAGTAGATGTATAAGGAAAAATTAGAAAAATATAAATAATAAAAAAACTATTAGAGAATCGCTTGAGGTTTGACCGTTCAACAATTTGCAAATCGACTGATTGTCTATTGACAAATTGACTAAATTGCTTCTTGCAGAGACAGACTTTGTTTTCATTTCAAAATTGTAAACGAATACCCTTGACAAATTCAGGGCAGATAAAAGAATATAGTAAACACAAATATATTAATTCATTTCCGAAATATATTTATTCTGATTCAAGGCTGAAAGACCACTAGCTACTTTCACTAATGAATTTATCACTGCTTTGGTTTTCACGATCTGATATAATCTTTTTAGTTGTCTTACCCGTGTATTGAATAGTATTGTTTGTTTTGAATCGTGAGATAATTTGGATCTATTTATGTGGATTGCTAGTGCTCTATATTTATGTACACAATATTCCACACAATATTCACTAGTGTTTCATAGTTTTGCTGTTAGTATATGTCGTTCGTCGCATACATGTATGATATATTTGGTCGACTGTACTCGAGTGGGAGTCATATTCTATTTTGTTTGTATTTCACCCGACTCGAGTTAGATCGCCTCTAAGTATTTCAGAAAGAATTTGTTTCTCTTCAAGGGTATATTCTAAAGGGTGGATGGCGTAGCAATTCGAAAGACACACAAGTATTAAAAACAAATTAACTACACTCTCTTTACTAGCGCATATATTTTTGTTGTGATTGTGTCCCTCCAAGGGGTTGTTTTTCCAGACTCTTTCACGGGCCTCTTCACTTTGTGCAGCGCAATGTGATGTAGCCCCAGGACGTCCTAATCCCATAAATCCCCTTTAAGGTCCCTGTCACTCCCCCTTTATAACGTTCTCATATTTGTAATCCTTATTCTATTTAGTGTCTCCCAATTACAATAATTTGTCAACATGCCTTCATAGTTTCTATTATATAGCTTGTAACTTAATATAACACATGTGTATTAAAATCACCATCTAAATACAGGATAATTTAGTGTTTGTACTTTCCTTTTTTCCTTAACTTCTCTCTTTTCACATAGTATCATTGTATGAAAAAATGACATTTTTGCATAGTGGACATTTTGGCGGAAGTCTGATCATTTGCCGTCTCACTGTTGGCTTGTTGTGGTCATGATAGCTTGGAACCTAATTAACAATTATACACAAAACTTGCATAAGCATACATCTTACATAGCAATGTTTTACAATCATTCAAAACATAGGTTCATTTGAATAAGTTTTTTTTTACTTTAGTGACTTTGTATTTTCTTTCTACATAATTCTGACACTGTAAATATGATAGACGCTATACTACCCACATATAGACTAGAATTTGGACACTTCCCCTAAACAAACAAATGAACCAACCTCTCAACTATGCCAAATGTTTACCAATTTAAAGCTTGATTTTATCAGCTCTTCACTTGCAACCGTAATATCTTGGATTTGTTTGAACACAAAATATTTTGTAAGCATTGGAACTGAAACCAAATACAACATACATATCAAATGTAGATCTCTATCTCAACCAGGTAACTTCTCCATACCAATATTTAGTCAATGTCACTTAATTGGTACGTTTGAGATACCTGTAAATTCCGCTGCTCATTCGTTTATTAAAATTAGTTTTAGAGCCCAGTTCACATACACCCAAACACCCAACCAAGTAGGTACATGTCGACAAGGGTTACCTAACCACACAAACAATTTGCATAATGGATACATATTAGGGCAGAGGTTCTCAACCTGTGGGTTGCGACCCCGTCAGGGATCGAACAACGATTTGCCAGGGGTCGCTTACGACCATCGGAAATATACATTTTTACAGTTATGAACGAAAATAATTTTACGGTTGGGTCGCCACAACATTTGGAATTGCATTAAAAGGGTCGCGGCACTAGAATGGCTGAGAACCGCTGTATTAGGGGAAGTAGTTCAGCTATGTCAGAAACTTGATAACTGATATGATGTTCGAATATGAGTAATATCTGTATTTTGATCCATTTGTTAGTCGCATCCTGTGATCATTAGTTTTGTTGCATCTATATTAATCAAATTAACCATCATTGAATAAACTGAATGTAATCGTAATACTATATTTTACTTCCACTAGGTAACTATTATATATTATATACCTGGTTAGGCTGGCATGGTTTGTCTCTTTGCAACTTCCATTACCTCAGAATTAATCCTATACACCGGTCTTGCACTGACAACTAGTCCAAATGTATTCCTGTTGGTGAGGGGAATCATGATGATGAGTAAACGCATAACTTATGCCATTGTTCTGCACGTATATTTAAAGAGATCGTAACAAAAATGCAATATACTCAGATTGCAAAGGTTTAAAAAAAATTTATACACGTGTCAAAAGGTTAAGCTGATTTGCCTACCCCGCCCCATTTGTTCGCATGGAAGCAATTATATCTAAATCATGGTACCTACTTCCGATCTTAACAACTTCATTTTAGGGGCATATAAACATTGTACATGAGAGTAACTGGACAAACCACATTTATTTAACTTCTCTATCCTTTAGAATTTATTAAAAGTTTGACTACAAAAACTGTTATCAAAGACATATTACTGAGTTTTATGAAAAAACACCCAGGTATATGTAATAGTCTCTTGTGATTCCGACAGTGAATTCATTTAAAATTCACGATACGTTCCTATGATATATGAATATAATACCATTTCCTGTTGAATTAACCCATGTCGCAATCTCCTTCTTAATTGCTTTCTCAGTATTATAATGAAAAAACACCCAGGTATATGTGAAAGTCTCTTGTGATTCAAATATTGAATTCATTTGAAATTCACGATACGTTCAGATGATATATGAATATAATACCATATCCTGTTGAATTAGCCCATGTCGAAATCTCCTTCCTAATCGCTTTCTCAGTGTGTATATATATATATATATATATATATATATATATATATAGAGAGAGAGAGAGAGAGAGAGAGAGAGAGAGACAGAGAGAGACAGACAGAGACAGACAGACAGAAACAAACAGACAGAGAGACAGAGTTAGAGAGACACAGAGAGTTAAACTTCTCGTAACATCTTATCTCATTCGAAGGCTTAAAATGAATCCCAAAAATGTTCCACTTACAACTGATCCGAATACCGACGATTGGAAGAGAGTTAGAAACTACATTACATCTGGTTTTGACGGTGAACAGCGTCAACAAAGTGGCAAAGGGAAGCCGAACATAGACAAGGTTGTCATCTTCTGGCCAGTTTTGCGCATGAACGTGAGTATTAGCTTTTTGTTTGACTACATTTCTGTTGTTTCCGATACGCTTGCTACTGCATTATTAAAAGTAATGTTTACATTATAGGTCCTGCAAGAGGATTGTAGTCAAGGCCCACCTGACAGTTCTAAAAGCAGAAACGTTAAAGGTACCGTAAAGAGAGATTCATCCTTAACAATAAATGCTATATTTCAATTATTTAATAACTTGACGAAGTACAGTTGTATATATCACATTCCATTTTAAAGGTTAAATAAGTATGTCATTTTCATTCAGATAAGTATCAATACATTAGTTTGTATTCCAATTTGCAAATGAATTGATGAAATAATTATGTTAAAAAAACAAAAGGCAAAATCTAAAGTTTTTACATTTAATACGTTATTAACACGTGATACTTCTCCTTTTAATACATAACCCGATCACATTTTGGGGAAGATGATTCTCGAATCCAGCATTCACGGAGAGAAGAAAATGTGTCTCTGCCGTCTAGATTTCATATAAACGAAGGTAAAAGATCTGATCACATTTCTTTCGCGTGCTTTCCGTTACCAGGGTTATGTTTTCACTAACATTAGACACATAGTAATGTACGCTTCTCACATAATATTTGACAAGGCTGTTGTTACTTTAAAGACTTTTTGTCTTCTTGCACAGATTAAAGACGGATCTGACTGCATGACTTGGTAAAGCATTTATAAGGCTTTCTTTTCGGAAAATAACTAGCCAAAATGTGCTTATCCACATTAAAAGCTCACCTTGCCTTGAATCTGTGCTTTCGACACGTCAGCCATTGCTGTTTGAATGCAGTGTAAAACAGTATGGAAGCAGGTGTCACAATAATTGACTGTTCAACTCGTCTTGCCACCTGCACATATTTTCAGGCAGAAAAAGGTTTAGCCTCTAAATAGATACGATCGCCGCAAAATATGAGGCAGGATATTGTTCCAGTTGTAGGCGGCAATACAATCCTCAGTTCCGAAGGCACTTTCAAATAGGGACACTAAATAAGGTTTCTACTTCTACAAGTCTCTTGTATTATCATCAACCTTACCCACTTCACTATCGATTACCCATCCCATGAGTTACTTGCGCTTATGATAAGGCAGCAATTGTATAGAACGGGATCTGATTATTACTCAACAAGCGGCCGATGGAGATTGTTTGCAAACGTAATTCTCTGTTGATTTACTTTAGGTTGTTTCTGTTACCCAAAGCCAACCATAATCTCAGGCCACTCAAAATTGTCGACCTACTCAACCAGTACATAGCCGCGGCAGGATCAGTCATACCTTTGGGTATAAAGGATCCAGTTTACAACACGTTATGACGAATGGGACATATCATTATACCTTTACATATTCACATCCCATGCAAAATCTGCTACCGTAGTTTCCAAAAAACTATTCACCATTTTCGTACTCTCTAATTCGGTCTTAAAATCAACCTAAAGGCTTTTACCAGAACCATCAAAAGTGTCATCTCTCTATTCCAATCAACTTTGTCAGCAAAGGCGACGACTATATACATCACCAAAAGCAACTGGTAAGTTTAATCGTTGGTCAAAGGCAAAACAATCTTCTTCCCCGTTTAAGATACTTAGGGTTTCTGATCAATTGTGACAAATCGGATCTCATTCAAACGAAGTATTGTTCGCATTCCTGAATCATCTGCAGGGCTCTCAGATCAGATCAGAATTCCGACATGGAAATGATCTTGGTCAGAGAGGTTTTGCAACGCATCGTGCTATTCAGCTTGGCGTCAGATTTTATTTTTCTCCATGGCTTCTGTTGTTGTTTTGCATGTAGGTCTGTTAGCTCAATATCTTACTTTTCCAGTCGTGTAAATAAACAAGCATGATGTCGTAAACGATAGTGTATGTCCTTCGTCAATGACACAACATAATAATAGTTTATAGTGGTAATTCCAATAGAAAACCCAACCAGAAATTACGATCTGCATGGACGCTAGCTGGTACAGTTGACTAACCCAAATATTGTCTATTTTCAACATAAACAGTGACAAATGGGATCCAGAAGAGTTAATCGTTCCTCAAGAACACAGAACTGAAGAACACATTTAAATCGTTTAATTTCTAGACGAATAGATATTTGATGGAAAAAGTAATCGTGGTGGCATATATATTCAAGAATACGTACCTGATCACATTATTTTTAAACCCTCCCACAAATGCGAATATTCTAAGCGAAGTGTTTTTCAAGTAAAACCAATATTATAAAAACGTAGCCACCTAACAGGAGAATGAAGAAGGTGGTATGGTAGAGGTTGGGTAAACTTTATTACCTTCGTCTATAAGAAATGCAGAGGGCAAAAGCAATGTTTTATTTCTTCTATGATTGCTGGGTTGGAGAGTTGGCTGACAAAAGTCACTAATGTAAATGGTATTGGGTAAGTATTATCGGAGAAACGTAATTTAATAATGGTAGTGATCGGATGAGAGGGCATACATTGTAAGAGCTTTTTGAACTGAAGCTGATTTAACGAGTATTAAACATACATTATGTATTAGATTGTACACCTAATACGCTCATGAACTCGACCTTCACCTTACAATTCTTACAGATAAACATGTTGGTTTTTAAAAAAATTAAATCTGAAAATGTATTTTACGCAGATCTTTGATACATTTATTAGGGGTCTGAAGGATACATATCCTTTTCATTCTAGGTATTGTATTTGTAATGCATGGCAGATGAATTAACCCTTAGCTTATTAATAAATACGATTTAAATCTAAATATGGTAAAATGTGTGTATTATTTGCGTATTGAATGTAAATTAATCTTTTATTGAATGATAGTCTTTCCAGTATTGCCTCTTAAAATGTTTTGCCTGCGTGTCCTCTCCTTCAGTAGAATAAATGATGTACACTTTATCTTCTGGTATTTGACACCACATGCTACTATAAATGTGATGCTCTTTGTCACTATATTCCATGACTTATTGCTGGATACATTACATTTTCATCTCGCCCCCAATTTACCATCGTCGAAAACTTGAACCTTTTAATTATAACATTTGCTATTGATACTTTTCTATTCCATCTATGCAGCTAATAACAGTCAACGAAAACTACGCGATAACACATACAATGATCTGCTTACAAGTGTGAAAATGTCAGCAAAGTATTTCCATTGTCATAGAAAAATTGATTATATATAGCAGTAACAATTCTGTTTAAATTTAATCAGATCTTGTAATCTTGAACTCATTATTTGGTGCAGCTTTAAAGCTTGTGAATCTTTATATTCGAATATTTTCACAGGATTGCAACAAAATGACTAAGGCAGGGAATAATATATTGTTTAATAACGTCGGACAATCTATTCAATCGAGTCTTTAATTCACCACTGCAACCTGACCGAAAGCAAATTAGTTGCTTTTGCATTAGCAAATACACTATAGTTTAAAGTTTTAATTACGGGCTCACTTACACTTGTCAGTTTCAAATTGCTGGTTCTGAGATGTCACTTGTTTGAAAGAAGAATAAAAGGTCACCAAAAATATTGTTACTCACCCCTTACGACGAATACATCCTTCCCATGAAATAATCTGAATAGGTCCTCTAAAACATTTTCATGATACTACGTGTCTGACGCATTCTCTTTATTCAACAAATTTGTAGATTTAATTAAAGCTAAATAATTATAGGCCAGACGTTTTTGTCCTACAACATTAACGAAAGAATTTGCACCAGTTTGTACTTCATGCAAATTTGACTTGACATATGATTTAAGAAAATTTTAGTCAACATTACCACAGTCATGCATGTGACAGAACATGAATATATCAAATCAGTTCGATATTAAACCCTTTGATCAATAGATTGTAGTCTAAATTAGTGAGATTTCTTACCGACAAAAATGTTTTTTAAGGTGACGGAAAACAAATTAAGTGCATATTTTGCAATAATATTTTATTATAATAAAGAACAATTTTATTTAGCATGAATAAGATTCTGATGGAAATTTTACAAACGTAATTATGTAATATGAATTGGGATATTGGCATTTGAATGAAAAATGTAGTCTAATTGTTCCCGCAGATACTACTTTTAATCCATTTTGCATGAACTGTTGCAAACGCAGGACGTTAGCTGTTCTTCACCAACCTAATCTCTAATCTGAAAGAGTTGTTGAACTTAAGATTTTGCCAAGATTTTATTAGTACTGAGAGAACAATCACGTTTCGGCATTTTGACATGAAGTTACCAAAAGAGTTAAGAGCTTCCCTTAAATATTCAATTGAAAAAAAATGAAAAACACAATAACAACAAATACAATAACAACAAGCACAATAACAAGAAGGACAATAACAAAAAACACAATAACAACAAACAAGACAAAATAGATGAACACCTAAACTAGTCTGTCTGGTAAATGCATGTTTTGTCCCTTATCTCCTTTTAATCTCACCTCCACCATAAATGTCGGCCGACTTTTAATCAAGGACTCACATACCGTCATAAACCGCATTTGAACCTTTTATTGTTTATCACATCTCAATAAATATTACAACGATACAACAATACTGTAACTAGTTGACATATCGATGCTTAGACATTTAGTTATTGTGTACAACAATCGAGTAACTTAGTACGTATCATTGCACTGGTAGTCTCATTGGTGCAATGAGTTCGGTCCTCAGTAGACTTATTGTAACTGGTTTCTTAAATGTTTATATAGAACATGACAACAGTAATAACTTTTCAAACCTTTTAAAGTCATTAAAGTTCAATAAGATTTCTTTCAACTATAAAATGGTATGTGCAGTAGACTGCCTCTAATACGCTTTATAGCCTCATGTCTAACCATATCAATGCAAAGTCTCAGTTAATCGACTAATGTTTGACAACTGATGTCTGGAACAATTATTCTGTATGCTAGATAAATATTCATATTGGTATAAAGAAATGAAACGGCAGATAATAAAGCCAAAGCTAACAGTTTCACTAGTCTCCAGTCTCCAAAAGTAGGATACCAGACACTGACTTCAAATTTTTAGATATTGAATACTTCAGCATATTAGTCGTAAATATCAAACTATGTGGAATGAAAGCTAACTGTATCAGATTAAATATTCTATTGGAGAGGGCATCGCATTCGTAAAGAACAAATCGCTGTGACGAGGTGGAACACATTACCTGGCTCATGCATGCAACCTGAAGGGTGAACATATACCAGAGTGCAATACCATGCCAGTATTCGCACTGGCAATTCCTGTAAAGTGCTTAGACTGTTATTCATTGAGACAAAATTATTTTGTATTTTAACTTTTACTGTATGGATAAATGTCATACTAATGTACGAAAATCGTGGACTTGTAATGGAATGCACTTTTATCAAACATTTTAAGGATTATATATATATATATATATATATATATATATATATATATATATATATATATAATGAATAATTATGTACACATTTTACATAATTTTAATATCTTTTTTATGTATATCTTATTTAGCATGCTTAATTACATTTATTTGGGAGATTTTCTATACCTTTATAGATTTATTTATTTGATTTATTTATTTGATTTATTTGGGAGATTTTCTATACCTAAATCTTTGCGCAAGTTGTTGTTTCCATTTTGTGGATTTTGCCTTTTAGTTGGCACCGTATGGCCACTACTGTAATAAGGTGCCATTAAATGTCACTACCCCTACCAGATGTTTTTTTTGAATCCTGCAAAAGGTGATATAGAGAATGTTAGTTTTCTTTAACCAAGAATCACATGAATGCCAGAATTATTTTACATATATGGCATTGTTCAACCTGCATAAGCCTTGAAATACATTTTCAAGGAACTTGTTATTTGATTTTCCCGACGACATATTTTTAACATACAGTATTCCTTGTATGCTATCTCCATGTGGCCAAGCCAAGTTAATACGATGACAATGGTACAAGGAGGGGTCTTATAATTGAATATCACTAGATCTAAGTAGAGCCTCCTAGTTTATGTTAAAACAGGGCAAGTGCTTTTCGTATGATTAAAGGCTCTCTCAACAATATTTTATTAACAAGATTACAAAACTGCAATAGCGGAATCACGCATGTTCACGAAATGCAATTTCTATGTTTTTTGGGGAACTCTAAATATTTTTCAATGCATATCTTTTGAATGGAAATTGTTGTTATTAGGAGGCGGTTTTAATCGAAAGGACGTAAACCAAATTTGCCAAGCTAATCAACTAATGTATATTCTATGTTGTATTTTCTCGCTCACGAAAATGTCGAAGATTCGTCTGAAAGAACGGCTGCACTGGAAGGAATAGAGACAAAGGTAACACTTTGTTAACATTGCGTATCCCAGATATATCCTACTGTTGATGTGATGTATGTATTCTAAATACATTTTTGTATTATAACTAAAGGAACTACTTGCTTTGTTTATGCTATAGCTGCATTTTCACACGGAGTCTTCAATACCGAGGTATTATAACAATTCCTATAATCGTCTTGTAGATTTTCACTTCCTTAACAGCTGTCATATATCCAGTGGTTGATAACACCCACACACACAGACCCTGCCCCCATATATATATATATACAAATATATAAATATATATTTACTGTATATTTATATATTTACAGTAACATTTACAGATATGCAATTCTATAATAGTATTATCATACAAATAGAATAGAATATAAATATATATATATATATATATATATATATATATATATATATATATATCTATATATATATATATATATATATATATATATATATATATATTTATATATATATATAATTATATATATATATATATATATATGGTAAATCATTGATACATACTTACATTAACTGCATTATTATTAGTATTATTAGTATTATTATTATTATTATTTGAGTGATCGTTTTTAGATACAGGCGATCTAGCTCCGCTTGTGTAGGTAAATACCAAATAGGTTGTCATTTTATCATCGGATTTAAAAACGATTACAGCATGATATGCACAATTGTGAAATAATAGTTCAAGTAGAACTATTTAATATTAATAATAAACGTTTTATTTAATTTAAAAAAATGCAATATATGTTTGACTGAATTGACTGTAATGTTCTCTATGTTTTGTAATTGCCTTTGACTAGGAGTCCAAGACGGTTAGATATCTTTAACGAAAACTAGTTTGGGTGACAATTCTCTCTCTCTCTCTCTCTCTCTCTCTCTCTCTCTCTCTCTCTCTCTCTCTCTCTCTCTCTCTATATATATATATATATATATATATACGAGCAGTAAATCGATCACTATTATATGTATATGCCCTAAAAAGGGTGAAGCACACTAACTATAATGCCCACTTATCAATCTGCCGGCCTGTTACCAACTTCGTTTTTGTATCATAAATCCATCATCTACAGTAACCAAACTTTACTTGTAAGGAAAAAACATATCAATTTCAGGGTCATATTGACATATTACACATGACAAGAGTTATCCATTTCGGACAGTTACCCAATTTTGTCGAAGTCCTGCACTTGACGGAAGGATGAATTCTATCGATACAGTTTGAAAATCTCCAATGACAGGTTCACTGTAAATGAAAAGATAAAAAATATATATTCACGAAAGCTAGAGTTCACCATCACATATAGTCACCAAATTAAATGTATTGCTTGTAGAAAGAAAGACTGACAGATAAAACAGAGACTTCCTGCACTCTAGTTCTACACCATCTGCTAGTACATAAACCACTTGTTACTGCGGTATATACAAAATCCTGCTGTAAAGACATAGTAACTGAAAGAATAAGTGTTTTTACACAATAACATGCGTTCTCTTCATCAACATTTACAAGTCTTGGTGAATAGGTTGCATTTTGGATACGAAAGAATCCTAACGTATGTGGGTTATAGCTTAATGTCACTGCGAGTGAAATAAGGATATATATTGGTTTCCGATTGCCTTTTTAATTGTCCATCAGTAATCGTTGCCAAATGTTCTCCGATTTAAATTCCCTGAGTTATTATATTTATTTATCTTTAAATGTGAGTATGATAATACTATTATAGAATTGCATATCTGTAAATGTTACTGTTATATTAGTGTTCCTATTATGCAACACAAGTAATATATCACTTCTTTAATGCAACAATAATGAAACTGTAAAATCCACGGGCATATGCGAGATGTTAGTGATTGGAAAAGGCGATCTCTTTAGAAATTTAGGCCCCCGGCCCCATATTTAATAAAGATTATACTAAAGGTGGTATTGGATTAATATTTATGTGAATGTTTAAGCTTTGTTATTTCTAATCTTTAGCTTCAACACAGTTAAGTAACTCATGCATATGGGGGGTGGGGGTGTCAACGACTTTAATTGCAAAATTCATCAACATATTAGCAGATCATTCTGTGGCGAATGTTCTAAGTACCTCTGCGACCTTGGATTTGGTGTGACGGGCCGCATGTTTTTGTTCGCCATCACTTACACTGCATCATGCTCTTGTACTAAGGACATAAACCTTTACGGTTGCCGTTTCTGTTTTGAGGTAACATGGAGGGATTCAGTAGACAGATAAGTCAGGAATCGCCCTCCTCAGACACAAACATAATCAACCTCAATCTCACAGGAGAAATAATCGGAGACAAAGATAACAGTAATCGTTTACTGTTCGATCACATAATCGGTCACGATAATCTAAGGAGGCACAACCCACCCAGGTTTGGAAGAAGCATTAAAGATGACGCAATAAATGGTCCCTAAGACTTAACTTTCGCCACGGACTCGCCACTTCGTCACCCAGCGATAGATTACCGGAGGGCGGCAAAATCCTACATTTCCATAGGACGAATGGGTCAACCAAGTTGTTTTAGGGGGATTCGGGTTTTATTCATTAAACCAAACCTTTTTCGATCTCTCCAGACTCTGAGAAAGACGACCTTCTGCGGCTGGAGTGCTGTTCAATATTCGAACAACGCCAGGTAGATATTGTTCGAAAATCGCAATTTTTAGGATTCTATTCCATGCTATACCTTATGGAAAACACTCAGAGAAAGCTCGAGCCCGAATGCCGCCGTTTTTCATAAAGTTCACTATTCTTTTAATCTAACTAAAGTTTGGAAGGAAGGAAACGATTTCTTACAGAAACTATCTGGAGATATCAGTTCTTTCATAAAATCATTATGTTAGTTTTAAACGACGTTCAAATAATTAGTTTCGAATTAAGAGGTGCCACCTCTTAATTCAGCTGCATAATTAACTCGTAATTCTGTTTCTTTTCGGTAATGCTCCAAAAGTAGTAATGTTATACATTTGATAAATGCACAATTGTGACTACTCTAATAGCAATAGCATTCCTACATTGCGGTCCAATTAATTCCATTGGTAACAAAGTGAGGTGGACCGCTTTTTAAGCGGATCTGAAAAGTTCTAAATAAGTGTCAACATATATCACAAACAATAAACTTGACCCATGTCCGCTATTTCGCATACAATATATTTGTATTTTTAAGAAAGTAATATAGAATAATGTCATATAAGGATCACCTACCGTTTCTAAGATAGTGTTATATTGGTTTATCACTGCGACGTGATCATATCTTGTGTTCCAGCTTTTGACTGAAATCGGTTGATCCAGGGATTCCGCCGATCGACATCGAATTGTTTCGTGCGGATGAGAAAAATAGCCGAACTTCTCAATTCGAGGGAGAAATTAAATGAATCGTAAATTGATCAATCGTTGATATTATCTATTATAAACAAAACACGCAACGATGTTTAGGACCAATATTTTTTTCAAGATTCAGTTCTATTCAGGTGATTTGGCATGTACGACCTTTTCCATGTAACGGCGGCATTGGGATTTTAAGCTGATCATGGACATAAGCAGTTTAAAGAAATAGAGACAAACTTCATTAATCGAACTCCGACATTGTTCATGAGAAAAGGAATCGCTAAACTTTTGTTTGATCCGTTCATCCTGGAATCGGCATTCCTGATTTGTAAATAAAAATAGGTGACTAAAGTTAAAAATGTAAATAAAACGTGCTTCAATAATCCAGAAATAATTTGTCCGAAAATCAGAAAATGCCAAGATCGTATATGAAAATAGTCGGATAACACAGATTCACAGTCGAAAATTTGAAGGTGTTTCCATTTTACAATCTCAGATTTGTCAAATTCTAGTGGATCGTTTAAGCTATAAACTGATCAGGGGATCATGTGTGTGGAAAAACTTAAAGAGGGTAACAGCATTAAAACCAGCGAATGCATAACTCCATGTGTTTGCTACTCAACGATGCTGGTGTTAATACATAGATAAACACACTGGGATAAAAACGTCCACAATTTCTACATAATATATCTTTATTTACCATATCGTTGTAAGATTCACAGTCTGTTGAAGGATGAAGTTTATTGATTTAAGCTTTGAACGAAATTGAAGAACATTTCAGAGCAAAAGCGAAGTCAATTGTTGGATCATTGAAAACTATAGCACTTGTACAATACGACTTTTAAAAAGGACCCGCATTTTATTATTGTAACATAATACATTTAGCTGGAAGATGGCAGCTTGTAGTCGTTGTACTTTTGATGTGTACATAATTATGGCGATACCATAAAACATGTGAAGGCACAAAAGTGGACGATCTGATCCCAGAGTGTGTATTTAGTTACTAACACCCCCATCTTTACGTTCTATGGTAGTTTAATGTTTTGGTCACATATTTTGATTTACGGATCAAGAACTTTGATATCTGGATTAAAGCAGCAAATTTAACAGTTACGAATTATGTTACTTGTGGCCACTTTGAAAAGCCTTGTTATAAGCACGTCACCTTAGCGCCTGCTGATATTAACACGGGTTTTCACTAATATACTTTTTACAATGTCAGTTTCATCGTAAACACTATGCTGCTCTTTAGATCTTCCTTTTGACGGCAGTTGTCTCTCCTGAATAGATAGTTAGAGCAACATAGATTTGAACAAAATAATTTTCTAATGGTATCTAGTCATGGTTGTTCTAAACGCAATGGTCATGATCAGACCTCCAAGTATACGGCCGTGCTAGCTCTTGAAACAATATCTTGGTTTGAATACTTTATCAGATAGCATATATTTATTCTTCTTTTCCCAAGATGGATATGAATAAAAATAAATAAAAATAAAAAAAAAAAATTCTTGAACTTTAACCCGCACGATGCTTGTGATTATATCTTTGCATATTCTGAGACAGGAGCAATGGTCTTATATTGATATGAAGTGCAACTTGTGAGGTTGTGACATTTTTGTATTGCATTTCCAGTTACTTTGCAAGGTCAGAGCTAATTTAAATACTCAGGACTTACAACATATAAATGACTTAGATTCCTGGAATTTTTTAATATTATTAGTCGCTGCGAACAACTCCTGTATACTGTATCTCATTAGCTGTACGAGATTAAAGTTCGGGTTGTTAACATCGTCGCTATTATTCCCATTTATATGCACGTTATGAAGTTGTTTATTTATTTTTGTTTACATATAAGTGAATTATGTAAGTAAAAGCTTGTACGTACTGACCTTCAATTTATTCCACCATCCGTTTGTTTAAGTTGTCATATTATCTTTCAGGAAGGGACCGTTTTGGATTTTATTGTAAATTTAATATGTAAATTTTATTTCCGCATATATTCAAGGAAAGTGGGGGTATACGAGTAACATTTGTGGACAGCCCTGGCTTTGGTGACGATCAAGAGACTTTCTCCAACCTTCAGTCAAAGGCTATGTCCTGTGATGCCTATATTTTTGTGATTAACAGTGGAAGTCATCATGATGTCGAGAAGGACAGGGTATTTGTTGTCTCATGCTGAAAATTTAATTTATATTCCTATTAACGTAGTCGTACATTGTAAGTAAACATTTCATTTTTAGCACCAGTAGAGTATGTTAGATATTCGAAATACGTTTTAAGTATCACTGGATGTAGAAATGTATTCTGTTTTTGTAACAATGTACTAACATAAATATATCCATTTAATCATTCATGTTTTGATTTATTTTAATGAATTTCAAAACAATGTATATTCTTAATATACTCAAAGATTATAATTTACAAATAACATAAATGCAGTAATATAAAAGTTCTTTCACTTTACTTATAAAAGCAAAGTCTCACATTATTGTCCTGGTTTAAGTTCTAAAGCCACAACAACATCTCATTTCTCTTGGCAGCCATAATCAAAGTTTGAAGAAACATATCAATTGTTTTATAGTAGCATTTGAAAGAAAAATACGACAGAACGAATGTACCTTAATTTCTAGTCACTACCAGTGAATTTGTCCCCCATGAATCAAACGTAAAACATAGTTGGAACAAAACAGATTTTGAGCCTATTATATAACTGAACAAAGAAGTCTGCTTCGTAAACTTATATAGGACACCTAAAGTTATTAAAGACATGCAAGGCATCATATTCAATTAGTCGATTTGTGGCAAGGGGAGATAATTTACTTGCACACTTGATATAACTTGATCTCGTAGTTTTAGGATATTATTTATATACGTACTATTAACTTTCATCGTATTTATTTGTTAAATTGTTCTTAATTGTTATTAAATTGTTGTGAATTTAAGAAGCGATCATTGATTTAACTCTTCTGAAAGTATTTAGTGACATTCTTGCTGGTTTGGATAGTGGAAAGATTACAGGTCCTCACCCTCCTGGATTTATCTGCAGCATTTGACACAATAGACCATGATATAATACTTCACCGTCTCCAGCATGTATTTGGCAATTAGAATATAGCCTTACAGTGGTTCAAGTCCTACTTAGTCAACAAGACACAAATTATATCTGCAAATGGAATACACTACAGCCCAGTTGACGTATGTTGTGGTGTTCCACAGGGATCTGTTCTTGGACCTGTTCTCTTCATTCTGTACACTCACCCGCTCTCAAGTGTCATAGATCATCACCCAGTGTCGCACCAATTGTAGGCTGATGACACCAAAATACACAAGTCTAGCCACCCAACTGAAGTTAATGCTACCATCCATAGAGTAGCGAAATGCATTTCTGATGTGAAATCATGGACGACATGTACCAAGCTGCAGATGAATGGTGACAAAACTGAGGCTATTCTGATCACAACACAAAGACTTTCTCATTCACCTTTACCTCAGACAATACATATCAGCAACACCAACATTAATTTCTCACAGTCAGTACGGAACCTAGGCGTAACTCTAAACAGTACTCTCACATTGCACCAACATGTCATGAACATATGCAAGGCTGCATATTTTGAATTGAGACGCATCAGTTCCATTCGTAAATATCTTTCAGTTGATGCCACTAAACACTTGTGTGTACATTAGTACTTTCAAGACTGGACTATTGTAACTCAATTATGTCTGGTTCGTCACAATATTTACTCCAAAAACTTCAAAAAGTTCAAACACAGCTGCATGGATCATCTTTAGAGTACCTCGATCAGGGCACACCTCACCACTGCTCTGTACCCTACACTGGCTATCAATTCGATACAGAATCAAACACAAAAATTGTTCTCTGTGGTATGTTTCAATGACAGACTCCAGTCCAACATACCTATCCAGCCTCACCCATGTGTATACACCAGCTAGATCCCAAAGCTATTCTTCTGATAATCGTATACTCATTGTTCCCAAGGTGAAAACAAAGTCATATGGACAACGTTCGTTTGCACACCAGGGCCCGGCGACATGGAACGAATTGCCCATTGACATTAGACACAAAGACACAGTGGTCCTTTTCAAGAGTGCTCTTAAGACTCACCTGTTTCAACTGCAGGGACAAACTTAGCGACCTATACATGTTTTGTATCTTATATGTTTTCAGCATGTTTTTATGTTTTCCAATTTCATTGTTTTTGTCATTTGTTGTTCTGTAGTGTAGTCATATCATTATTGATGGTGTAAAGCGCTTAGAGCTTCGAAATATTAGGCGCTACACAAAGTCTTCATTATTATTATTATTTGCGTATCGATTGTTTACTCTATTATGTCAGTGTATTACCATCACTAGATGATGAAAACAGTGTTCTCATCTCTAAAACAAAACATTATTTCTTCGCAAAGCAATCCCTGACACACACACACACACACACATACACACACACACACACATATATACTTAAAATCGATGATTATACAATACATTGTTCAGTCGATAGAAGCAAACTCTTGAAAGTCAAATACCAACAAAGAATTAGAGAAACTTCCCGGCTGATTGAGAAATGCGCTGGAATAATGCTGACCTTTACTTGCGTAACTGGCTTGTGGCACATAACAACCATATGTAAGTTAGGATATCAAGATTTTCCGGTAGATTTAAACCAGTACACCTATTTAGGTAGAAATTCCACCGCCGAAAGACCAGTGACCAGATTAGTGACAAATACCACACGGTTTGGAGCGCCGCAGCAAAGATACCGATAACAGGGTTGAGGCGGTATTAATAGCCCAGTCAATGTGTATTTTCCTGCTCTTAATTGTCGACAAAACCAATACATATTATGACGCACCTTTCAGTGCCACCATTTAGGCAACGAAAAATATTATGGGACGAACAGACAGGGGCTTCTGAGTTCCTATTCGCAAATAGAAAAATGTGATTTCAGGCCAGGTGACAACTTGAGTTTCTAAAGTAGAATCAGGATCGTATTAAAACACAGAGAACAGTATCATTCGAATTGATTCAGTACTGTATAACCAAAACATATTATTTAACTCTGAGTAAGTGAATTTGATCTGGTCTTACTATACACTGCAGCGTTGTTGTTTTCTTGTTGTTGCAATTTTTCCAGTACATTAATGTGTTGATGTTACTCGGCCATTTAGCAATTAGAGTCAGTTATTCTGAACCAAACCGTATCTCCTGCAGGTGGGCGGGACTGTTTGCTCTGGCTGCTCGATCTAGGGCTGCTCCAGTTGCTGCTGCTATTGGTCTTTCTTTACGCTAGTAAAGTCTTATGCTGGTGATTAGCATACTATCAGATGGCGAAATATTATTTACACCGACTTTTAAGTGTTATATCGGAGTTTAACTATATCATTTGTGTCATTAAATGTATTACGATAAACATTATAAAATGTAATACTTATTTCTAATTATTTAATCTAATTTATATCTAGACCAATATCTTAGCGATTTACCAATAGAAGCAAAACAATCACATTTAATCGAAAACGGTTTTAATATGGAAAAAAATATGTTATATTTGCATCCCACTGATGTGCCTAAATATGAATATCCCATAGAAAACAATCAGTTTTAGCAGAAAGCACAATTAAAGGTGGATCTTTAGATATAAAAAAAACTATAGATGAGAAGTTGTACAGAGCTATAAAAAGCAGTACAAACTTTAAAATAATGGCTCAAAAGAAATCATGATTCATACATCACAGTAAAAAATTAATGTTAGTATAAAAGAAGAATTTTGAAATGATCCAAAGATACATTTTAGCTGAAAACAAGATAAAGACTGGATCTGCAGAGAAACAACATTCGTGACATGTCGGGCGATGCTGAATTTGTTTTCTTTCTCCAAAGTATTGGTTAAACAAAATGTGTTCCTACTTCAACAACAACAGATTAACTTCATTATAGATTAAACAGACTTCGATGTATGGACGAAAAGCACCCTATTTATACATTAGAACAAACAGTTAGCTTAAGAAAGTCCTCAGGCAAATGCCAACGTTAACAATCAACAGGAAAGAAACCTTTATCAGCAAATAAGAGAAGTATAAACTTTAATAAATTATTACTACAAATCTTTCAAATTGCAGAACTTTAACCATTAGAGTGAACATTAATTACTTTACAGGAAGAAACAGAATATAGAGTTTATGCAAACAATTAATACTATAAAAAGCTGATTTTGTTCTTACGATAAACATGAAGCAAAGGAAACATATCAGTGGAATCAAAGAAGCAACCAAGCGAGATAAATTTTAAAATATTGAACATGTTACAAGTAATTGAGCTCAAATATTTGGACATTTTTAACATATCTATAATCTAGCTTTAAAAACACTATAGTCATAAACTCTGTTATAATGTCACGAAAACCTAACATTAAATAAAATTTAATAGAATTGTACCAAGGGACTAGTGTTACAATTCCAACCATTATTGATATAGTTGTGATAGTAATAACTATTGCTCTGTGTATAGCTAGGTGTGATAGTAATAACTATTGCTCTGTGTATATCTAGGTGTGATAGTAATAACTATTGCTCTGTGTGTATTGCTAGGTGTGATAGTAATAAATATTGCTCTGTGTATAGCTAGGTGTGATAGTAATAACTATTGCTCTGTGTATAGCTAGGTGTGATAGTAATAACTATTGCTCTGTGTATATCTAGGTGTGATAGTAATAACTATTGCTCTGTGTGTATTGCTAGGTGTGATAGTAATAAATATTGCTCTGTGTATAGCTAGGTGTGATAGTAATAACTATTGCTCTAGGTGTGATAGTAATAACTATTGCTCTGTGTATATAGCTAGGTGTTGTAGTAATAAATATTGCTCTGTGAATAGCTAGGTGTGATAGTAATAACTATTGCTCTGTGTATAGCTAGGTGTGATAGTAATAACTATAGCTCTGTGCGTATAGCTAGGTGTGATAGAAACAATTATTGCTCTGTCTATAGCAAACTGGAAGAAAATGTTAACCTTACTCGTTTAACACTAACAACCTCTCCTCCTTCTTGTCCACTTGTTGCTCCTCCTGACAGTACTTCTATTTTGTATAAATTAGTAAAACATACAGCATCAGAAAAATTGCTTGGATTTATGGGCAGTATAATGAACTGAAAAGTGTGTTAATGTAGTTGATAATGTAATCATACGTCTTGATTAAGCTGAACGTTTGTCGTTTGCACCTATTATAAGAAGAGTAGGTAGCACCGATGTCATTTTAAGTATCGTCACTACAGCTGCCAGTTTGAACTTTCATATCAACATGAGGTTTTCACTGAACCAATCTTGTTATCGCGACTTGACCCTAATGAAGATGGTGTCAATATGTCGTCTAATATTACCCCACAACATTCATCTCGAAAATAATGTTATCGCTACTCCAACTAAATAAAATGCATCATGAACATCATGAAAATAATAATATCGCTACTTCTCTAAATGAAAGCAATTTTGACATAAGGTTTTCATCAGAAAAATTTATATCCTGACAAGCAGATCTTATATAACAATGACTGACCCTCAAAATGGCCATCCTAACGGCCATCTTGAAAATATTATCTCTACTCTTCTCAAATGGATTGCTATATCAACTTGTGGTTTTCATCTCATTATTTATTATAATACCCAATTGGTCCTAACTCATATTATTGCCGCGATACCTGTCTCGACAATCTTGCTGTTGCTAATGGCCTGAGTGGATGGTCATATTGACATACTGTTAGTTTCAAAGCAAAGTGGTACCAAGCTGTCACCAAATAAATTCTCGATAGAAGCTAATTTACATTTTGAAATCTTTGTTATCGCTGACGAATATCAGAGATGATTTCAGCATTCAGCAGTTGAATGTAAAACAAATGTTATCATCTTAAATTCCTGTAAATTTTGGTTTATTAGCAGATCAACAATCCTTCTAACGGATCTTTGTTTAAAATTTATTATTTAATCCAACAATCTTACCGATAATGGAATCATTGTCACTAGGCAACACAGTACTTATACAATCACTAAATTTAACGTTTGGACATCAACTGGAAATGTTGAAGATGACTTTATCTCAGTCATAACCCTATTCCCCTAAAATTAAGTTTATAGTTTCGTTCTGAATCATGGACAATGGAAAAACTCGCTCATCGTTATTTTCGGCTACTATACAAATTATATGTGATATAACTATATAATACCTTCTACGAATCCATTGCTATCTTGTCAAAAAGGTAGATAGCTGTTTTCTTTATCTATTTTAGATTAAATAATTTTGGAATATGTTCGTATCTGGATGTATATTTTAAGGGATATTGAATCGTTTTACTATTTAATACCGATCCTCTTTAGTATATTTGTTGTGTTCATAGAGGTTTTACATGTTTAATATTAATTACAAATTATAATTTTCGAACGGGTATTTACAATCACGACGAGAAGAAATATTAGTGATTTCAAATAATGTTTAATTTCCCTAAGATTAGTAGTATTATTCGAATCAAATGTTTGTTAAAAGTTGAGGCTATTGCAAGCAATTTTAATATTTAAAACTAGAGATGAATATATAGGCTAGTGGTTCTAGCTTTGATATACTTTGGTATATTAAATATCAACAATATATTCTTCCTCTAGCAGTTATTATCCACACTTTCCAGATATTTTAATTCCGACAAATGTACATGTCACTCTGTGTTCTGCTTAGTCTGGTTAGCCCTCACTGTGAAATCTTAAAATGGAATTATCAACACGTTTCGGTGATATGTATGAAAAAATTATTGCTTCGATATAGTCCATTTCAATCACTTTATGTACTGGTGTACTAAATCTGTTTGCTCATTAATTTGTTATATTTTAAGCTCAACATTTAACTTTCAAGTTGTATACCTACATTATTTCAATTAAATATTATTCGCATAATGAAGCTATTTTTGTCAGCTGTATTTAGGAAGTACACATGTATGATCATGTTCATGTTCTACAATGCTGTCGTTGTGACCGGAAAAGAAAATACTAATGTTTGGTTTTATTTTATTTGATCTAATCCTTTCCACAATTGATGCTTTACCAAGGTGATTTCACGTAGATGGTTGCCACGAAATAAATAATCATCAATGGGTATGGAACGTCTTCTATAAACATTAAATATTGAATAGAGCAGAAAAGCATCTGGATTAAACATCAAAATGGACGATAATGACGATAATGACGTTTTGGTATAAACAGATGCCTGGCATGATAACAACATCTCACCCGCTCAAATGCTATCTTAGATTACAATTGGAAATGATCAGCGTATTTCTGTCTGAAGCATATTTAGGACAACTTGTGTCCAAGACTTAACACTCGCATGCTTCTAATCTAATCTGCATAATATCGATGAGTCTTGTCTCTAAATATTTTCTTTCAAAGCTGGGAAAGATGATGAAAAAGGTGCAGGAAAGGGCAAGAGTTGCAAATATAATCCTTAATCCATCCAGTGCATTCTTCATTTGCAACAAGACGGACATGGTGCCAGCAGAGAAAAAAGAATCATTAAGAAGAGATGTTCTGCGACGGCTTCAGGCGATTTGGCCAGGCATTTCAGATCAGCAAATCTTTTCCTTTAGTGCAAGACAGGTTAGTATATTTTAGACACTAAACTAGCTTTTACAAACAAAAGGAATACTTCAGCTTCAAACGTATGAAAAAATGGATGTAGACTGGTATGACTCTGAAAGAATTTCTATTACATTTGATGGTGACAATTACATGCATCGTTTTGTAGGGACAAAGGAAATAAAAACATTTGTGATACATAGCGTTTCCAGATTCGCTACATATACTAGAACGAATGGCTGAGAAAGACAGTTGATTATGATAGGTGCATTATTGAGCTCTTACACTAATTTATAAAATAATTCACCTATAGGAAAATTAAATTAACATTTTGGAACAAAACAAAATATATTCACCCAAAATATAACACTTATAAAATATTATATTTTTTATCTCAAGAAAATAATCGTGGCACAAAAGTGACTCTAAACGTAATAAACTTGTTATTTACTGATTGTACATAAGTTCACTTAATGTGTGCATGCAGCTTGATCTCCAGTTGAACACCAGAAAACATTGTCTCTTTCTAAAGGATTCTTTAATAATTAGTAGCATGACTATTGTGTAACATTTGTTATATAAGTTTATTGTAATGAATTTTTTAATATCTTGATCTGTTTATTTGTTTTTATTTATGAGCATGTAATGAAACAAAACAGAATGGGCACGTAAATCCTTTTTAAAAATTCTGCATACAGCCATACTCTAAATTAGTCATTTATTACGAGAAACTACAATAGTGTGGTTAGTTTATATAAGTGAATTTAGTGAAAAGATTGTATAAAAATCTAATTCGAAAAATGTCTTTAAAAGAGTATAAATTGATACAAATATCAATGAAGCTTTATTTTTTGCACTATACAGGTTGATGACATGTAAATAATATTGTTAGGGATAACAAAGATAAGAATAGCATGTAATAATGATTAAGGATGAAATATATAAAAGTGTAGATCAGACAAGAGACAGACAGTCAGAAAGAGAGACAGAGACAGCCAGACGAATAGAGAAAGTCAAAAACAAAGACCGAGACAGAGACACACAGAGAATTACAGCACCTGATTTAATACTGACCAGATAATAAAGGCTAGAAGTAAAATTATAAAGTTATAGTTACCTATTCATTATATCAGAGGTCTTCCTATCTGTAATGACAGTATTTACTCAAAACAGCTGACTGTGCAGTTACTTTGTTATATGTAAAAGTGATTGTCTCCTTACGAATGCTTACAATGTGTATATTTGTTTTCAAAAGAGTATGATTTACTGCAATTTTTGTTTTACAGGCTTTTAAAGAGGTCATTCACGGAAAGATTACACAGACATACTGTGAGTTTATTAATCAGATTTGTAATCTTGTGATGAACGCACACCATCTCAAGCTTGAAAAACATTGCTGGTGAGTGCATTAGTATTAAAGTTATTTATGTATTGATATATTAACTAAGCCAATCAACTATTATTGTATATTGTAGTTTCTAAAATGTTTCTTCGTCGATTTTCAATGTAGATGTGTTTAGAAGTTGGAAATGCCACTTGCATTTAACATAACTGAGTATTAATGTCATTATAAGAACATAAAATGCTTATTGTGTCCAGCTTCTGTGCATTTGAATAAGATAACAAATTCGGACATGTTTATTTTGGCCATTTTAGGAACGTCACGTACTCTAAAACTTACTAATATATATTCCGTAGAGTTCTTCATTTGTGAGAATATTTTTATTTTGCACAGAAAAACTGCTACAGGAATATTATTTTAATGAAATCGTTGTTGTTGTTGTTGTTGTTGTTTTTAAAATATATGTTATTGATGATCGGCGGTAAACTATATATAATTTGCTCTGCAGAGAATGTTTCAGATTTAACAACACGTAATAAGCGATGTTCATTGATTTTTCAAATGCAGGGATTGATCATCTTAATAAAGTAATCGAGTTAGAGATTGTATTGAAACCAGAAGGACGTAAACTAGGTGAAACGTACATATAAAATGTACAATGCATGGGGAAGCAATAGACGCAAAGGTGTGTGGCTTTGATGTCTTTTTGTTTTGAGAACCAATAGGCCCATCAAGGAAAAGGCCACGTAGTGTAGGAAAACGCCAACAATATTGTTAAGGATCAAAATAACTATTTATAATAACAATTGCTTGTTAATGAATAAGCAATTAGACAATGATTTTCCTATTTATAACAGCATTCCCACTATGAATAGACTCAAACAACCCGCGCGAGAGCGTAGAATCAGGACTCCAAGTGGTATGTGAAAGACGGATATACCATATTATTAGGAATAGCAGACCAATCACAGACAGTTGTATGACAATTTCCCTGGATGATCCACAGCCGGTTGCAGCAACAGCGATAACTGTAAAACAAATGAAACAATTTGCGCGAGAACAAAACATAGAAATACAGTAAGGATCATGTAAAGCTGGCAAATTTACGTTATGAGGATTTGCGGTTAAACCTTATAAAAGAAATACAGCTTCGTGAAATAGCAGGGCAAGTAATTAAAAATATTCCTTCACGTACCGAGCTGGCTGTAATGGCATGCATGGTTGCATGTTGTTTATGCTTACTTTTTTTATTTGGCTGCATTCCAACGTGCAATATCATTTCGTTACTACGTTCTACAGTTTATATTCATAGGAATTAATTCACGAGGCTAGATGCGACAAGTTGTTGACTGGTTAGTTGAGTTTCCCTTAGCTACTGTATTTTTATATTATGTCGGCAACTACTGATCCTTGCTGATATTTTCAGACATTCAACTCCGACGTAGCGGTTGTCATCAAAAGTAAAAGATATTAAATTATTAATATGGCAATGCAGCATGTATTATTGAAGTTGGAATATAATGTATCATGTCCTGGAAAACATTTCAAATTACACTTAATCCCCATCATATCTTCTGAGCATGTGATTTACAATCCTTGGTAAATGTTCATAAATTAGATATATAACTTTTATATGAATATAAATGTAAGTGAAATCAGCAACTCTACATTCCACTAGTGTACGATGTTTAGTCATGTCTAAACTGGGATGTGAAGTACAGTCACTGTAAACACCAAATACCTTTCTCAAGTAACGAGTACAAGTAATTATCTACAGAAGGGTAAACCTTATACATATATCGCATAATTGTTTGTGTTGTAGATTAGCATAGTTACAATGTAGATGTGATAATCTTTACAGCGGCCACTATCGCCACTGAAGTGGCCGATTATGTTCGTCAACTAGTTCAAGCCCCCAAGTTAAATTAATAAGCGCCCTGGTGATTTCAAAGATTATGATGAAATAATTATTCACGCGTACAAAGCAGGCAACGATGTTCTCAGTGTTCTAAAAATCATTTCCTCGTTCCACCGCGCAAGCTACTCTGATTGTATGAGTTACATTGTTCTTGGTGTGTGATATATTATGACGATTAGCTTTGTTTCATCAGATAATATGTTTCAACGCGTAACCCTGTGGATATACATCGTTCCATGCAGAATCTTGAACAGTGTAAACAGTCAGTGGACAGATTCTCGAGATGCTGTACAATGTCAACGGATGTTCAGGTTCGACTATTTTCAGATGCATAGAAGTTTCAGATGCATGTCCCCGTATAAGCGTTTCGCGAATCCAGATTTACACAAATTCCAACGTACATACCGCGACGAGCAGTAATAATGTGACAAATGCTGACAACTAATGTTTAATTAGTTGTTCCATTCCGCCCTGCAGTCTGTAAGAAATGGTACAGATTTCGAAAATACCTGGGTTGATTTAAGTTTAGCAGCATCGACTTCGCAAAACAAAGTTATGACATCTGTGAGTTTGATCGACTTAAACATGTCGTCGCAATTAGTTGGAACAAAGACTTACAGCCAGTTTAACTATAACAATATAAATAATGAGAACTTTATACAGTGCCCCTTCTTCAGAAGCTCTAAGTGCTTTACAACATCTATAATATTAGGACTAAAAACAAAAATAAAAGATATAAAAAAACATGAAATTAGAAAACATAACAAATGCTGAAAAATATTTCAGGTAGAAAACATTATTGGATCTTAACGTTTGTTCTTGCAGTCGAGAAAGGTGAGTTTTAAGAGCACTCTTGACAGGGATCATTGTGTTTTTGTGTCGAATTTAAATGGGCAATTCATTCCACGTTGCTGGGACCTGGTATGCAAAAGAACGTTGTCCATATGACTTCGTCTTCATAATAGGAATAATCAGTATATGATTGTCACAAGAGAAGGGTAAGTATATTGCTTGGGTGTACACATGGGTGAGGCCAGATTTGTATGTTGGACTGGAGTCTGTAAGTGAAACATAGCACAGAGAATTGTTTTTGTGTTTTATTCTGGATTGAATGGATAGTCAGTGTTGGATACAGATCAGCGTTGAGGTGTGTTCTGATAGTGGTACTCTAAGAATGATCCGAGCAGCTGCGCTTTTAACTTGTTTATGTTTCTAGAGTAGCTATTGAGACAAACCAGACAGAACTGGGTTACAGTAGTATACTCTTGAAAGTAATAATGAACACACATTTTTTTACTGGCATAAATTGAAAGATTTTTACGAATGGAACTGGTGCGTCTCAGCTCAAGATATGAAGCCTTGCATATGTTCATGACATGGTGCAGAGTGAGACTACTGTCCAGAGTAACACACACGTTTCTTAGTGCCTGTGTGAATTTAATATTGGTGTTGCTGATATTTATTGTTTTAAGTAAAGGATGTGAATGAAAAAAGCCTTTTTATTGTGATCAGATTGGCCTGAGCTTTATCATCATTCATCTGCAACCTGTTCCTGTGCCATTCATGATTTCACATCAGAAATGCAAGTCTCTACTTCTTGGATGATAGCATCAAAATCAGTTGAGTGGCTAGTCTTGTATATTTGGGTATCAGCGTACAATTTGTGAGACACTGAATGATAACCTAAGACACGTGAGTGCGGCTGAGTGTATTGAATGAAGATAGCAGGTCCAAGAACAGACCGCTGTGGAACATCACAACATAGATCAACTGGACTTGAGTGGATTCCATCTGCAGATACAATTTGTGTCCTGTTGACTAAGTAGGACTTGAACCACAGTAAAGCGGTATTGTGAATGCCGAATAAATGATGGAGACGGTGAAGTAATATATCATGGTTTATTGTGTCAAATGCTAAAGACAAATCAAGGAGGGTGAGGACTGATATCATTCTGCTATCTAAAGCAGAGAGAATGTCATTAACTACTTTCAGATGAGTAGTTTAAGTATTGTGGCAAGGGCGATATGCAGACTGTACATTGTTAAAAAGACTGTTTGAATTCATATGAGAAACAAGTTGGGCTAGAACAACTTTTTCAATTTTTATATGAACGTGATATTTGAAAATTTTCCATAGTTTTTAAATCAGTGTGATCGAGTATTGGTTTCTTCAGTGGAAGCTTTACAATGGCATTGTTGAAAAATGGTGGAAATTCTCCGGATGAGAGCGAGGTATTAATAACGTCAGTTAGTGAATGCAATATTGGATCTAAGCACTCATACAGCAGTGATGTTGGAATTGGATGAAGTTTACATGACTTTGGTTTACTCTTAATCACAATTGTCCGTTTTAAAGGCTGCTAACGGTTGTCTCTGAAATTCTGTATCGCATCTGTATGGTGACGACAAGTCGATTGAAATTGTGTTCTCAAGCTTATCTCTAATGGTTGTCACGAAAGATATTTGCAAACAGGTCCGGAAGGTCTACTGGGGATAAAGTAATTGGAAGTTTTATACATTTATTCCTTGACATTAGTTTGTTAGTAATCTCGAAGAGATCTTTGCAGCTTGAACTCTCCATGATCTTACTATTGTAGTGGGATAATGTGGCTCATTGGACTATGTTTGTGATGTTCTTCTTAGCGGCTTGATAGAGTTTTTTATGACTAGTGAGTCTGGTGGAAAGCCTGGTCCCTAACACTTCTATATCACAGAGAATACCTTTGAATTGATACTCTGCACTTGGTGGCTGGGGCATATTTTTCAAGCAATGAACGCAGGCAATTATCGAGTTGTTCTGCTGTAGGAGGTAAGCAAGTTGTCAGGTTTGCTTGGATGTCATGTATTAGTTTGGTTCTCTTTTCTTACTGAGGTTTCCCTTTGTAGCAAATAAAGGTAGAAAGTTATGGACTATTACTTCCATATAGCATATAATGCAGAGGTGATATGATGCAAGTTCATGGGATACAAGTGTGAACCGTATACTGTAATTATCAGGTCTATGAAGAATCCTGTCTAAAATGTCACCATGTGTTTGGGTGTATTGGTTAACTGACTCTTTATGGTTGAACATATGTATTGAATACGGCAGTTTTTATGTGTATGGGTTCCCAGGACAGTCAAAGTGATGCTACAATCTTCAATAATAATGCTACCTATCGAATTCCATAATCCAGGAGATTTGGAAACAGCGCCAAAAAAGAGACTCAGTCAGCTTGTTTTTCTACTAGGAGGAGGGCGGTAGATGCAGAAACAATGGACTGACTTTTGTTCCAGTGTGAGTGTTGGTTGGACTAGTTAAAACGATGTATGGCAGAAATTGAAGGTTATGGTGTGTTTAAGGCATTTTATCATGGAGTTCTTTGTGAGGAAGGCAATTCCACCTACGCAAGACTGGCGGGGGAACGACTTGATAGAGAAATCTGTGGGTGTGAGATCCGCGCACTTGGTCTCTTCGCCTGATGTTTTATCCATGTTTCGATTAGGAAGAAGACGTCGATATTCTGATCGTTCAAACACTTAACTATTTGTGTGTGCTTTAACGGTGGTAAACTGATTGGGCGTTTAATAATACAATAGGCTGTTTAATGGTGCAACCATGATAAGAATAGCTTGGCGCAACATTTATATATTATTTGTAAGCACCATAAGTGTCTTAGTGGCGGTATCATTATGGGCGAATACATGATTGTCTACGTATGGTATACTGTCCCAGTAAGTACAATGGTAGGAAATTGAATGAAAATATTTTGCGTTCTGCAATTGCTCGCAGAGCATGACATTTATTGAGGTGGAAAAGATCCAAGGTTCAAACATTTCAGAACCCATAAAGAACTTCGAAAATTCACCGCTGTGCAAAGACAATTGAAAATCCGTATATTATCTACCCAGACTCCTATTGTGTCAGAAGTCCTGAGGATGTTCCCGATGTTCCATTAAACACTATACATGTTGCTCAATAAGTCGCATGGATGTTTTCTTATTAAACTGTAGTCAGGTGCGATGACACCAGTAGGTCACTATGTTGTATCATTGACAAGAATCGGCTGCGCTGTATCGCTAGACATTTACCGCGAAATGAACCAGACAATGGTTCTACACACCCTTGTACATGGTTATTACAAATGATGACACACGGGAGTTTTAAATATGCATCTTATTGATGGATTAATTGTAGTCTCTTCGGGACTGTTGCAAAAGGTTGTGATCCCTGCCATGTCACTTGGGCGATACAAGAGCCCACACAGCACAGGCAGTATAAAATGGCGCTAGAAAACTTGCGTGCGTAGAGTTTTCAGCTAACCATGCAAGAGGTCACAACATCATCCAATTCAACAACCATCGTTCCCAGAAATATGGAAATATACATGCTCCATATGGGATAATTCACTAGCTGCAAGTTCTGAATTATAGCCTAGATATCTTCGGAATATTACTGCTGTAGGCCATTATACTTTTACAATGACTTTTCGAGACGGTGGTATAGCTGATGAACCAGAAACCTTCACCATTCTTACTCGTAAATTAGTCTACCTTTAAAAGTAAATAACCAGTTATAAAGTTGCTGAAACTCGCTGCCTCCGATCGAGGCATATTTGTCGTGATTGTTCTCTGCATATATTTCTGACAATGACTACAAACACGCTCCAAATGTGAGAATTCGGTAGGAAATACTTGTCCACTTCCACGATTGATACCAGCAAACGTGTATTTATGCTATTAAATGTGTTATTTATTCCGCGACACATCAATGAGGATTTATTACTTGGTCCTGCACATTAGTTTTCGTCCCTGGGAATGGTGTTCGAACCAATATTGTATAAAACCGATTTCCAATTAGAATTACTGATTGTTGAAAGAGAAATCCGTGGCGGTATATCAAAATCGAGTTACCACTATCCCTGAGCCAACAATCGGGAGATGAAAAATAATAAAATACCAACCAAGCAATCTCTATGAATAGAACATGCTATAGCCCATGCAGGTAAGAGATTTTCCGTTGATCAACAGATATGTGGGTACGATCATAGATGCCAGCTCGTGCTTCCATAACGGTGATAAAGAACACCGGCTAGAGTTTTAACGCAACCATAACGATAACCTGCACGCAAAGACATTGACATTCCCAATCAACATTGGATATCAAGCTGATACAATATAATGTCAATCATTCGTGGACGTCCGATACCAGTAAGTGTTTTCATTGATCAAGCTGATCAGCCTATGACAACGTATTGTGATTCATACGAGTCCGCGTTGTTAACGCAATGAAACCTATTTGTATGAGATATTACGGGAATGGCCTTAGTATTGCTGCCTGGGGATTGTGCACAGGACGACAAAAGAGTCTTGCAGCTGTGAATTTCCGGACTACATCAATGGCTAAACAAGTTACAGTTCGAGTTATTGATGGCATTTAAAGCATTCCTTCGTATCATTGGAATAGTGTTGCATCGCAATTGCTTTTTAATGTTATATCATCACGTAGAAACTACGTTTCATTGTATGCAAAATGCATGTTAATATTTACCGACGCGACATCGTTTTAACCATATGTGATGATGACGTGGATATAACCCGGTGTGCTGATCATTTTACCAGCCGAGTTGTTGTTGACCTTAATACTCTTGAAGTTAAAATATTAGAACAGCCTCACAAAGACAATATTGCAAACTTTGCAGACAAGGTGTTACCCCAATGCGGGATACAAGCATCTTATTGATGAATATATATGCTTGAGTGGTGTAAACCATCGCTCGAATTCACTAAAATATAATTTTATTAAGAGTCAAATAGAAATCAACAACTGAGACCACCCCAAGTTACTTATATTTACTCTGTGACTGGGATTTTTAACGTAGCTTTAACAATTGTTCAGTCATATCGCTACGATGTCTGCAGTGTGGCAGTTTATAGTGTTGTCAAGCACTGGGGAATCATGCTGCAGACATTCACATTATCCTGACACCAAGCCGACCAGTCCTAACAATAATCTCTTAATGCTGAACGCCATGTGAGGTAGCTTTTAGTACCATTTTTGTAATTCTTTGGTATGACTCGGCCGAGGTTCGAACCCACGACATCCCGCTTCCGAGGCGGATGCTCTAACCACTAGGCCACCGGAGCGGTTCCAATATTTACTATAGGTCATCTTAGCGTTATAGCAATAATACGCGAAAATGATAGGTATCTGACAATGTTTGCAGTGCAAGCATGTAGGTTTGCTTTTATAACCATGAAATGGAAATTACCAACATAATCCCCATGATTCTATTCCCCTTCAATTATATTAAGCCAACATTAACACAACTAAGATCAGAAAAATCTCTAAAGTTATTCCATCATAAAGGCACTTACCCGTGTAACAGTTCTTGGGCAACAACCGTTTGTGACACTTGTCAATGGTGCATTCACGTAGGTTTTAAGTTACGTGAAATGCCCTCATAATAATTAAAAAAAATATTTTACTCGCTAATGCGACTTTGCAGTTTTAGATGTTATATGCGGAATAGCTGCCGCGACCTGTCATGGCATTGCCTTACTGGAAAAGTGAGCAAGGCAGCTATCATTTACATGCGAGTCATATTTTTTTGTTGTTGGACCACATTGATTTTAACTGGTGTAGGGCACGCTGGTAATATATTTTTGTTACTGCTGTATTCTCGAATATGTCTTAATTTATATCGTCTCGTAGAGGAACAAAGCAGTACACTTGCCAATGTGTATTTAACGCTTATTGAGGACAATCAATCTGCACGGCTGATCAAAATAGGAAACCACATACGTCTCAAACGACATATATGTTAGCATTATTTAAAAGCCGTGCCAAGTGATTAAATGTAAACCTGTTTATTTATCTGCCTACTTTATCACATCAAATGGTAACTTCACTTGGTAGGAGATGGTGCGATTACAATCGCGCTTACACGTGTACATAAATCATCAATGAGTTAATACTCACAGGCTAGGTAGAAGTGGTTTAGGTTTTATGCACTGTAGTTGAATGGCTTATCTCAACAGCTATTATAATACTATTCCAGATATTTCTTTAAAAGAAGTTAAAAATAGTCAAATTAGATACAATTGATTGATTAAAGCTTCGTATCTTTACAACTACTATTTCAGTATCATTGTTTTGTTTTTTGTTTTTTATGGTTTAACGCCATTTTTCAGCACAATATAGGCTATAAATGGCGGCCAGTATTATTGGTGAAGGAAGAACCCGGAAAACCCCCGGAAAGAACCACCGACCCACGAGAAATACTGGCAAGCTTTCTCACATAACTACATTACCCAGACAGAGGTGAGATGGCAGTGATCCGTAACGGACAGCGCTTTAGACCACTCGGCCACTCGGGGCCCCCATCATTGTTTCAATCACTCTGCTAACAAAAAAACTAAATTAATATTTCTTTTTTAATAGTAATTATGCTCACAAATATTTTAAACGAGCACGAGATATTATCTTTTGTCTTACGTAGTGAAATACGCCCGATATTGATTAGATTATTGGAATTAATTTTTGTATCCCTTCAGTTGGCTTATAAGCTTCTTGGAGAGAGCATCCGCTTTGGCGAACAACTGTAACAGATACAGAGAATTTGCCAAGCAGAAAAAGGAAGAGGCATTGGAAGAAATATCGTTTCATGAAAGGAATCTAAACAATCTATACAAGAAGTGTAGCAATATATTGGAAAAATTAAAAAGCACTGGGATCCTCGATCTGAGAAACAGTATCCAGTCCTGCTTAAGCGTTAAAAGTGCTGACCTTTGTAGATGGTCATTCGAAAATATCCCTTCCCAGAGGAACAATGAAAACTGGTCACGATACAAGAAACAGTTAAATACAGAGATTATTAATCGCATTAAGGCAACAGTTATGGATGACAGCGATGTCAGTAAACTGTTAGATGAATACAGTGAAGTGTTGCAGACGATTATTGACAACTTTCATACAACAAAGTTAGAGAGGTCTCTACTTCGACACGAGACTTTGGAAGTTATCCCTAGTTGCAATATTTTGGATGATGTGATCATTCCTATTCTAAATAGGATCAATTGCTACAACGTTCGCATTAGGGGCGTACATCACGATGAAGACGACAGTAGTGACGATGAATTTGAATCAGATAGTCTCAACTTTATGCAAACACTGTCGAGTACACATGTCAAAAGAAGTATGGTAGAACCACATTTAACACAATTAGCCTTGGACATATCTGCAACCGTAGAGTCTGAAGCTCGGGTATTGATGGAAAATATAGACCAAGGACGGAAGACACTCAAGGAATATTATCGGGCAATAACTTCAGGAATGAAAATATCTTGCAATAATGACCCTTTTCGAACAATAGCCAGTGCGTGTCACTATTTCTACACACTGAATGTGATGCAACATGAGATTGAATTTAGCAGACTAAGATTAGATACAATTAGTATGAACTCTGTTATAGGGGAAGGTGGTTTCGGACGTGTTTTAAAAGGAGAATTGCAAGAAGGGAGTCAAAACATCCCCATTGCTGCAAAGATTATTAGATGCCTTCCGGACGATATAACTATATTTCGGGAATGTTGCCTTATGAGGTAATGGTTTCCGTTATTCTTTAAGGTAGTTTTAAATTTCAAACAAATAATTTTACAAATAATTTTCTTAGTTATTATCATGCAATGTTAGATATGAAAACCAATCTCTAACAATGTTGTCACGAAAACCACTAACCTACAAGTTGACTGTTAAAGACGGAAAATGTTCATCTCTAGACAGAAGTTAAGCAAAATGTCTTTATTTGTTTACATATCTCATATAACCTAAAAAACCAGCCTGGCGTGGATGAGTGTATTAAATTGTATCTTGATGGAATTAACTAGGAAACATAATTTTCATTGAATTGCTATCACATCATCATAAATAACAAATCTTTCATAATGACATTATTTTTCCTGTGAAATAAAATATATTTTCATTATTTTCCTTTTATTTTGGAATACAAACCAGGTGTCTCAAAGTATGCAAACTAAAGATTGATATTACCTTAATTTAATGTTTGATTATAATGCGAATTTTTACCAAACAAATCCTGCCCAATATAATGTTTTCTTTATCAGGCATTTAACCAGACACATGACAATTGTGAAAAATAATGCATTCTGGGTTTGTTCTCATCTATGAATTTTAGACTGTTAATGCTCAAGATGAATGTTGCAGAAGATGGAGGCTGTCCTAATTTTGTTCATTACTATGGTTCTACGTATACCGAAACAGATGACACATATGAGCTAATTTTAGTGATGGAACTGTGTGACACTGACCTTCACAAACAAGTCGAGGCAGGTTCTCTGATTCCCGAAAAGAATATTCCGTTTCCCGGAAAGGTCCCAACGGAACGAAACACATCTGTTTCATATGCCATTGACATAGCGCTACAAGCGGCAAGAGGGCTGCAATTTGTTCACAAGAACGGCATTGTTCACCGTGATGTTAAGCCCAGTAATTTTCTGGTAATTAGAACTTCATTTTACTTTATGGACATATGGCATTGTAAAGAAAAAATAAATATTTATGAAAATAAATACAGAATAGTGCTTGATACATATCAAATTATGTCAATAATAATGTAACTAATTACATGACAAGTTAAGTCAGTAAATACGTAAAAAAATGCATCGGTGAGTAAAGTAAATACGTGATTTATGGACACAAATACATTTTTCAGAGTACTATTTTATTACAGGCATCAAAATCAGCATTAATTCACACATCTCTGCTTCACCGTCGAGAAAATTGAATACTTGTGTTGATCGTTAGTTGTATAGATTATCTTCAAATTGAACAAACTCATTCTCGACGAAAGATGGAATTGAACAAATGTTAATAATTTAAGCCGTAATGGATTAAATAATACGAGCATTCATGTTGAAACGTTGTGCTGTACAGTTTGTGCACTGTTGCAAGTGTGTGTCGATCAGTAAGGTCATCCAGCTTTACACAAATACTCTATGGAATATGCATAGTAAGTACACACATTATGTAATCGATTAATTCACTTGTTAATTATTTTCATTGCTTAAATGAAAAAAATTAAGACAAATACTTTTAAAAATGTATATAGTAAATTGGTCTTATATATATATATATATATATATATATATATATATATATATATATAGTAAATTGATGTCTCTCTAAGACTTTAATTTACCAAGATGTGTATACGTAAAACATGTATGCACTATGAATAATTACATGGGTACTCTCTAAAACTGGATAATATACTCTAGTGTCACATGGTTTAGCAAACAATAGTGTATAAGCGACAACGAATGGAAGAATCATTACAGTTATATGCACGGGTTGTCCACTAGGAAAGGCAAAGACGCAACAACATGCACATACAGCAAGGTTAAAATATTGCATTATGCTGTGTATATGCTGTGTATATGCTTTAAATAATCAACTTACACGAGCATTCGTTTGCTACATTTTTTGCATAAAGTAATTTTAAAAAATTAAAAGACCACTCGGTTGTCGATAGCAGCTAAAGAAAATTGCGATGTTCTTCTATAAGACATAAACTGAGTCGTAAAGAACGTGTGCAGATGTAAACAAAATGCAATGTAATTGACTTTAGTAGTTGTAGTAGTAGTAGTAGTAATAACAATAATAATAATAATAATAATAATAATAATAGTAGTAGTAGTAGTAGTAGTAGTAGTAGTAGTAGTAGTAGTCGTAGTTATATTGGTATTTGTAGTAATATGATTATTATTAGTAGTATTAGTAATAGTACTATTTAAAGATGACATTCCTAAGTTGTAAAACAAACATTTTCACAAACATACAACGTACAGTTGCATGCATCGAACATATAGTCATTGATACCAACTGGTTATAATGATCAATCTCTCAGTCTATACTGATTGACCTCTTTCTGAATACTTGATATCGCTTTTCCTTTTATTTGTAATGCTACATACATTATTTTAAAACATCTTTGGTCCTAAATTACATGCTTTAATAACTGAATAACTTATATTCCAACGCTTAAAATAACAAACTTATATATATATATATATATATATATATATATATATATATATATATATATATATATATATATATATATATATATATATATATTACAGATGATGATTGTACGAAATGACAAGATAATTGTAAAGATATCAGACGTTGGGCTTTCGAAAGAACAAAATACAATAACAACAGTCGCATCGGAGATCGGAACATTGATCTATCAAGCGCCTGAAAATCTAGACATGCTTTTGTGCAGCCATTCCGTGTTCAGCGATGTATACAGTTTTGGCTTGCTCCTTTGGGAAGTGTGGTATGGAGAACATATCTTTAGTGAGGTACCCAGCAATGAGCTTCGACGTCATCTCATCAAGAATCATCCTGCTTGCAAGAACGTTAAGCCGCCTAAGCCTCTTAGAAACTTAATGGACAGATGTTGGAGAAAGAAACCGATTACCCGTCCAGATATGGAAAAGGTTGTGGAGGAGCTTGCTACACTTAAACAAAATTGAAATCCTTAACTTTCATATGCCCGGAGCAATCTTTTCGTATATTCTTTTTTTTTAATTAAAAAATAACGGACAAGTTGTGATCCATGAATGATTGATATTTGTCCCATTCTTGTAACAAATCGTCTCTACATCCATATATGGAATCAATATCAAGCAAGCTTGATGTTAAATGGTGTATAATTTTCCTCGATCAAATGTTTGAATATTATGGACAAGGGCAACGAATTGCTACATTTGATTCCCTACAGTACAATCATACTATATTCTTACGATTTAAATTAAATTTCTGAACTATGTTCAATATACACATTTCATTTCGATAGCAGGATCTATGCATTTAATAATTACAACTTAAAATCGATGAATTAAATTACGTCGGAGAAATGGCGAAAAGGAATTTAAAGCAGGTACATGTGTCTGATTTGAACCGAATATAATTATTTTTATCGTTGCAGTTATATTGCGAAAGGAAAAGCGAAGATAGATGTACTTTAATGACAATACTAAATCTTCCCCTTTTTTTTCTTTATAGCCTCTCGTCATTTTTACCGTAGCAGTTTGCAAATAAAGCTCATGAAAGTTTTTTGTCCATGGCGCAAGCTTTAAGTATGAAGTGTACATGCTTGGTGTATCACAGTATAGGATATAAGTAAAAGTACTCTGATAGAAAGAATTATATGCGTAGTGTCTTTACTGTAGTAAAGCAAAGATGTCAACTGTCGATATTTGTCTTTATTATAAAATAAGCTATGACAAGAAAAATAGGACACTGTCGTGTATCTAGCTCCGGAGGTTGAATTATATGGTAATAAAACAAAATGAAATTGGAACGTTTATCTGTGATAGTAGCGCACCTGCCTTAAGGTAATACTTTTCAGTAAAACAGTTCTGAAAAGAATAAACGTAATGCACATAAGGGATTAGGTTGAATCATATTTAAATTTAAAAGTGAAGAAATAGTAATAAATGTAACACGAAACAATCTAACTATTTATAATAAACTATGACTAAAGTTAGTTTAGAAAATAATGTAATTTGTTCAGTCTTGTGACTGAATTTGTTCTTTTGTGCCCTTTTGCAAAATACCTATAAGCGGGATTTAAAATCCCATCAAGGCAAGTGTCATTTAAACATCTCATACACACCAATAACCTTTATACGTCACAACTTAATCTCTGATGCTCACTAGCAACCTTCAGCTAGACACTTTTGTTTGTATAGCCCTACGAAAAGCCGAAAACGTCTCAACATTTTGAATGGTATTGCCATACTAAAGTATCTGTTGTTTTACGTAAGTACATGTATAAGAATTATTTTATGACATTTCATACATTCACAGCAATTAGCTAGAAATTATTTTCAAATATTTTTTGTATTTTAGAATTTTCATTTAAACATGTCTTTTGTTTTAGGCAATGAACCACCACATATACACTGGGTGTAGATCTCTATGCTTTCAAATGAGTTTATCATTCCGCTCACGATGCTTGACCAGTAAGGTCACGAGCACTTTGAATCAAGTTACCGTACAAACACTAATTTTATCATCAAGAAGAGAAAATAAACTGTACACTGCATTTTATACCAATCGTCGGTTTTGCGAAACACTGACACGTACAACACCATTGTCAATGTTGAACATGATAAAATCTCTCATGTATGACGAAGTTCAGAAGATTAAATGTATTAAGTCAGTACACGGGCCGCGGGTAGCGGAATGGTGTAAAGTGCCCGACTAATCATTGCATGTTCACCCTGTCTGAGTGTCAGAGTATCTTGATTTGAGAAATGGCATTAAGCATCCCCCTCCAGAACAAGACAAAACACAACGTCAACAGTCAGTAGAGATGCTCTTTAGTGTCCATAAACATAATTCTGACTTCCAACATGTCAAAACTGAAATATTCCTTATGAATAAGATACTAAGATAAGAGTGGATATTGTAATGTTCATTTCAGATAATTCAAAGACTTAATATTCTCTCTTTTAAATCCTCGTATTATATTCGTTTCAAATGGTGTGAAAACCTCGTAATAAAATATATTGTATGTATATTGATAACGTATTAATAATAACTATTGTATAAGAAATCATGTCATATTTTAAACCAAAACATTGTAAATGCCAATTTAAGTATACATTTTCATAATAGTACAATTATTTATAGATTAATTAATTATGTTTTGAGCAAAATAGTATTGTTCTATGTCAGATACGAATAAAAAGTGTGTAAGTCGCATAAATTACATGTCATATGTTATATATATATATATATATATATATATATATATATATATATATATATATATATATATATATATATATATATATATATATATATGTTGCATTCTTGGTTTGTTTGTTGTTTTGCTATATATAATTGTATTTTGGACTTGACCTTGTGTTCTACCTGACCTGGATTATTCGTGTTGATATTGCGGTTAATATGTGTATCTGCCTGTTCTTCATTTCATTTTGTATTATATTTTCAAAACAAGACTAATAACTAAGATTTTGTCATGTAAACATTTGGAGCCTTTCAAAAGGAAACGTTCTATTAGGTAATAGTTTATTTTGGAAATGGTAACTGTGACTTGATGTCATCAGGTAGAGGACTATATGATCTTGGATCTTTTTGCTATTGTGCTAGAAATATATTATTCGTTCTGTAAGATCTAAGCAGAAAAAGTTCTATTATTTTTGTGTCCATCATATTATTTGGGCTTGAATTTATTTATTCAGATTTTGTATTCACTGGAAATACAGAGTACTCTTCGAAGATAAAATATTCTTGGAAATACAGACTTGAATTGGTGGTGAATTTTCAAATAAGAATATATTATTGGATTGTATTAATGCGATCCAACAAAAGACTTTTGGCACTACTGCACGGGTCACCAGCTGCATATCATCACCATCCATCGTTTGCGTTAATTCGAGTTTTCAATTAAATTAACTCAATACTTAAATCATTAGGAATTGTGTCTGTAATTCTAGAATCATTTGTGGATTTAATCGACAATTTGGGAGATTTTTCTCATTTCATTTTCAGTTTTGTATTCTAGGGAAATAAAGAATTTTTTGAATATACAAAGCTTGTTGCTTCGCACTCGTTAGTATTTCCTGTTCAAGACCACAAAGTCGTAATGCGAACTATACTATGCGTGCATTACTTAGTACTGCCCTCTGACGTAATAATTGTGCGTTGCAAATCATTAGTTTTATTTCTAGATTTATTTAACGAAATGATACTACTTGAATGTGACAGGCTTGATTTATTGTCATTTGTCACTCGTTAGCGAAGGCGCTTTTCATATATATATATATATATATATATATATATATATATATATATATATATATATATATATATATATATATATATATATATATCACTTTAAAAAGTATTGTTTTTGACACAAAAGGGCTTAGATAGGGACTATGGTATATATATGTCTTGGTTCTTTTTAAGGATTTTTGATGTAGCTGTAACACATTTTCAGTCCTATCGCTACCATGTCTGCAGTGAGGCAGTTATAATGTCTAGCACTGTTGCATCATACCAAAGACATGTAGCATGAAGCCCCACCCAGTCACATTATCCTGACACCAGGCCGAACAGTCCTAACACTAACCTCTTCATGCTGAGCGTCAAGCAAGGCAGATGTTAGTACCATTTTTGTAAGTCTTTGGAATGACTCGGCCTGGGATCGAACCCACGACCTCTCACTTCCGCGGCAGACGCTTTAACTACTAGACCACCGGAGCAGTTTATATGTATAAGTCACCAACTAATAACACTGAATACCAAATATAAATAGGCGAATGTCAAACTATAAACGTTTGAAAGCAGACAATAATTTAAGCTGGACTAATCAGACAATTAGGTTGAGGTATAATTGCTTGTCCTTTTCACATAAAATGAAAATACAAGCTTATAAAAATACAGCATAATTGAGATTTGTCCCTTTAGCCTTTTATATTGTCTAATACAATTTTCTGTTAGAACTGTGTATGTATAAAACGGGAGGTAATGGAATGAAGTTTAGACAAGTCTATAATCAGAGGTTTATGCTATTGGTAATGAGCTTGATTTGAAGTAATGTGAAGTATTGTCCTTTATTGTATTATAATGTATGAGTGTATGTTCAATGTATTGTATTTTTGCATGTTGTCAGCATAATATTGCACGTGTATTAGACACGGTACACACTATTACTTAAGTATCTCCTACTGTAAATAGCAAATGTTGATCTAGACGACAACAAACAAAAGGTCTACTAATTACAAACTCATTAATTATATAGAATAAATATAAATCCCTCAAATTGTTTACCATAATAAGAACAAAGGGAATAAGCAAAAGAGATGGTTATGTTGTCTCTGCACCACTGAAATGTTTCTTATAATATATAAGAAGTATATCAAGCTGATCGATAAGTAAAACAAGAGTAAAGGTCCCATATATATCCCCGATATACAAAGGTCATTCGTCAATACCTTTCACTAAAACATTATCCAGGACAGATCGTTATGCATTTTCGTTAGGTATATCGATAGAAACACGTGAAAAAGACGACTAGTCGTACACCCACCCACAAATACAATCAAGTATCGACGATATATCTGTAATAATCTTATTGGTTTGTATTAAAAAATTATAAAAAAGTGAAATTAAAAATAGTAATTATTGAATTTAAATTTTATTTACGCCTCATATGTACTCGTGAGTGTAAGGTTGGTGCTCAACTCTACCTTTTACGTTCCTACATGGTGCACTAGCAGGTAAAAATACAAAGGTGTGAGCAAAGGCAAAGACGTAAATCGAAATAAGAATGGTGTCAATGTTAGTAATGTATTTTCGCCTTTGCAGCTTACTTTGTATATTAATAAAAAGTATTCATTTAGAGTTCGATGTTTTCTTTTTTGTTTAAATGAGTAAATCTCGAAAATCGTCTCTCTCACGGCGATCTTTATTCACTGTCTCTTCTAATCAGTTAACCATTTATTCATCAAGGTATATGTTATCAAAGGCAATAGTATGATGGCATTATCTAGCGTAGGTATATGTGACTGTCTCTAGGGTGGATGTATGCAACGTGACAGGTTACGAATGAAGCGGATATGACACGACGCGTAATTGCATCATACCTAAAATTAGCCGCAGGGTCTTAACCCTTGAGGACAAACTTTGTAGCAAGGCTGCTAAATTTCAATATGCAGAGTTAACTGTGGCTCAGATGATGTTCCCAGAGAAAAATTACTTTACAGCCTAAATGAAAGTCACCCTATTACACCATTGAAGTGGTGGTTGCAATGTATCGTTCTATAACTGCAAATTTAAATTAATATTCTTTATTTCTCTAATTTAGGCATATGTCCTAAAATACATAAAATATAAATGTAATAGAATGTAATATACGTCTTATAGTATAACTGTTACACATTAAGCAGTGATCGCCTAGCAAAAACAAATTGTTATAACTGTGAAATTTGGGCTGGAATAAAGCCATTGAATCCAAATAAGATGGAATGACATACCGAATATATCTTAATATTGTTTTTCACTAATATGCTGGTACAAGTTGAGAAATGTTTAGTGTTTGTTATGAACCAATAATAAACTGTTTTGGAATATAAATTCTCAAAATAAATATGACGCAGTGTCACCTGCCTCAGTATTAGGTGTGTGGCTTGAACACATAAATGTAGAAAAGCCAAGAGGTATGGAAAGACGTTATCATCTGCATAGATACGTCTTAACATTCCGTAAAGATTTGTGTTCTTATGATCAATAGACCTTGCTGGATTAAAGTTTCGTGCCATGTTGGGCATATACAGTATGTTTAATATAAATGCGTGAAAAGTTTGAAATGCGAACATTTTTTTGCTAGATAAAAATTCAAATAATCTTTAGGAATTCCTTTACCACGGTTACATCAATGTAATTATTCACACGTGCCTTAATATTTTTCAGATGATTTTTTTTCTTCTTCAGAACAACTATTACACAGATTGCCATTAGCAATCGAATTCATTTAAGTTTTGATTTCACCACTCACTTTAATCATTGCCACGAGGTAAGTGAATAGAAGTTTTTAAGTTAAAGAATAGATGTAAGAATAACACAAATGATAGATTGATCAAACAAACAAAGAACAATAAATGAAAGTAAGAAAAACAAAAACAAAAAATAGACGTCTATGCTGTGTGTAATCAGCTACCATATGGTTCCATATTTGTGACTGGAGTTGTCTGTGGCTTTCTATTTCCACCAACGGGTTATCGAACTCATTTATGCAAATCGTTTTATTCTCATTAGCCACGGAGTAGTTTACCAATCGAAATGAGGCTCCTTTGTGCTGTGCGCGAAATGCTAAAGAAAATGTAATCGTATCGAAATTTTTTACCATCACCGCACACGAGACTGGTTACTGTCTATAAAGCCATGACAAATTTGAGTTGGTGAGTATATGGTAGATGTAGTGGTTGTTATACCCGACACACCCAAGTCACAGGTTGTTGGCATCGGCGATTCCACAAATTGCATTGAAGACAATACATACGCTTTTGTATTTTGCGAGTAGCACGATTCTCTTGGAGATTTCATCTTGCATTAATTGCCTTACTAGTGATGGTTCATTATAGTTATATTAATATTTTGATCGCGCGGTATACTTGCTAGACAGGTGTACATTGATCAGGTATAAAATGCACGCGCACGTCAAACCAATTATCGCTTTTAATGGTCAATCGTCATTCAATTATAGACAATCTCTCTCTGAGGTATAGTTAAGTATCTAGCGAGTGTACGTTCTGGGGGCCTAGGACGATCTTCATATAAAAGCAAACAGATTACAACAATGATTAATTTCAGAAGTGACTGTTCTAGTTTCCGCCCAGACACTGTGACACAGACAAGTGCTTCATTGTCAAATAACAGTCGATACCTTTTTCTTCGTAATTGGTTTTACCATAATCGTTGGTAACGGTCACCAGAGTGGATTAAGTTGTGCAGTCAATGATCGGACACTTCACCATGCTAATGATATAGCACCATGATAGTCTCGAGTTGGCATGTCAATACAAGGGTTGTCACAACCATTGATTTTTATTTGGTCCTTGACAAGATTAAAATCACTATCAATGTTTGCATTGATGGTCAGCTGATCTAACATCCCTCGGTAAATAATGCAAACTCATCGCCATATCTAGAATTCATCACATGTATGTAATGATAAATCTAATCTTAAACACAAACACCACAAATCATTTGAGTACCCAACTGAAAGGTTGTCGATATTTTTTGCACTATTACTATTCCATCCCAGCCACTGGAAAAACTGGATAAGATAATTCCAAGCAACGTGCCTTCCAAACAACGTGCCTTCAGAGCAACGTGCCTTAAGGATGTGAGATCTAGGTTGACCATATATGCAAGAGAATATACGTCGAACACTTGTTTACTCTTTTCTTTCACTGGTTAACGTTTATGTGTATGCTGTTAACTATGTTAGTAGTGCAGGTCAATTTATTATATGTTCATTCGAATATTGATTTTGTAGCATAATCATTATCACCACAAGCTTTGATAAACGCTACATAGCCACCATATTCTTTATTCGTCCTTCTTCACTGGTCACGGCCAGCGTGACAACACTATGTTTAGCGTCCAATTTAGATACTTTTCTAAGTTTAAGTTTACTAGTTGAATCAAAATCATAAGCTCACTTATCAACAATAAACTGACTGATAAACTCAGCCAAATCATTTTGAGTGTTAACCATTCTCAGGTACACGTCAGTGTCACGTCTAAGTTGAGTAGCGGCGATACATATCACTGTTTTGTTTCAAGTTAATAGTATTGTAATGTAAACGCAAAAAGAGTTGTGTTTTGGGGCTTAAGAAAGGTTTCCTACTCGTGGGTCCATGCTTCTCCTTAACAACAAGGTAACCAAAATGGTCAATCCAACCTTGTTGGTAACGGTAAAATCAATCACTGGTAGACGATTGATTTTGTCGTCGATGTAGATAACGAAAACCTTCAAGTAGTGGTGCAAGCGCATATGAATTAAGCTATAAAAGATGCTTGAGTGATTTTATGTATGGGACATTGTGAGTACTAGGTCGGGTTGTCAAATCGAAATTAATGATGACAGTTTCACCTATGAATAGATTAATTGATGCACGTTCATCGATCATAAAGATACCTCGGAAATACATGACTGATTCAACCCTCTCGAGTAAAACAAATTTAGTTACTGGCCAGGCTCTTTGTGAGTTGTACCTGCTAGTCGACGACTCTGCTCGAAGGTATTCTGCAACGTATCCTTCGTAGAAGTTTTTTATCTTTTAATTTGCCTTCTTTCGTCATATTCAAAGCTCATTGGACAGTCCTAACGTTGCATCTGTAGCTAACAATAATTAAATTGCTGCAAGAAATGAAAATATTCCACGAGTCTTTTGCAGTTGGATTACCTCTGATGATTTGAATAATTTTAATGTCACTTCGGATATAAATTCATTTGAATTCCTTAAGGTGATTAAGTTGTGGTTTGGTCAATCACACCGGGACAATTGCAGGTAACATTTTTGTAGAGAGCCTTAGTGTAAGCCAACAAGATTCATCAAAATGGTCATGATGACCGTTCGACTGCAGAGAAACGTCAGACACTCGTATGTGGTCAAATATCATCTTGCTGAAGGTTTTGGTCATTATCCCGAATCACATTTGAAACTCTAGGAAAAGATGATTCATTGCAATAAGGCAATGTTGGGTACTTTTTTTAAAAGCCGTAATCTTACCCTGAAAATCGCTTCTTGAGTGCATTTCTTTAAGAAACGATAACCTTGTCGTGGTGTGGATACGTGTTTACTCAATATCCAAAAAAGATTCACATGGAAGAAAAATAATCTTAAATGTGTCCTCTAATTGAAATTGTATTGATTTCATCAGTTTCCCTAGTTTCGAACGAATAACACAGCTAATATATTTCGCTCCGATCTACCTATACAGACGCTCCATATAAATGCGAGATCTAATGTATCTTTGAACAAGCCATGACAATGCATTACCTTATTGATTTAATCTAATATATTTGTCGCTTTCTGAGGCACCTTTATGCATTACCATATGTGCAATAGATGAAGCATTGAAACGTTATTGTGCAGCTTCATAGATAGTTGTACCAACTAAGCTTTACATTTTGTCTTTGATGATAGTGTAATCACTTTTGATTCAACCTATGGTTGTCTAGTCAAAAAGGTATCGTAGTCGATCTCGAATAGACTGAACCGTTTGCCATCCCATATTTCTCTATAGATTTTTCAGCATCTTGTTTATGCTATCGACGACTAGCATTTCCATTTCTTTAGCAACTGGTGCTATGCGCGGCGACAAGGCCGTTAGAACGTTTGGTGCACATATTAAAAATTCAGGACCATCGCGAAGGTAATTTCTAAAATATGGATGCAACTAGGTTTTCACGTACTGGTATCGTACATTCATATATGAGGAACATTTTATTTAAATATCAGGTCGATCTCTAATGTACACTTGTATTTTTAAGATCTCCCGGAGATTATCGTACATATGCCTGTCGTTATGCATAAAGGTAAAAGGAATATATGTAAATCGGTTAATTTGATATTGATTAATGATACACATGATGCGCATGCGACACGAGAGTAAAAAAAAAAGAAACATATATAACCCTGGGATTCCAAGCCAGTTGGCTCAGTTCCTATGTTAAAAATACCACTGATAAGTGTTCGTTTTCAATAGTGTTATATCAACCACTATACGATGCATAATATACAAAGCTAAGGGTAGGTACATGGCTGCAAATAAATATTTTAGAGTCTTTCCCATAAAATTAAACTATCTTGTTTCCATAAGAGGAATCTAGAGCAGAAATTGTGTTGTCCCGAGCAGCACAAACAACAGCAGCTATGCCAAAGCTAAGACCTATTTGGAGAGACAAGAATATCTGTCTGAAAACTAAAATAAGTCTATTGAGAGGACTAGTCATCTCAGTATTTTTGTATTCATGTGCGGCTTGGACCCTGACAGCAGAATTACAACAAAGAATCCAGACTCTTAAAATGAGATACTTCAAAATTATCCTTGGCATCTCTTACATGGACCACATCACAAATAAAGAAGTGCGTAATATTATCAGGCACAAAGTTGCCCATTATGAAGACTTCATCACCACCGTCAAAATGAGAAAGATGATATGGCCATGTTACTAGAGCCAGCAGTCTGTCCACGATAGTACTGCAGGGAAGCGTCCAGGGTGGCATAAGGAGAGGTAGACAGAGAAAAATGTGGACTAACAACATCACATAATGGACCAGGAAACGTGTTGCGGAGATATTCGCATAGGCGCATGATCGAGACAAGTGGAAGATATGGTCAGATGTTCAGCAGCACAGTGCCTCGACAAGCACACTAGGTCAAGAGACGGATGATGATGATGATGATGATGATGATGATGATGATGATGATGATGAAAAAAGTTACAAAACGTTTTCTTTTTCTTATTTCTGTTATTTTTTTATGACCATAGTCTTAACAATATACGATTTTATTTTAACAACCAACCAAAATCTGGTGAACCAAAGATAAAAACTTGGTAACATGTATTGATTCAAACAATCATTGTATCAGAGCGGACCTGACTATATATTACAGTCCTATCGATTATTCGAGATATATTGAAACATTAGCAGCTGATGCAAAGGTCATCCATGGGGCTGTCCTGCGTGGTTGATCAAATAATAATAATCATGAGGACTTTATATAGCGCCTAATCTTTAGAAGATCTAAGCGTTGTACAACATCATTATTATTTGAATACAAAAACAAAACAACCACAGAGACAAACACCATGAAATTGGAAAACACAATATGCTGCAAATATTTAAGATAGGTCTTTATGTTTGTTCCGGCAGTCGAAAAAGGTGTTTTTAAGAGCACTCATGAAAGGGATCACTGTGCTTTTGTTTCTAATTTCAAAGGGCAATTCATTCCACATTTCTGAACCCTGGTATGCAAAAGAACGTGGTCCATATGACTTCGCTTTCATAATGGTAATAATAAGTATACGATTGTCAGAAGTGGTGCGTAAGTATATTGCTGGTGTATACACATGAGTGAGGCCGGTGAAACGTAGCACAGACAAACAATTTTGTGTTGATTTTGGATCTAATGGATAACCAGTGTATGGTACAGAGCAACAGGGAGGTGTGCACTGATCCTGGTACTCTAAAGATAATCCGAGCAGCTGTGTTTTGAACGTTTTGAAGTTTCCGGAGTAGATATTGAGACGAACCATACATAATTGAGTTACAATAGCTCAGTTTTGAAAGTACTAATGAACACACAAGTGTTTTAGTGGCATCAAACTGAACGATATTGTGAATGAAGCTGATGCGTCTCAGCTCATGATATGCAGCCTTGCATATGTTCATGACATGCTGGTTAGAGTAACAGCTAGGTTTCGTACATACTGCGTGAAGTTAATGTTGATGTTGCTGATATTTATTATCTGAGGTAAAGGATGTGAATGATAACGTCTTTGTATTGTGGCTCAGTTTTATCATCATTCATCTGCATGCAGCTGTGGCATATACGCGCTATAGCAAATTTACCTACTGGCACAATGGAAGAGTTCCCGTGAATGGTTTGATTCCGGGAAACCTAACGAAGCTCTTTACGGTGACCATATGTTTCTCTAGCATGATCCTCAACGCACACTCATATACGAGTCCTTTATAACTATTGTAAATGTTGCCAGTAGATACAAATGACAAGAGCCATGAACTTCTAAATATTCATCAAGTCGATCAATGCATAGATTTTCTTGGATTTGTTGCTATGTTGTGTACAATACACAAAGTGCAGAGTTTTGCTACATATGTTAATGTTATAGTCAAATAGAAATTAATTTCACACCATCTGCTTTAAGAACACGCTAAACTAATGTCGTTACGTATTTGTATACGCTAATAGCATTAGAAGGTGGGAACTTTATCACTACTGACCCAATCGATGCATACTCAATTTCAAACCGATCTGGTTGTTCAAGACATCTAACACGTTATTATTCTGCGCCTGTGGTTCAAACCATAAAACAAGCGTCCACATGATGTATACACTCCAAGCAAAGCTTTTGTGCGAAAGAAATTACACAACATTCCCGGAAATACTAAACTACCAAAAAAGTCCATTCTATGTGCTAGCTCATCAATATTTCTTTGACTTAGTTATATATGCTGTGTGCGAATTCACATCACTTGGGAAGATTTTCCACATAAATATCGTGCCCGAGATCCTTTGCACGATAACCCGTTAAACACCGTCTGCCTTTTTGATGTTCTTTGGTACAACCACAATACATCTTTGGGAAGTATTAACATCAATACGTGTACATCAAGAGTCCATTCTGATTCTCATTTAGAGTTTTTGGCCAATGTGTCGATAATCTTTTCCATTAATTTGTCGATTTCATCATTAAAGCCTTGCTATAGTTGCGTTTCAGGACTGTATCAAAAACACGTTGTTACGATTATTAAACTCATGATCCCGATTCCACGGCATAATTAAAGCGGACAGAAAATATTATACGCTTTAACACCTGAGGTATCAAAGAGTTGTAACACTGATATCATGCCTGGAATCATGTTTGATAGAAGATGTTTATGCTTTTGCATGGTTTGTAATTATGTGGAATGATTGTTGCATAGTTTTCAAATCACGTCTGCGCTTGTGAAACTTAAATGTGGGTGCTTTGATGAATTCCTCCGTAGTGATCTCATGTGTGATTCGGAGACAAACTTCTTCCTCACAAACATACTCAGCAGCTTCATCAGCTTTAGTAGCTGTAATGCGACGACGATTTTGTTTATCCTCATCTACGCAGGTAATTTAGGCCCGTCTTATTTTATCCTAATGTATCATGTAACAGAATTTAACATTTCAACATCCAATAGCAATATTTATAAACATTGACTATACTATACTTTTTATCCTTTATAAGAAGGTGAGTTGAAACTTTACATCCTGCTGTCCTAAAACAACAATCACATCTATCAATTAGTCCAAGCCTAACTCACATATATTTAAGTTTGGCACAGTACCATAACGCATCACTAATTTGGAAAAATCCTTGTGTAATTTTACATACAATAATCTCAAATGAAATATTAAACTTATACCTATAATCCATGGATGGCATTGTTTTATGAAATATATCCTTAATAAATTCATCACACAGAGCCAACTGTTTCGTTTATAATTCGTTGTACTCTGTTCTGTGATTTTGTTCTATATTTATATTTTATATTAATGCTAAAACACTTTGATGTGTTATAGGTGTTATTCACTATTTATACTATTATTATTCGCTTGTTTCACTGTCGCCATCATCAGCGTCATTGTCTTTATATCTTTGTTATACATTGAAGCTAATGGCACATCGGCAAACTCATGAAGGAAATTCATTCAGAACAACACCGGAATTCATTCGGAACACTCAATAGTCTTGTTTGTTTGTTTGTTTGATTAGGAGTGTTAACGTAGGTTTAACAATTTTTCAGTCATATCGCTACGATGTCTGCAGTGAGGCAGTTTATAGTGATGTCTAGCACTGAGACATCATGCCGCAGACATGTAGCATGATGTCTCAGCCAGTCACATTATCCTGACACCAGGCCGACCAGTCCTAACACTAACCTCTTAATTCTGAGCGTCAAGCGAGGCAGCTGTTGATTAGGAGTGTTAACGTAGGTTTAACAATTTTTCAGTCATATCGCTACGATGTCTGCAGTGAGGCAGTTTATAGTGATGTCTAGCACTGAGACATCATGCCGCAGACATGTAGCATGATGTCTCAGCCAGTCACATTATCCTGACACCAGGCCGACCAGTCCTAACACTAACCTCTTAATTCTGAGCGTCAAGCGAGGCAGCTGTTAGTACCATTTGTGTAAGGTATGACTCAGCCGGGGATCGAACCGACGACCGCTTCCGGGGCGGACGCTCTAACCACTAGGCCACCGTAGCGGTTGTTTGGATGTTTGATGTAACATTATGACTTATTTGAGACTTATTTCACAACATTGTAAATTCCTCTTAAATGTTAATGTTTTTACTTAGAGAATTAAATTTAACATGTTTAGGTTTTTTATTTCTCTGTTATTAAAGACCAAAGTGTCCTGATAAACTTCTCCTAAATGGGAGGTTATGTCAGTATGTGGTTTTCCGTTAAAGTCTTCTTATGGGTAATTTTTGTTGGTCCTTAAATGAGAGTGGTTCCGATCGCGTGTTCGATATAGCCACCATAGCGACCATCTTGAAAGTATTGCTATTATTACTTCTACTTAACGAAATTTTTTATTGACACGAATATTTCACCAGAAGACCTCCTATGACGTCTTGGTGTTCCTTAATGAAAAACAGTGAGACTCACAAATAGCTATTACTGATGACAAATTTGAATATCTCATTGCTCCTCTTATTGTTGGATGGTTGTATCAAGATCCAAGTGATCAATTTAAAAGTTTTGTTTTTACTACGTTTGCTGAATAAATGATATATAATGTCCATAATAGTCATAGTAGTGACCATTATGAAAATCTGTTTATCGTAAATAGAATGTCATTTTGAGAGTGGTTTTCATCAGGTGATTTAGTATGAAAACGATGCCAATTGATCCACATCATAGTGTCTCAAATGTATAGTTTATTCTTTTCAGACGAATAGCAGGGGATTCTCACTAATCTACTTCATCTGACAACAGTTGATTCTAAATGATAACGGTGCTATTAGTACATCCGATATAGCTGGCATGACGTATATCATGGAAATTGGTTGCTGCTACTTCCCGTGAACAGATCGATGGACATAAGGGCACAGTGTTTCCACCACGAGGTTTTAATGATGACTATTTGATTATGGATCTGACAGCCAGTGTGTCCATTGCAGCAGCTAATCTGCAAAGCTTGTATTGCTGAAGAATATAAGGTAAAATAAAATAAAAAATGGTCTTCTCCTAAATTCTTGGAAATTTCTTAACCTCATTTGATTGTTATAAATATCTATATTTTGTATTACGTTCCACGTAACGATTGAAAAATTGTTAGAGCAGAAGGAAAAACTATTTTTCTAAAAAATACAATAGCTTTTATAACGCTTTCCTCATTTTAACAAAAGTTTGGATTTTCATGCTCTCGAATATCACATTGGCTTCACAAGAAGTGATTTCTCTGACACTTGCAGAAGCAAATCACACAAGAAAAATACTTTTCCTCGTGCAAGCAATATGCATACATGTAACATTTATGAAAATAGTTCAGTTATGTTTTGGTGTTAAGATTATTTAACGTATTTTATATAGATATTACTTATAAATGACAGATATTATCGGAAAATATCAAATTCGGCGGATTGATATTAACACGGCTGCATTTCATTTGCATGAGATTTTGTTTTAATATTAAATACTCAACCTCCCCTTGGAGCTTGTTGGCATTTCCAGTAGTCCTTAAACAGCTAAATGTGTCCCATGTGACCGTGAACTCTAAAGCAGAAGTCTTTGTAAATCACGACATCGACCTTTGTCCACTTAATTTCGAATCTCTCCTCGGCCAACGTAAATATGTGAGAAAGCCTGACAATAGATGCCCATGAGTAGCTTCCCGTGTATAGCGTATCATAGCGTATCATCTTCTGAAAAAAGAGTTTAACAAACGAAAGCAAAACCATACCTTAAACGAGTGGATTTAGATACAACTTGAAAAGCTGAGTTTTCATAAGAATCAAATGGTCGTGATGAAATCGTAACGCGATGAAAATGAAAAGATAACATGGTATCAAAAGTGGATGACGTAAACGGTACCTGAGACAGTTATAAAACACTACATATTCCTTATTGCTATATCAGTGGTTTGAAAGGCTACCTTCACACTAGATATTAATGTTAATATTTGTTTCGTTTCATATGAAGAGTAAGATATACATTCATAACAAGACAAGAAAAGCATTCTTGTGTCCAAATAATATCGCTTGATCAATAATTCGAACAAATATAAATTCAGATTGAAGTACTCTGGTATCCACTGTATCTTCCTGTTTTGATAAAGTAATTGTGACACATCTAAAACAATTTTCATCCGAGTAATGGTTCATTCTTGTGGAGTCCGTTTCTGAAAATGCAGTAATAATGTAAACTTGAGTGGGGTGGTCAGTTTTATACCTATCGTTGACATGGGGATTTTTTATAAACTAAAGTGAACAGAAGTTCTTTTATATAAATGCGTGTGTGTGTTTGTGTTTGTATGTGCGTATGTATGTCTTTAGAATGGCAAAACAATAAAAAAATTAACAAATATTAAATTGATAACTGTTATCACTAACTAAAGTGAACTGAAGTCCTTTATATAAATGCGTGTGTGTGTTTGTGTTTGTATGTGCGTATGTATGTCTTTAGAATGGCAAAACAATAAAAAAAATTAACAAATATTAAATTGATAACTGTTATTTTAACATAAAGATCTAAGTCGAATATGTAGACAGTCGTTTCTAAAATATGCCGTCTTCATCCAACATATTTTGAATCATAACCTAACAATATTAACATTAAAAATTGTCTTTCTTTCAGGCCAAGATGTGTTATCTGTTTTAATTTCCTACTCAACTACTTTACAGAGAATTAAGAATTATAAAGAAAAAAGAATTATAGTGATGAGAAAACAGAAGGAAGACGAAGTATTTGTACGTTTACGATTGTTACTATTTCATGCTGTTGACAATTTGATTTACCAATATTAAACCACTAAATAAGATAAACATGAAAAAGGAGGCCATTTATTATTCCTAATCAGAATAACATAACCGACAGTCAAGGTTGATTCCTCAGTGAAGTATTAGAGACTTAGTTGTTTGATTGCATACGATGAAATGAAGTTATATCCTTTATAAATGACGTATTGTATTCATGATAACTTATTTTATTCAAACTAACGTATTTTATTCATTATAACATATTTAATAAAGTATTTTATTCATATAGTGTGTTATGCATAATAATGTGTTTTATTGATAATAACATATTTTATTCATAATAACGTGTTTTATTCCTAATTACGCATTTTATTCATAATAACATAAGTATTCATAATAAAATATTGTATTTATTATAATAATGTATTTATTCATAATAAAATATTTCATTTATAATAATGCATTTTATTCATAATAACGTATTTTATTTATAATAAACTATTATTCATAATAACGTGTTTTATTTATAACAACGTATTTATTCATCATAAAACAATTTATTCATAAAAATGTATTTTATTCATGATAAATAATTTGATGCATAATAACGTGTTTCATTCCCAATAACGTATTTTATTCATCATAATTCATTTTATTCATAATTTATTTTATTCATAAAAATCTTTCCTCCAATTTCTGAGCCAATTTGTAATAACTGTATAGCGAAGATTTTAAAATATGGAGAAAACCAATAGCGGTTCAATTCCTACTTAGTGAACAGGACACAAATTGTATCTGCAAATGGAATACACTCCAGCCAAGTTGATCTACGTTGTGGTGTTCCACAGTGGTCTGTTTGTGGACCTGTTCTGCTCATTCTATACACTCAGTCGCTTTCCAGTGTCATAGCTCATCACCCAGTGTCTCACCAGTTGTAAGCTGATGACACCCAAAAAATTAATGTCTAACCGACCAACTGAAGTAGATGAGCAGCAGAGGGGGCGAATCCGACAACTTTTGGAGGCGTCTATTCGGCAAACTAAGGCGTTCTCGAAATCGAAAAAGATAGACGCCATGGTCGTTGTCGCGTCCACCTCTGCTTCTATGGGGTTAAATCGAATAGTTTTAGGATTTCAACCGAATATTTGACCTAAGCCGATTCGATATCTTGATTTAGGATCTATTAGATTTATCGTTACAAATCCATGTGGGACTGACTGAGCGTGTCTAAAGAAATTTTTAAAAAGAATATAATCCATATCACCGCCGCACCAAGTTTATCAAATATTTCTAAGAGTATGAGTGTCGGTCCCATTAAATACTGCTAATATGTAGCAGTTGTCTCTGATCACTTTAGGTATTTGCGTGTATCGTTGAGTGACATATATCATGTCAGTATTTTTATGCCTACCTCTGGAAAATATCCTAGCTGGATTCTTTTGATTGTCTAACATGACATCATCATATACAACTAAATTGTTAATACTTCCATCGATGTCTTCCACGGAAGGGGCTTCCTCAATATCTGTTATAAACTCAATAATATCCTCATCGATATTCAATTTTTCTCTCTCGTTAAAATCCTTTAACACTTCGTAACATCGCTGATCGTCTACACTCGGGGCTACTAAATACAACTTATCCCATTTCATCCATCTCATTATCATATCAATTAACAGTTGTGTTTTACCTCTCCCTGAAGGTCCAATGATAATCATTCGAATAGAGTTTGGTAACATGACATGATGTTTTACGGGTTCTGGTTCTCGTGTTGCTGAATAATCAATTACATTCATATCCATATAACATAAATATATTATATATTTATATTGTGTGAGGGGTATAAGGCGTACACCTATAATTGGTCTGACGACTACTTCCATCAGAATGAAATAATAGTATTATGGATTTATGGGGTATAACGCGTATACCAACAATTGGTTTAACAATCACTGGTTCAGAATTTGGTAGCTTTGTATGCTGTTTTACATGTTGTGTTTTTATTGCTGATGAATAATCAATTACATTCATACCCATAATATATTATGGATCTATATTGTGTGAAATGTAAGAAGCGTACTGGCACAGATGACTTGACAACGATTGCAACAAGCAATAACGGAACAGCACTTTCTGGTAAGTGTGTACAATGTATTTAAAATAAATTTAGATTTGTTTCTATGAAATCTGCAGATGATTTGTAAAACAACGAGGATGTGATATTGCAGCCAAGTTAGTAAAATTACCGGGAACACGATGGGCAAAATACCCAGGAGAAAAACACCTTCCAGGGTATAGTTATTGTGGGCTCACGACTAGACTCGATATCAGACTCGATGATCAAAACTAACCCCGACCCGGTGAAAACCCAATAAACTATATTAATAAGGCGTGTCATGCTCAGGATGTTGCTTATAAAAGCAGCAGTCTGCAACACATACATATCGCAGATGTGAAATTAATTCATGCGTAGAATTCTATCAGTGATAAATCCTTCAAAGAAAAATTGGCTTCATGGTTAGTAAAATCGGCGATGAAAGGTAAATTAATGATGGGCGCTGGTAATTAATAATAACATGGAATCTATTTATTATTCTCCAAAAGGATACTGGAGGGGTAAAGCAGCAATTGGTAAACTCGCTAGCGCCGCAAAGGTGAAAAATACTACTGCAGCGGATTGTTTATCCAAACAGGCGATATGTAAAATTTATCTACCACCGCCTAAACGAATTAACTACTCGCTTTTCGACGTGACTGTGCCTAATGAAGTTCATAAAGCTGATATATTATTTCTGCCGCATGATGGTGTTTACAAATACGCGCTAACCGTAGTTGATGTTACGAGTCGATACAAACACGCAGAGCCGTTAAAAACAAAATCATCAACTGAAGCTGCTTCTGCCTTTGAGAGGATTTATCGACGAGGTCCTCTGCGCTAGCCAAATATAATACAAGTTAATCCTGGCAAGGAATTTCAGGGTGCAGTGTTATCAACAATGAAGCATCATAATACCGCGTTACGACGAGGACATATTGCACTACATCTCGATCAGGCTATTGTTGAACGATTTAATCGGACTCTTGCTCAGCGGTTATTTGGATATCAATACGCGAAGGAATTTATTCAGTATAAACGATCCCGTAAATGGGTCAAGAGATTACCAGGTGTAATTACCGCGCTGAATAATGAGATTTCTCGAACAATAAATATGAAACATAACAACGCGATTACAAAGAAGGATGTACCAGTAAAACCACAAAATGAATTTTCAAAACAACCAATATTCGGTAATGTCACTGTTAGATATTTATATCAACCAGGAGAGCTCGAAGGTGGTAAAAAGAAGGGCTACTGATCCTATTTGGAGTGCCACCGTACATACAATATCAAGTATAACACGATCTACGGGTAGACCAGCAATCTATAGGTTGGATTTAACTGCTCCTCCGCGAGGATTTACTCTTGAACAACTGCAAGTGATACCCGAGGATACTCAATTACCACCTCGTGCTCTTAACTAGCACCTCTTCGTCTGTTGCACTCAAGACAAGTCAGCATCACATTATCTCTGGTATGACCAATACTGTTATTTTTTCTATCTACGGTAAATTGTCGAGAGTGTTTATCCGACAAACTCCAACTCATTATACAATTGCAACTGGCGCAGTGATTATTCTGTTGTTGTTTTAGTTTGATTATTAATTCAGCATCGATGTCAAATTCTCTATTTTTTTATCCTGTTGTTTATAACCAGAGAGTTTTATTCTGATTATATCATCGCTGACAATATCACTTACTGTTGTCTCATTAGCATCTAGAACAACTCTTCGAAGCTGATTTATTCTTTGTACTCTGGACACCGCAAGATAAACTAAATTCGACCACTCGATGTGATTATCTACCATCCAAACAATTGTATCGGATATAGTTAATCCCTGTGAAGAATGTATCGTCGCTGCGTGACCTAGTGTCCATGGGGATTTATCAGCGCGCAATGCAAATTCGACGACACTGATATCAGCCAGTACAATATCATTGAATACGAGAAACTGTTTCTCACTTTGTCCAGGAATATTAACTTTAATATTCTGTCTTCGTGTATCCTTGGGTCTATAACATAACGGCACTGGAAGTATTGCAATTTTTTTTTTATGTAAGTCAAATAACTTCATCTGAAGTGTGTCTCTGACTATCTTTCTACTTGCTATTATCAAATCGTTTGGTCTCCACGCTTCCCAAAAATCATTTAATGGAGTTTCCGAAATTATTTCACGCGCTATTTCACATTGGATTATATCTGGTTGTATTCTAATTAGTTGTTTGAACTCGCGTAATTGTTCATTGCTCTATGATCAGTAATAATTTCTTCATAATAGTCAACAAAATTCTTTAGCCAATCATGTGGAGACAAACCGACAAATGGTGGTGGTTGGCCATGATCGCCGCACATTATCACCGCTGTATTCGCTAGCAATAACCAATCAAGAAATCTTTGTAATAGATCTAACGACACTGTGCATATCTCATCCCAAATTATGACTTCAGGAATAAATTTCTCACCCATTCGATCAGGAGTCCATTCGTCACCCTTCCATCGAAAGAAACTGATAAGTGCAAGCATTAATTCCTCGTTGTTTCATCTCTCTTGCGAGTCTATGGATCGGTGTTAGCACAATCATGTTTGATTTCCCACGAAATAATTCAATATCACGAGTCGTCTTTCCTGATCCACCACAGCCGTTTAAATAAACTGTTTTATATCTACATATTGGATCGGAACACGGCGATGCATTAGATGGTTCTGATATCTGATTATTTTTCAAGTAATTGTTTTTAATCGTAACATCTGCTGATTTTGAATAATCACGTAGTGTTTCCTTTTTAATTCTCCATGATCCCCAACTCTCGTCTGAATTCACTAATTCGGCCACTGCTTCGCTGTGTTTCGCGTTTATATAAAATGAATCAGTGGCGACTCTAACCGCGGTGTCAAGAAATCTATTTATCATCGAAAATAAATTAAAAGAAGCATAAGCCAGCATAGACGCCCTCAAATGGGTTTACTGAAGTCTGTAAGTAACAATTGTACCAAATTTGGTTCCATTGGAAAAGAAAGTGTCTTTACGATGGACATATATTGGTTCCATTGGAAAAGAAAGTGTCTTTACGATGGACATATATACCTTTAGATGTTACATTCGCGATTATAAAATCGTATTCAACGGTAATCTATAATCAACCGTGAAGAATATCTTGTATTGTCGTATTTGCCACCTTGAGTGAATTTACCAATTATTCTTCTACCGAGATCTTTTGCGTCTTTATTTCTAACTTCAAAAATCTGTTTGGACCATTTCACGATATCTTCTTCGTCGAGGGACCGGAAGTGTTTTCTATTGCTTGCTGATTAAACTATCTATACGTTCGGGTTGTGGTAACTAAACCTCAGTCCGCACTCGATATGATATAATCGATTCGCTGACAATCAACGATATCAGCATTTTAGAATCAATCATATACCGTAATAACACTATTGGCATCCAGTGTTTTTCAGATATATGTCTACCAATCCAAACACAACAACTCGGATGAAGTCCTGTAGCCAATTCAAATGATACCACACGAATCCAGTTTAATAAAATCGGGCAGTGGTCCATTAATCGCAACACGGCTCATCTCATGTGTGGGATGTCCAAATCGTTTAAAGTACTCAGCGGCTTCTCCGTACCCGAGAAAACTAACACGCAACCATATCAACTGAAATAATATTGTCAGAGGTATATTTTGTATTCCATAATCCACCATGGTTATATTCGATGCAACTTAGTTTGTTATCTGACAGAAATTCAGTTCTTGTTGGTTTCCACATATTTTTCTTTCTCGCGAAGTGAGCTGCAACAGACGGAATTTTAAAACAATTTGTTAATAATTGTTCGTCGGGTTCAGTTGAAAAACTATTAGCTAGTGTTTTCATCTCGTTGTGGAGGGCTTCAGTACGGTATAATTCTCCTGGGAATCTTAATGATGTTTCTAATTTGGCTATATCTTGAATCGTTGCTCCATTTTCCTTTACTGTTAGTCCCCATTCGTTTATTTATTTGCGTCGTAGATCAGTCAATTTGTTTCCACGCAACGCATTTGTGAAGTGTTTTATTATTCGTTCTGCTACACAATTCAGCGATGATAGTTTCATGGGTTTAGTTTTCCAATACTCGGTTTATCATTTAATGAATATGCCCCATAAACAACTGCTGTTACAGGATAGGATCTCTCATAGTATGGTTTGTCAATTCCAGTCAAAATTCTTAGTTTGGAATCTCGACTCACAGTGACAGTTTTTAATCTTTCGAGATTGGTTCAAACTTATCTTTGATAATCCAATCCCCCGTTTCATCGCGGATAATGAATTTCACTCTAAAAAATACTTTTTCTTGTCAAGATGTGAGATTATCATTGTTTCTTTTTCGTCAATCATGGTAGCATCAACGCTATCATCAATTCGAAATGTTGACCAACAGTGAGATGCTCCATCGCGTTTTAATTCATTAAAAAAACACGGATTCTACCTATCATGGTTCTATCAGGTATTAGACTTTTTGATGCTACGGAGACTCTATCGAGATTGAATTTAACATTTTTCCAGGGTTTAATTTTCGATAATCTCTTGAACTCCTCCATATTATAATTAAAACAAGTATTTAAATAAGAAATTATACATATATATTGATGATTGGATCAGTAACCGCATGTAACAAATCATGCAGAAAGGAATTCTGTGGGTATCATATGCAAAGCTTTCGTCGGGGGAGCTTAGACCTGGTCCCTTGCATACGATGTGGGATAGGTGTGAACGGTAAATCACAGTTGTGTCTCCGTTGCGGTGGTAAGCGGTATAGAGAGTTGAAGCGTTATTATGATAAACGAATTAAGAATTATATTACGAATTCCATCAATGACTCTAACCCTGAATATGTCAGCGTCAATGACAAGATCATAAGAACACCTCAAGACTATATTGGGAGATTCCAAAGTAATAATTCAACCAAACAATGAATTAGACAAATTGTATTTAGTACATAAATGAACCAAGAATTTCAACGACATCCTGTGATTAGCAACTATGAAGCGTCTCGTGACGGTACTGTCAGACACCGTAAACTGAATAAATCAGTCGGTTTTGTGATTAATTAGGGATATTTGATGTTTACTGCTGGGAAGAACAAATATCTTAATTATCTTTTCGTTTATGAGGTGTATAACGGATTGATCAAATATGGTTTTGTTATTAATCACTTAAATGGTATTAAGACTGATCATTATTTAGGTAATGTACGAGCTGTTACACAGAGTGAGAATACCACATCTGGGAAAACTGGTACTTTAAATCAATTGGGGAGAGACCCGTAACATCATTTAATACAGCAACTAACGAAGAAAAAATATTTCAATCTATGAATTAAGACGAATATATTTTGATATTTGTAGAGCCTCAGTACGATTTGCTGCAGAGAATATAACCAAGTCTGCCGTCTCGAAGACAACCGGACAAAAAATTAATTTCGTTTACATCTAGATTTCATTTTGTACTATTATATATAACACCAAAGGGAAATAACTCGTGTGTGTATGTCGACTTTAGAAAGAGTTATTGAAACGCTACGCGTCACCTAACTTCAATGGACTTTTTTCCAATTAATTCCATTGGTTGATTTTAACTGTCATGAATCTCAACTGAGATAATCAATTATCTTTTTTTTGTAAGAAAACGAATCAAATACGCGGTATTTACAAACAGTTGTATTTTTATTTCAAGTATGCGGTTCTGTTTCAATGCTGTCAATAATCAGTATTATATACACAAAGAATACAATTCGCACACCTCTGTGTTAAGTTTTCATGTATAACCAGCTTATATATCATATCGTCTGTTATATTATTGGGGCTTTAGCGTCGAAAATCATACGTGAATAATCATACAACCCACACACTATTGCATGGTGTGTGGATGCTTTTGTATTCATACAACCTGGGATTTTAGATGGATTGTATGATTGTTTACGTATGAATGTAGACCCGCCCCCGTCATCCTATAATCCATTGTCATTGTATACATTATATCATTCTATAATCCATTGTTATATGTTGTATTGTCTTGCTCTGTCTTCTATAATCCATTGTTATGTGTTGTATTGTCTTGTGCTGTCCTATATAATCCATTGTTATATGTTGTATTGTCTTATGATGTTCATTCATCAAACATATCTTCTTAGATTTCTAACCCACTATTTGGCGAGTTAGATATCTTCTCGGAGACTATGTTTCGTGATAACATCTGGGCCCGGTCAGATGATAATAACACCTGAGGGGTTCCTACGAGATGTGTTGTCTTATATATGTAACCTCTGGGCTTCTCCGATGTGAATAACACCTGAATAGTTCCAAATTGGGTTTTCATCATCATATATATCTCTAGGCGTGTTAAGATGTTAAACAACTTACCACGAACAGATTTCATCATCATATATAATCACGTAATCGCAGAATCGCATAATATCTCTGGGCGTGCTAAAATGTATATATATATATATATATATATATATATATATATATATATATATATATATATATATATATATATATATATATATATTTGTATTAGAAATATATATTATTATATAATATGAATTCTGAAAATATCAATGAGATCATAACTGAGATTTCAAATTTGAAAAGTTAAGGATTTCAATTAACAGATAATTTAAATTGTGATAAAATTATTTCAGAGTTTGAAGAGATTGAATACAGTGCTATGAATAACAAATATGTGTTACCAAAAAGGTACGCCTTCATTAAACGAATTCAGAATGCTATTCGTGAGTCCCTTGTATTCTGTAACGATGTCAGTAAGTTTGTCCCGTTATTCACTGTTGTAGAAAAGATCAGAAAAGAACTGGGCAGCAATATGAAATGATACGAGTTGTTAATTCAAAAATCAGGAATATAAGAATGCTTATCAGTCAAACCGAAAATCTCCGTTTGGTAACCTCGGCCAAGTAAAAATGAATCGACATATATGTCTGTTAAACAGGTATTGCAAGTATATAATACAACAGACAGGTAAAATTCTCACTACAATTGTATAAATACTTGTTTGCAATAAAATGAACACGTAAACTCAACAGGTATGGTGTGTGTGTGTGCGCTCAACCAGAATAAAAATCTATACAGGATTAATCAATAGTGGCTTTGAAGTTCTATACTGGTTTTATCAAAGGACTACAAGGAAGTAAATATAAAACATCGAGGTGAAATTTTCACGTATTGCCTTTTTTTTGTTGTTTATTGCTGAAAATATTTCAGCAATTTTTTTTTATTGATTTTTGGTCATTTTTGGTCATTTTTCATCGATTTTTGCCTGATTTTAGGTAATTTTTGCCTGTCTGAGTCGGATCAAGTGGTCGATTTTTAATGTTAATGTATTTGAAAAAATAGCAACGGAAACTGAAAAACATCAGCGTTGTTAACAAAACCGAAAATAACCAGTGAAGAAGCAGTAGAGAAATTACGTGTGAGATTTAGCGAGGAGGGATTAGCAGCAATTAATAAGACAAACCTAGCAGAAATTCCTACGCTTGTTGTTACGACTTATGAAAACAGAAACAAAATGCTGAAACCAGAACAATACAAATATATTAAAAGCATACAACATTGGGCTAATGTATTCTACAAAATCAAACTGAAACAAGTCAAATTGATACAACAAATATATCATACATTAAATATCTAGAAGCGGTGGGTATAGTGTATAATCAATATGGAGAACTAAAAGCAAAAACAAAAAAAAACCGCAAACACTGCAAAGAAAAAGACAACAGCCTTCAAAGAAAATACCTTTCTCACCTCAACGACAACTACCATCTGATCGAGACGAATATGATGATGAACGTTTTAGTTATTTACAAAGTCAGGAAGGTGATACACAGGGTGGAACTGGTTTTAGTACCGGGGAGGGTTTTTCTCAGAGCGGAAGGGGGGTTTCAGGTAGTGCTTTAGTTAGTTGTCCTGGTAATATTCTCAGTAATATATCACGATTAGATGTTCTCATAGGAGGAAAACGAGCTGGAAATAACTCACCGGAAATAAAATAATGAAGCAGCTGATATCTGTATGTGGTTATTTCAAGGCGGTATCATGGATATCAAAACATATTGAGATTTCATTGATGAATTAGCCGAGCAACATGATTATCACAGTGACTGAAAATCCAAATGATTTTTCATTTGATGACTTCGTCATTAGTGATTAAATCACCACATTAGATAAATATCATTTAAATAAGATGATCATACACTACAACCATGATAAACCGACCAGCGACTAGGTAGTAAATTCACGACTGCCTGTTTATAACGCGTACTATGGTGATGGTCTCGGTGATACCATTGCAGGGTTATTTGCAAGAATGGGTCCAAAAGTAGCGCCGCTAGCAAAACAATTATCGATAAAAGCCATTGATGTTATTCGTGATAATGGTATTAGTGCTGTTGGAGATGTTGCTGGGAAAGAATTTTCCGCCGCGAAGGATAAACTAATATCGTTAGTTCGACGGCAAAGAAAACCACCACAAAAATCCCTTGGATTTTCGACTCATCATTGCCGTTACCATCTACGGAAGTAATGCCTGCAAGTGTTGGTAAAATAATATATAACGCGGTGGATCAGAAATTAGCATCGTTGGTAACTTCATCATTGACAGCCAGTGACCAAGATAATATAACCGCAAATATGATAGCGGGAAATGGCTTAAAGCCACGACGAAAATCATGATAAAATCATGATTTAGACCTGGGAATATATAATAAAATGTTCAAACGGTCACTTGATCTCGCCTTTGATATGGACGCCCCAGTGCGCAAGTTCGATTCTGTACGCAATTATCAATTTTATTCCTATCACGCAGTACAACCAGATATTCAATCAATAATTGAACTTCAAGTCCATGATACTAGCAAATACTTTCTACCCGCTGAAGAATTTATTGAAGTAGAAGGAAAACTTGTAACAAATGTTGCAGCTAACACATCATACGCAGATGACCCAAATATCCGAGTTGGTTTCATGGCGCTATTTGAGAGTGCAAGATATATGATTGATGGAAGAGTAATTGATTCTATTGAGCGTTAGGTTGATATTGCCACAACAATAGTGGGGTTAGCAAGATAGTCTGACGATCATACAAGATCGACAGGTCCATCTATGATGTTTTCTAAGGATATTATTGATAATGTTAATCATATTCAGTATATAAAATTACGGACATCGCTATATACCGCATCTGATCCACAACCACCTAATTCTACTGAACACGGAGCAAGGCCAGCTGCTGCCTTTGATGTTATAAAAAGCGTTAATGATAATTGCAACCTAGGATTTGCAACACGCGTAGCAACATTGAAGAGGCCTCGTCGACAATTTGCATGTGCGATTCCACTGCATCATATTTTCGGATTTTGTAGAAATGTCCGAAAAGTTATTTATGGAGCAAAGCATACAGTATTACTTGTGAGAAAGGGGGATGATAATAGTGCAATTTGGAGGATTCCAGAGGATCCTGCACGTCCACTTAATGATGCCGGTAAAGTCATTTTAACAAAACTATCATTATGGATGCCAGTAATGACTACATCAATAACAACAGATGAACGATTACTATCATTTATGGATCATGGAGGAAAATCATTGCTAAGTTGGTTATCAGTGACCACAGATACTATGGATTCTAATATTAATGGTACATTTACATGGCACCTGGCATCAAAACAAGGTGTTTCAGCTCCAAGTCATATATTCATTGCTCACTCTCAACAACACAGCCATATGATATTTGATCAGATGGGTGTTAATGAAGTCTCGCTGAGAATAAACGGATAACAGGAACCATCCAAGGATATACTAGTTGATTATAATACCAACCAAATAGCACGCGTGTATCATCGTCTGTTATCATATATGGGACGCGATCAAAATGTCGATACTGGTCTACATATATCACAGTTGGATTTTAAAAAATCTATATCCGATCTATTACTTTTCGCTGGAACATCTTGACTTAACCAGACATTCCGTCGTTAAAATATACTTTAGAGCTCGTGTAAACGCTCCTCCTGTTGGTGGTTATAGAGTAGTTGCTGTCATTCTTAGCAACAAATGAATGTTACTCGAAGGTGTTGGTGGAAAAATGAGAGTAATTGATGCACCAGTGGAAAATATGTAACAATTAGATCATTCTGTTACGATGTCATACAGTGTTGTTAGTGTTACATTGACCCCTGGTCAACACAGGAAATTGCAATCGGAATCAGCTAAAAAATGTGAAACCACGATAATGTTGAAACACAATCAGATGTCTGGTGGTCAGAATAAATTGTCGCTGACAACTCGTCAGATAAAACACTTCAATGATGCTTTCAAAGATTAAAAAGTGTTCAAGTTACGCTCTCTGCAGCTGCAATCAAACACATGATAAAATCAGGTGGTATATTTCCGCTGTTAGCTGCGATTCCAGCGCTAATTGCGGCAGCGGCCCCAGCGGTGGCTAAAGCGGCGGCGTTAGGAGCCGTTGGTACTGCAGCAGGAATGGCACTAAACAAAGCTACCGGGAAAGGATATAAAAAAGGGAAAGGGTCTAAGACTACCAGGAACCCCGTATTCATTGTACAGTGGAAAAGGCATGAGAATTCTGGGAACAATTTAATGGTTCGAGAACCTATGATTCCCATGTCAAATTTTGATTTACTCGATGCTGCTAAAAAACTAGCAATTAAAAGCTTCAGAGGTGTCTTTATGAGCAATCAATTGCCGACACAACCAAACAGCGTTGAAACCGGAATCATTAATCTTGATAACAGCAGCGGACCTGGAACTCACTGGGTTGCATACGCGATTGATCCGCGTGTAATCGTTTATTTCGATTCAAATGGATTAGCGCCGCCTAAGGAATTTATGCGTTATATAAACCACTTAAACACCCCTCGTTGGTATTCTACGCTACCAACACAACAAATGAATGACCCACCAATATGCGGCATAGAAGTATTGAATGTCCTTGACGCGTTATCAACATCTGGAAAACCACCTCATCGGGTCATGAATGAATATACTAGTAGTTGCTTTTTAGAGAGAAATTATATAAAATAACATGATTTATATTTGGGGAAGACCATTATCATCGCTGAAAAAACCCACCACGGAAATATCGGCAACCGGTGATGTAAAAAAAAATAATCGAAGATGAAATAGCTGAGATGCTGAGCCTAGCAAGTGTTGATCCCGGTGAAATAGTTGTATTTCAAGATCGTCAGGGTAAATCGAAAACGAGTAATATTTCCCTTGATGATATTTTAGTTAAACAACTCGGTGTAACGGAAAATGCTATCGCGGTATTTTCCGATCAAGGTAAACTCAAACCAGGTGTACTTGTTTCAACTATTGTGGACGCCCAACAAAAACTACAATCAGAATACAACGATCATATAATTAATTTTGGTCGATTACAACACAGTATAATTGATAATATCGAAGCCCCGATAAATAATTTATTCGGTGTTCCACGTTCGCAACTCGAGTTGCATATCATACATGTAAAATCCGCTATCGATAATTTGGCAAAATTGCGATCCGAGTATGACGCTCATGTATCTCAGTTTGGTACGTTACGTGAAAACTTTAACGGGACCGACTCCATTGATACAATTTTTGGTTAAAAAAAAATAAACCCGATGATGTTAAAATAGATCTAACTAGTATCATCACAAAACTCGATACAATCACGGATATTAAAGTGATCACTGACGCCATCAAAGATGATCTACCGAGAATGATAGAAAAAATTTTTAAAAAAAAAACCCTCACGAGAAAACAAATATCATAAACAACGTCTACGTGATTCACTGGAGATCATTTGCTTGAACACCTACAAACAGCATATTAAATATCACTGCAACCGTCAAGGGTATTTATCGATTAACACTAGTATCACCAACTCAATTTAATATTTCATCAACGAGTTCATTTGGGGTCAACAATACAATATCAACAATCATCGACAAGGATACAATTGAACAGTTCACGATAATAGCAATCGATGGTAATCTACCTAGGGCATCAATAACATGGTATGTGGAATTCGTAGTGCATTTAAGTAAAGAACTAAATTGAAATCGTAAACGATTTGAAAATAAAATGTCATCACCGATGATTTCATCATCGCAATATCGCTATGATCAGGTCAGAGAATTTCAAACTAAACTCAAAATGCTCACTGAGCAGTATCAAGTAAAAATAAAACAAATACCAACGAAGAATCACCGCAGTTGATGTTACCGTGTACTCGGTAGGTGGTATAATCACCGGAGCTGGTATAATACTCTCCTCGGTGATAACGATTGCTCCGATAGCTGTTCCAATTTGTATATCCACGGCTACAACAATCGCGGAGATTATTTCAAAGGTAACAAAATAAATATCATCATGCAGCCAGCGTAAACTGCAAGATTACATAATTAAATTCAATATTGTGTCAACCGCATACTCCCAATTATCTTCAATGCTATCATCGTCACTCGATGACACATTAATATCAGATAATGAGTTCTCAGAGATAGTGTGTGTTTATGTTTCCGCGATGTCAAAATTAGAGCGACAACATGACTATAATAACAATGACAACACCGCAAGAACTACTTCAACGAAGAGCGGAGAACACAAACCCGGTGAAAACCAGCATGATATCAATATCCTCAACGAATCCTGAATTCAGTGTGAATTTCCCTACTCCGATTCCCGTTACGGAGATAGGGTTAGCGAAACTGCGAGTATACCATAGTTGGCCTAACATTAGGTCGGTAGCATTTGGCGGTCAACAACCGAATAATTCCTTGGTGTTTGCGAGTAAGAATAAACCCAACGGTAAACCAGACTGGAACGTTGTTTCGTTACCATCTGGGTCATACCATATTGAACAAATCAATAACGAATTTCATCGTAGAATAAAATCCATTACTGGAACAGTATCGAAAATCGCTATAACAGTTCATGAGCCGACGCTATCATCTGCCATTGAGATAAACTCACCCAGTGATGCCGTAGATATTTATCAGAGCTCAATTAGAACCGTGTTAGGATGGCCTGAAATACCACCTCCGACATCCTTACAAATACCAGAACCAAAAAAATCCAATTATGTCACAGATGTACAATCATATCATGAAATCAACCCATCATATCGAAATTATTTACCTGGTATAAAAAATACAAAATTTACATTTCTCGATATAAATACCTTGCAATGGGAATTTGGTTTTGAGAAAACTCCTGATTCATTAATTGCCGTTGTATTCATTTTAAATAACATCATTGATTATTTTAAAGAGATTAATCAATTACATAGAACACAACTAGAACGACTACGACAGAGTTTTCAGGAGCATGTCTCTGATATAACGAGTTCACGCAACGAGATCATAAAATATGTTAAGATAATAAATCATCTTGTATCCGACATGGAATATATCAACACACGAATAATTGAATGAATAATTAATGATAAGAACGGAGATAAACAAAAATCCTAACCAGTTACAATATCACAGAAGCTGATTCACACGATTTCAAATTTTCTGGGTATAACGCAAATGAACTAAAAATCTTTTAGTGATCTTATTCAAGAAAACTTTTCTCTGATACTCGCCAAATGGAAACAACAAACAACAATTCTTAAATATAATAATGACCCAGACGAAGGTGGTAGGCATATCGCTCCGCTCAACGTAAATATATCCTCGGTGATAGCATTGAATTTAGCATGTGATGTTATCGAAGGGAGTTACCAAATAAATCTCGAGCGATGAAATCAAGCTCAACATGGATATATTTTATATTCATTTGCACCAACAGCTCCTCCAGGGTTTCTAGTCATTGAGGATCCAACTAATCCAGTCTATATGCGATGTCATAATAATTCGTTAACGAGAATTAATTTCAGACTCACTGACCAGTCTAATAATCTGATTGATTTACGAGGTGAGGTTTTAAACAAATTAGTCTGTTTGTGAAATCCTAAATGATTTTCATCGTGCACAAGATTTTTAACCCCAAAGCAACTGAGGGGGGGGGGGGGGGGCGATAACGACCATGGCGTCTTTTTTTGATTTCGAGAAAGCCTTAGTTTGCCGAATAGACGCCTCCAAAAGTTGTCTGATTCACCCCCTCTGCTGCTCGATGCTACCATCCATGCATTTCTGATGTGAATTCAAGGATGACATTTAACAAGCTGCAGATGAATGATGATAAAACTCTATTCTGATCCCAACATAAAGACTTTCTCATTCACATCACTTACCTCAATAAATAAATATCAGCAACATAAGCATTAAATTCACACAATCAGTACGAAACCTAGGTGTTACCCTTGACAGTACTCTCACATTGCACCAACATATGAACATATACAGGGCTGCATATCTTGAGCTGCGACGCTTCAGCTCTATTCAGAAATATCTTTCAGTTGATGCCACAAAAACACTTGTGTATTCATTAGTACTTTCAAGACTGAAGAATTGTAATTAAATTATGTTTGGTTCGTCTCAATATCTACTCCAGAAACTTCAAACAGTTCAAAACACAGCAGCTCGGTTCATCTTTAGGGTACCAACATCAGAGCACATCTTCCCACTGATCTGTACCCTACACTGGCTATCCATTCAATCCAGAATAAAACACAAAATATGCTCTTAATTGTCACCTTTTGCGATTGAAAGAACAAATGTAAAGACCTAAAAATGTTTCCTACCTTAAATGTTTTCAGCATTTTCTTCAATTCACCAATTTCATGGTGTTGTAGGGGATGTGCTGTTTTGTTGTTGTTTTTGTTTTGTTTTTGTATTAATATAATTATAAATCTAAAACGTTTCGAGTATCTAAAGATTAGGCGCCACACAAAGTCCTCATTATTATTATTATTATTATTATTATTATTATTATTATTATTATTATTATTATTATTATTATTATTATTATTTGTATTATTATTATTATTGTTATTATTATTATTATTATTATTATTATTATTATTATTATTATTATAAACTTAAAGAATGTATTCACAGCGTGATCAGAAAATAAATGGAGGCTGAAGAACATAATGAAAAGGACAAGGAAGATGAAATAGTTAATTGAACATGATCATGTAAAGAACGTTCATGCCTACAAATGTAATCAATACACTTACTCATCTTCACAAATGTAGGCTCTAGCAACCTCGCATTTATCGTCATTCATGTAGAAATCTTCATGATTGTAGAGTCCAATGCATTGGTCAATACCATTGGGCTCACTAGGGGCCCATGAGAAGAAGTTGACGTTTGCATTGCCGGTTGACCAAACCCACTGACTCTGTGATGGCATGTAATAGCCATCAATCCAAAACTCGAGAATCTCTTGAGCTGAAATCATGTAAATACGATCGACACAAAGATAAAATAAAATCAGTCAAACAAAGTAAAAAATTGAGCGATATTGAAAAATGTATTGCGTCAATAGCTGAATAGAAATGTCACAATATTGGTCACTTGAACAAGAAACTAAGAATAAGGCAACACTAAACAAAGTATGTATGTATGTATGTATGTATGTATGTATGTATGTATGTATGTATGTATGTATGTATGTATGTATGTATGTATGTATGTAGTCTTTACCAATTTACGGGCTCAGATTTGTTGATTCTAAGTCTTGGAGATGCAATATATCTGAATCGTAGAAACCCGATTTAATTTATTATATAACTTTAAAAATGTCACACAATTACTCATCAAGCTCACCATGCGCTATGGCCAACAAAATGAAACAAATATTCTTCTGACAACTGCTGACGACATCAACACATTCATAAAGTTTGTTTGAGAATCTTTTTTTTTAAAATTTGAAGAGTTATATCCATACCGTTTACGTCATAGTGTCTCTTCAGTGTGTTCCTTATGAACAGAAATTCTCCAGCATCTTCAATCTGAGCCAGTTTCGTGTCATTGTGATAGCAATATTGCTGAATGAAAATAACGATGGACAGATTTAAGAAAAACGTTTACAAAATAGAGTAACAATCGTCAGGAAGCAGCAATTTATCGTGCTCTTCATGTCAAGTTTCTTTTATTTTTCAAAATGATTAGTGTAGTTGTCTTCTTTATTTACGTGTTATCGATTCATACCTGCTTAAAATAGAAGACAATTAACAGTAACACTTAATGTGGGTACAAATGCTGTACATATTCGACGGGTCCGTCATTATAGAAAGTACATATTATACTCTAGCGTGCCCTAACATCATGAATCGCATCACAATTAGCATTTCCAGTTCAGTACGAATGTAGTTCTAGTAATTTTTTAGAACATTTTCTCCTCTCTCTCATTTTGGTGGTGATATAAGAGTTATATTTATGCATGTAACGTAGGCATTTAAAGGTAATTGTTTATTCTTGAGAATATAACCACAGAGAGCGTTGTCGGTGTGTATTTCGGCGACAGTGCACATTGAGTAATAAGGCCTAGGTGATGATCCGGAAGTGAAATCTGTGTTCTGTGTATCCTCTCACAAAATACCGGTGAACCTTTGAAGTGAAGTCATCTTTGGATGTTTTTAAGATTAACATGTGATTTGTATCGATTGTCACACAGTTGAAAGGTCAGTACTGAACATATATGTAGAGAACATATAATAAAAGAATAATTGTGATGTATGTCCATCGGCGTGTCAGTTCCTGCCCTCTACCATTGGTCGCCATGCTGCTACTATCTCAGTAACGGAGATAGATTAGTTCACCATGCATGCATAGCTTTAAAATTATTTCACAACTTGATTTCTTTAATGTATGCATAATAAGTCGTAATTACCGTCCATTCGTGAGATAGTTTGCACCGCTGAAAATATATCATACGCAGCGAGAACTGATGTACTTCCAATGATGGTATTTGTATGCATCCATGTTCAATGATGTATTTTTCGTCGTCTGCTGACTGAATAGCTGCAGCACTAATTGTGTCATGTTTATAGGATTACACTGCTTACAAACAAATTACTTATATATATATATATATATATATATATATATATATATATATATATATATATATATATATATATATATATATATATGTGTGTGTGTGTGAATTTATTATATTCACCTGTATATTAATTAATTTATTTTTTTGGAAAGTGTTGTGCTTATCATGAAAACCACATTTGATATTTACCAATGCTACATGACGGGGTTGCACAGTTTCTACGAATAGATAGCAGGATCTATAACAAGCTTGCCATGTTTTCAGATCTGACAGAACTGCAAAACCATACATACATTAAATAAATAGTTTTCTTCATCAATGATATATGTTTTATTTATTTTCAGTACTTTCTTTTTAATATTGTATGGTAGGGTCGAACTAAATGAACATTTTTACATTGTAATAAGAATGCTCCTGGCACTCACGAAGCTACTCACTTCACTCATAATATCTTACTTTGTCTTGATGAATGCTGTAAATAACTAAAAAATATATGTATTACTTAATAAAATAACATAACATAGCAAGAGTGTTTTGAGTTAAGCTTGACAAAAGTCTTTGGGCTTGAAACACCTAAGATGGTTTTATCGACAATGCTCGCAAGACACACACATACATACATACACACGTTCACAAATTCACATCCATTTGCAGATGCTACATTCATTAAATAATATTTAAGATATAATATTGGCAAACGCAATCCTTTCACATACTGAGTTTTATTTATGACTGTGAACATTTATTCAAAATTATACGGATATGGAGAACCAAAGCACGTGAACAGAACAACAGAAATGTTCAAGGTATGAAACACATTAACAATACTCACTGTATATTGTGGAACATACCTGTTGATATCCAGATAAAACTAAAACATGTCTTCCGGATCATTATTAGTCAGGAGTGTACCAGCACACACTAGATCATTCAATGAAGTCTTTACGAATAAATGTTCTCTTGTTTGCCAAGAGCAGATATACGTTTTACATTCATTTAGTGGTTTTTAGTGGTTACAGGTATTGTTCTGCATTCTTAATAAAGAAATGGAGACGAAATCTGCCAGATAACATCGTGTTTGTAGGCTAGATTTCATTATGGTAATATGGTTGATCTGATTTTGTTATCAATTTTGAAACACTAATTTCACCCATTCTAAATTATAATTTGCCCAACAATAACCTGCTTATGGAATGAAAATGGTTATTTGATCTATACATGACTGATAACAAGCTGATTGAAATAGTGTTCAGTTGACTGTTATCACCGAATCATTTGCATGAAATACGTTTAACTCTAAGAACTCTACACCACATTTCATTCCTTTTTGAAACTTTAAAAAAAGATCAAATCGTGATCGCAATGGCCTGAAAACATTTATCCATGAAACAGTTTGTCTTTATTGTTTAAATTATGCATCATATATACACATTTTGCGAAAGATAAAAGATAGGATTGGTGTCGGCCATGACAATAATACGTATCTCGACCATTATGCTCTTGTAATTACACGTAATTTTGAATCTCGAAAGTTTCAGATGCATAATGAGAGTAAACAAATTACATCCTGTGTTCCACACGGTATTGTAACTCGAACAACGTGATTTCTGTGTAATCAGATGGCAATTCTTGCCGTAACTGTCATGAAACCATGAGACCCAATGCATGATGTGCTCTAATACAATGATACAGATTGGCAGGAAACAAGGGGGCCGGGCAGCCTGAAATAAAACGTATCAAGAGCCATACTCTTATATTCGACTTTGTTATTGATCTCGATATTCTCACGGTTGTGACTATGTCTAGACATATACATAACATTACACTATCAAAATGAATCTCCCCCTTCCAAGTATATATTGTCCATTGACGTGATTAACATCCAAACTACGCTCAAAATTTCGATGTTAGTATTTTTTAAAAGAAGGGATGAACTAAAATATTTTATCATTTTTTTTTACCTGTTTCACATGTCTGAACCTAGGATAGCACCAATCTATATTACGAAATCACTGAAATTTGATTGGTGAACTTAACATAATTATCAAGATATACCAACTGCTTCTGCAATGTATGCCCCCTGTGCGTTAAGGGTTGTAGACTTCTCCCAACGTGCTTCACTACATGCCGTAAAAGGCGACTAAGTAGAGGAGAAAAGGATCCTTGTAGTTGTTTGGAGGCTTTTCCGATGCAATGCACTGCTTTGGCCTCTACTTCTCCTAGACGAGTGGTCGGGATGGGCCCGGTTCGAAAAAAAGGCTGGTCGCTCCGAGCCCTAGAAAGTCTTTATTTACTTGCTTACCTTGTTACTTCTTGTATCTCTCTTGATACCACCGTTGCCCCTACATTATATCGCTTTAGCTTTCCCTTTCCCTAGTTTTAGAGGACTTCGTAGAATGCGGTGGCTTAACGGGTCAATCGGGAGGTAGTTTTACCGACCCTAGAAGGTGAATTCACCTGTCAATCGTAGATAATTTAAAAGTGTCCTCTCGTTGGGCTACACGGTGGGCGGGGAGCATGGGTACTAACATTGTAACAACCAATCATGGAAACTTCAAAACAAAGCAAAACAAACGTGCTAAACCACTATCTGACTCTGGTGACGAATCATGTCATGTGGAGTCATTTCCACGCTTCATGGTTATTCAATCTAACGATGGATCAAAACTGCTTGCAGCACTATCTCCATTCGTTATTGAAACAACCATTAGGGATCGATTGGCAACCGAAAACTGTAAATAAATTAAAATCAAGTTGTCTTCTCGTTGAGTGTGAACGAAATGGTCACACAGACAATATCAAGAAAATTAAAACTTTCCTCGATATTCCAGTGACCTCATTCGCTCACGATACACTTGATACGTCCAAAGGCGTGATGCTCTGTCGTGACGTGGTTGGAGTCTACGACACAGATATCATCGATGGGATGAAACATGAAGGTGTCACTGCAGTGCGTAGAATACATATTAAACGTAATAACAATCTGCAGAACACCAACACATTTGTACTCACCTTCAACAAACCAACAGTAAACAAAGTGGTCAAAGTTGGGTTTTTACAAGTGAAGGTCGAGATCTACATTCCAAACCCCCTTCGATGATATGTGTCAAAATTATGGCCATCACGAAGAACGATTTTCTAAAGTCAAAATATGTTACCGATGCGGATACCATTCTCATTAGGAATTTGAGTGTGAGATACTCCGCATTGTGTCAACTGCAGCAAGGAACATCACGCCAATTCCAAGAATTGTGATACTTGGAAAAAGGTGAAGGAGATTCAGAGGGTAAAGTTCACATCAAACATTCAATATCTAGAGGCCAGAAACTTGTGCAGCTAGAACTCTCCGTGATCTTAGTTCTTTAGTGGGATACGTTGGGAAAATGGACTATGTGACATTCTTCTTAGCAGCTTGATAGATTTTTTTATGAATAGTGGGTTTGATAAAAAGTCAATGCCTCTCTCCTTGACGGCGGTCTCTTTTAGCAGTGCGAAGCTGGTTCCCATATATATTTGCCTGAATAGCTGTGTCTAATATGTCCTATGATGTAATGTGAAACTCTTTTATATTAACTGGTAATGCTATTTTCAAATAGTAAAGTGGATACTTCTTTCTTGATGACGTTGTGAAATTGTTGTAAGGCAAAATGTACAAAATGCAATGTAATATGTAAAGCGACTGGCTGACAGGTTAACTCATTTTTATGAACAATCTATTGACAAACAAAATACAGTTTCACAGACAGGCCAATGTTCGGTCACTCCATTTATGCTATAAAATGTAAATCTGCGACTTTTAAAAGTTATGTTGTGGCCCCTGGATGGGGGCCAGTATGGATATAAGAGGCAAACCGTGCTCCCGGATGGCAACAATATGGGTGGCTTTACCTAAATGTCATGTAACTCTAGAGTGGTGTGTCTCAGGAGTAAGTACATGCAATCAGTGGATGGAGGAGCGAGAAAATGACTCAAGAGAATTTGGTCCCCAAGATATAACTTACACCCTTGTAAGACTTCCATCCCATAAAGCAGCACAGAGGGTGGACAGACCAATTTTGTAGGCGTCAACGAGGCTTCCTTCACGTAAATATTTAATAGAAGGGTCTATTTGACAAACTGAGGCTTCCTAGGAAATATTTAATAGAAAGATCTATTTCGTAAACTAACGTTTCCTCGTAAGGGTCCATTTGGCAAAAAAAAGACGCCATTGTCGTTGGAATCCACCCTCTCTGCTGCTATGGGTTAACAATTCTTTACGATGAAAATCGCTACGATTTCACAAACAGACTAATTTGTAGAACCTCGCCTCGTAGGTCAATCAGATTATTGGATTGGTCAGTGAGTCTGAAATTGATTCTCGTTAACGAATCATTATGACATCTCATATAGTCGGGATTAGTTGGATCCTCAATAATTAGAAATCCTGGAGGAGCTGTTGGTGCAAATGAATATAGAATATATCCCTGCTGAGCTTGATTTGGTTCGCTCGAGATTTATTTGATAGCTTCCTTCGATAACATCACATACTAAATTCAATGCCATCACCGAGGATATTTTCACATTTTGAGGAGTGATATGCCTTCCACCACCATCTGGGTCGTTATTATATTTGAGAATTGTTGTCTGTAGTTGTGGTATTTTTTTCCATGTGGCATTATTATTTGTTGAAAATATTCATCGATGAGATAATTAACAAATTTTTTTAGTTCATTTGCATTATACCCAGGAAACTTGAAATCGAGTAAATCAGTTTCTTTGAAATTGTAACCAGTACGGAATTTTTGTTTATTTCCGTTCTTATCATTAATTATTACTTGAATTATTCGTTTGTTTATGTATTCCATATCGAATACAAGCTGATTACATACCCTAATGTGTTTTAGGATCTCATCACGTGGTTGTGTTATATCAAAGAGATGCTCCTGGAAACTCCCTCGTAGTCGTTCTAGTAGTGTTTTATGTAATTGATCAATCTCACTGAAATAATCAATGATGTTTTTTAGCGTAAATGCAATGGTAATGAATGAATCAAGTGTTTTCTCAAAAACAAATCCCATTGCATGGTTTTGTGATCGGTAAATACAAATCTATCGGTTAATTTAGCATTTTTTATACTATACAAATCATCTCGATATGATGGGTTGATTTCATAATGATTTTTCATCTGTCACATAATCATATTTTTGTGGTTCGGGCATTTGATGAGCTGTCCGAGGTGGGATTTCAGGCCACCCCAGTATTGTTCTTATAGAACTCTGATAGATATCTACAACATAACTAGGAGAGTTTATTTCGATCGCAGATGATAGTGTCGGCTCGTGGACCGTTATAGCGATTTTCGATTCTGCTCCAGTAATAGATTTTATTCTACGCTGAAATTCAGCATTGATTTGCTCGATTTGGTATGATCCAGATGGTATCGAAACAAAGTTCCAGTCTGGAGTTCCATCGAGTTTATTCTTATTTGCAAATACCAAGGAATTATTCGGTTGTTGACCGCCAAATGTTACCGACCTAATGTTAGGCCAACTGTGATACACTCGTAGTTTCGCCAACGCGATCTCCTTCACGGGAATCGGAATAGGAAAATTTACACAGGATTCAGGATTCGTTGATGTTATTGAGATCATGCTAGTTTTTACTGGATTTGTGTTCTCCACTATTCGTTAAAGTAGTTCGTGCGGTGTTGTCATCGTTATTATTATTATCATGTTGTAATTCTAATTTTGACATCGCGGAATCATAAATACATACCATCGGTGAAAACTCACTATCGGATATAAATGTATCATCGAGCGATGACGATATCAACGAGGATCAGTGCGAGTACGAGGTTGATACAACATGAAATTTAATTACGTAATCCTGCAGTTTAAGCTGGCTGCATGATGATATTTATTTTGTTATTATCGAAATAATTCTCGCGATTGTTGCTGCCGCGGATATATAAATTGGAACAGCTATCGGAGCAATCATTGTCACCGAGGATAGTATAATTCCGGCTCCGGCGATTACACCACTTACAGAGTACACGGTAACATCAACTGCGGTGATTCTTCGTAAGGTATTTTTTGTTTGTTTGATACTCCTCAGTGAGTGTTTTGAGTTTAGTTTGAAATTCTCTGACCTGATCATAACGGTATTGAGATACTGAAGGTATCGTTGATGATGACATTTTATTTTCAAATCGTTTACGATTTCAATTGAAACCGTTAGCGGTTTAATTGTTTATTTAAATCAGCTACGAATTCCACATACCATGTTACTGAAACCCTAGCTAGATTATTATCATTCGTTGTTATCGTGAACTGTTCGGTTGCATCCTTTTCGATGATTGTTGATATCGTATTGTTGACCCCAGATGAACTCGACGATGATATATGAAATTGAGTCGGTGTTACTAGTGTTAATCGATAAATGCCTTTGACGGTTGCAGTGATATTTAGTATATTTTGTGTAGGTGTCCACGCAAATGATCCATGTTGGATCGTGTATACTACGTTGTTGGTTTTCTCATGAGGAATTTTGGTTTTTTCAATGACTGTTATCATCCTCGAAAAATCATTTTTGATTGCCTCGAGGTTTATTTCAATTTTATCCAACGCGGTTCCAAAAAATGTATCAATAATATTTTTACGAAAAGTTGAAAAATGTTTTACGTATTCTTCAATTCTATATTGAAGTGTTTCTAGTTTCAACATAGAAGATTTTATTTCTGTGAGCTTCGGTGATATTACCGCTGGTTCGCCGAAAAAGGCCATAATTGATTTTAATTCGTCATTGACAGTCTTTATATTGTCCCTAGAGATTTTTATTAATGATAAATTCGGTGATGTTGTCGCTGGATCACCCAACAAATTTTGGTATGAATTTTAACTCATCGTTGCGAGTTTTTAATTTATCTGTAATCGTCGAAACGAGTATGCCGCGTTTGAGTTTACCCTGATCCGAAAATAACGCAACGGTGTTCTCGGTTACGCCTCTTTGTTTAACTAAAATATCATCCAGTGATACATTACTAGTTTTCAATTTACCCTGACGATCTTGAAATACAACTATTTCATTGGAATCAACACTTGCTAGATTCAACGTCCCAGCTATTTCATCTTTGATTATTTTTGTATATCACCGTTTGCAACACCATCGGGTTCGGGTTTCTTCAGCGCTGATAAAGATCTCCCCCAAATATCAATCATGTTATTCTATATAATATCTTTCTAAAATCTCTTCGATTTCCAGCGATTACTCGTGTATTCATTTACGACCTGATGAGATGGTTTTCCAGATGTTGAAATCGCGTCAAGGACATTTAATACTTCGTTGCCGCTTATTGTTGGGTCATTCATTTGTTGTGTTGGTAGCGTGGAATACCAACGAGGGGTGTTTAAGCGGTTTATATACTCATAAATTCCTTTGGCGGTGCTAACCCATATGAATCGAAATAAACGATTACACGTGGATCAATCGCGTATGTAATCCAGTGGGTTCCGGGTCCGTTGCTGTGTTCGAGATTAATGATACCGGTTTCGGCGCTGTTTGGTTGTGTCGGCAACTGATCTTTCATAAAGACACCTCTGAAGTTTTTAATCGATAGTTTTTATCAGCATCGAGTAATCAAAATTGGACATAGGAGTCAAAGATTCCACAGCCAAAGGTTCTCGAGTTAATAAACCGTTCCTGGGATTCTCAGACCCTTTCCGCTGTACCATGAATACTGGGTTCCTGGTAGTCTTAGGACTTTTCCCTTCATTTTTTTTATATCCCCGTCCGGTAGCTTTCTTTAGTGCCATTCCTGCTGCGGTACCAGCGGCCTCTAACGCTGCCGCTTTAGCCACCGCTGGGGCAGCTACCGAAATCAACGCTGGTAACGCAGCTAACAACGGAAATATACCGCCGGTTTTTTCATATTGGCAACTGCATCCGCAAAAAGTTTAATTCGAAGTCCTTTCTTACTTTTAGACGCGTCATTGAAACGTTTTATTTGATTAGGTTTCAACGATAATTTATTTGCCCCGCCGGTCATCTGATTAGGTTTCAACGTGATTGTAGTTCCGCATTTTTTAGTCGTGGATGATTGTAATTTCTTAATCTGATTAGTAGTTAACGTAACACTGATAACATCATATGGCATTTTATTAATAATAAATTGATCTAATTGTTACATATTTTCAACTGGTGCATCTATCACTCTCATTCTTCCACCAACACCTTCAAGTAGCATTGATTTGTCGCTGAGAATGACAGCAACCGCTCTGTATTCGAGGATAGCACCACGAAGCACATTAGCTCTAAAATGTATATCAACGACGGATTGTCTTGTTAAATTAAGATGTTCCAACGAAAAATAATAGATCGGATATAAATTCTTAAATTCAAATTGTGATATTTGCAGACCAGTATCGACATTTTGATCGCGTGCCATATATGACAATAACCGATGATACACGCGGGCAATATGGTTTTGACCGTAATTAAGTTGTATATCTTCGGATGGTTCCTGCTGGCCGTTTATTCTCAGTGTGACGTCTTTAACACCTAATTGATCAAATATCATATGGCTGAAGAGTTGATTGCCAACTCGTGTGTTATCTTGTAACGCAATAAATATATGACGTGGCGCAGAAACACCTTGTTGTGATGCCAGGTTCCACGTAAATAACCCATTAATATTTGATTGTTTAACATCTGTTGTTGTTGTTAGCCAACTTAGTAATGATTTTCCTCCTTTATCCATAAATGACAGTAATTGTTCTTCTGCGGTGATTTTGGAGTCAGTACTGGCATCCACAATGATAGTTTTGTTAAAATGACTTTACCGGGATCATTTTCCACATGTGCAGGATCCGCTTGAATCCTCCATATTGCATCATTATCATCACCCTTTCGCACGAGTACTACTGTATGTTTTGCTCCATAGATAACTTTTCGAACATTTCTGCAGAATCCAAATATATGATGCAGTGGAATCGCGCATGAAAATGATCTACGCGCTCCTTCCAACATTGACATGCGTGTTGCAGCTCCTGTACTGAAATTGGGATCGTTTTTTATAATCATATTTTCAGCATCAATATCAGCGGCACCAGCATTATTCTTTGGTCGTCTTACAACAAACTGATTTTTTCCAGCAGTGTTTTACCACCCTTTGCAAACATCATAGAAGGGCCTGCCGATCTTGTAAAATCATCGGAATATCTTGCTAGCCCTATTATTGTTGTGGCTACATCAACATCACGTTCTATCGACTCGATCTCTTTTCCATCGATGAGATATCTTGCACTATCGAATAACGCCATGATACCATTATTGACAAACCCAACTTGAGTATCAGCTGGATATGGTGCTGGTATAGCAGGAGTATTAGCAGCTGTTAGAAGTTCTCCTTCTACTTCGATAAACGCTTCACAAGGCAAAAAGTATTTACTGGTATCATGAACTTGAAGTTCGATTCTTGTTCGACTATTTGGTTGTATTGCGTGATTGGCATAGTATTGATAATCACGTACAGAATCATCCTTGCGCACTGGGGCGTCCATATTAAACGCTGAATCAGGTGACCTTTTGAACATTTTATTATATATTCGTTGATCTAAATCATCGTCGTGATCGTTGACGACCACGTCGTGGTTTTTTTAAGCCACTCCCCGCTATCATATTTGCGATGTTGCTTTGGTCGTTGGTGTATGACGGAGTCATCAACGACGCTAATTTCTGATCTACTGCGTTTTTTATTATTTTACTAACACTTGCGGACATTTCCGCTGTAGATGGCAGTGGTCCCGGTTTGTTTCGCCGCCGAACTAGCGCTGTTAGTTTATCCTTCGCAGCTGAAAACTCTTTTCCGGCAAGATCTGCAACAGCGCTAATACCCTTATCACGAATAACATCAATAGCTTTCATTGATAATTGTTTTGCTAGAGGCGCCACTTTTGGAGCCATTCTTGCAAATAACCCTGCAATGGTATCATCGAGACCATCACCATAGTACGCGCTATAAACTGGAAACCGCGAGTTTACTACATAGACGCTGGTTGGTTTATCATGGTTGTAGTGTATGATCATCTTATTTAAATGATATTTATCTAATGCGATGAATTCGTCATCAGATTAGTCACTATGATAACCATGATGGTGTAAATCAGTAGGATTTTCCACTAACTCATCAATGAAATCACGATATGTTTTGATATCCATGACACCACCTTGAAATAACCGCCTGCAGATATCAGCCGCTTCATTAATTTTTTCCGGTGAGTTATTTCCAACTCGTTTTCCTCCGATGAGAACTTCTAATCGTGTTATATCGCTGAGAATATTTCCAGGGCATTGAATAAGACCACTACCTGAAATCCCTCTTGGGCTACTGGAATATCCATGTCCTGATTGTTCTTTTTCGCCATTGATACCAGTTGCACCTTGTGTTATATCAAGAAGTTTTGATTGTTGTGGTAAATTAAGAAATCCATAATCTTTTTCTGTTTTTGTTTTAACTTTATCTATTGCTTTGATATAATCTTTATATATATATCATTTTTATCCTTATCTTTTATCTTTTCTATTTTTGCAAACACACGGAATAATCCATTTTTCCATGTTTTCTTGTCTACGGTTTTATAATAGTTGCCGAGATATTGTTCTCTGTAATTAAAACTATTATCGACGAATTTAGCCATTTCTTCAATATTGGAAATTTTTTTATTTTTTAATTCATTGAGTTTATCAGGAATAAATTTATCTTCGAATGAAACTCTTTTTTTTTTACCCTTTTCTTCTTGTTGAAATTCAGGTGGAGGGATAATAGGAATATCACCTGGTAGTTCAATTTCTTCTTCTTCTGCAAGTGGTGCTTGGAGTTCAGGTGGTGGGGATCTAATATCAATACCACCTAATCGTTCTATTTCCTTTTGAAGCTGCTCTTCTTGTTGTTCTCGTATTTTTGCAGCAGTTATTATATCACCAGGATGTGTTTTTAATGATGTTTTTGTTTGTTTGGATCTTCTTGCTATTTTTTCAGTTTCCGTTGCTATTTTTTTAAGTTCACGAATAAGAGGCTTTACTTTCTCAGGGTCATCCCTCCTATATCTCTCGCTCTACCCCTTTCGTTGCTTTGGTAATTGGTCTAAACAAATCTTCAGTTCGGGCTGAAAAGTCAGTCTAAAGACTCTGTCTGGCTTGTTATTTACTTCTGACAGAGTCGCGAATTGGTAAGAACTTCCTAATTGAAGTCAATCTCTCCCTCGCTAGTCTTGTAGTTAATGCTTCGTTTACCATTATTAAAACAGTAAAGCAATTTCCAATTTGAATATCAAAGAGATTTTCATGTACAATGTAGTGATTTTGTCATCATCAAATGATTTCTACGTTTTAACCAGAATCAGATAGACAAGCAACAAAAAACACTCACTAAAATATTTTTCAGTTAATTTTACTTCCTTGTTCATTGATCAAAGCTGGTAATGATTACATACCTTCCATTGCAACATCTGTCAACGCAGTTTGAGAATTTTACTAACGCGCTATAAGTATCAAATCGTTAGTTGTATCCAGCTGGTTTTATTCATTTTCTTGAATTAACGCCCGTATATTTCTAATCTTCGAATTAACCTCCTTTTTCAATTCATAATCTCGACCCAATTCTATTCGTATTCCTTCTGCGATCATAGTAAATAACGGGACAAACACACTTACGTCACTACAAAATGCAAGAGAGTCCCGAATAGAATTCTGGATTTTTTTTTATCAGCGCATACTTCTTTGGCAGCATGTATTTGTTAGTTATAATACCGATTTCTATATCTCGAAAGTCAGACATAATTTGGTCAGGGTTTAAATTATAGATAATTTAATCTCTTGTTTTTCCAATTTTTAAATCTCGGATATAATCCTATTCATATTTAAAGAATTCATATATGATAATACATATTTCTAATACAAAAAAACAATAAAAACTGGGGTCAATTTTGACCCGTTTTTAAAGGATGGATATATACAATGAATGATGTCAATGAATGATTATAAAATTCCATTCGACTGTTTTGGCAATTGTATACGGACAGCACAAACATGTTAAGGACAGCACAATGCCGTTACTACGGTTTTATGGTAGTTTTTAGGCATACATAAAGGATGGATATATACAATGAATGATGGCAATGAATGATTATACAATTCCATTCGAGTGTTTTGGCAATTGTATAGGGACAGCACATTTATCACGAAGCATATACCCCTAAGAGTGAATCTAACCCGTCAAATAACGGACTAGAATCACAAGAGGGTATGTTTAGTGAATGGACAGTGTAGCGTTCTGCAAAGGTTGGGGTGGAGTACTTCCAAAGTATTGATTAAAATATTATGAAAGTTCCACCTGGCTCGTGAATTTAAATTTAAATTAAAGACCAAATAGGTATACGGCTCTGAGCCCCCAGTCAGCACTGCCGACGGTTAAATTATATACATACATATATATATATATATATATATATATATATATATATATATATATATATATATATATATAACACGAAGATGAAATTCAACAATAACAATTTAATGAAGCCTATAAATTTAAATGTCACACAATCACTCGTCCTTTAAGTGACAGCCTATTTCATCTTATGATTTTCAGTGTGAGTTCGATTTTCCACCTGGCCATTGGTTGTACTCATCTATTTATCCGATCCTCCCACTCTTCCTGGATTCAACCTCTCCCGACTTCTCTCCTCCCTTCACTTTCCTTCCGTTCTTTATCACGACTATAATGACCAATATCCCTGGTCTGTTCCCCGAAACCTCCTCTCCAGATTTCCCTTTTTCCTTTTCTTTCTTCCGTCTATAACGGAGACACTGGGACCACTCACTAGTCTGTCCCTCGAAGCTTCCTGTGAAAATCACAAGGCGTTAACATATGGTTCATCACATCTCACCTCACACTAAATCATCAATTAACCATCAGATAAGGCTATTACCTTTTAGGACACGCATACATACCAATCGAAATTCCTACACACTCTTACAGGGAAACAATGGCGTAATAGCACGATATCATACATATATCCATACATCATATCACATAAGTATATCTTCAATATATATTCAATCTCATTGTACTTACAATATTACGACAGCCAGACGTATGTCTGTACACTACACTCCCACAAGCGTACACAAATATTCAAATATTCATATTATTAATTTCTCACAGTGGAATCATTTTAAAGATACCATTCAATTTCTATAATTACATGGATAATGTGATATTGTACTATAAAATAACCACAAAGCGAATTATAATAGTATTAATTTTTACGACGGCTAGAAAACAATTCGATTCTTTACAAATAGGAACCCATTCTTCAAAATATACAAACATATCAACATCACAAAATAATTATTTATACTACGATTTTAGTAATAATACGTATATACCCGATCTACAATAAAATGCAGTCGCAGACAGCAAAGATCGAACAAATAGCTCACTGACCTTTTTAGAAGCTACACTTAGAATTCTGTTCCTAAGGTTTCCGCCAATTAACGTATGGCCGCACGGAGTTCCAATTCACGGTACGTTCTCTGTAACGACTATGGCAACTCGATGGCCGGGTTAAAGATATATATTTTAGAATAAATCAGGGTCCCACCACTTCCTCGATTCTGATTGGGTAGCGCTGGGGCCCTACCCACTCGACTTATTCAATCTGGCGGTCCGTCAGCGTATCCAGAAGATAAGGCAAGGCCACTCCTTCTGGCAGCTTCTTTGATGTACAAAACATCCTTCCAGCCCAAGGTGCTAATTACACTTCTGACGGGCTTTGGTCAGCTTCCTCTCTTAACTATGGCAAACTTAAGTAAGCGATGTTACTTGATAACACATGGTTCTAATTTAATTTTGGGTCGGGCAAAGCCACAGACAGCACAAACAATAAATTATATATCACGAAGCATATTCCCCTAAGAGTGAATCTAACCCGTCAAATAATTGATTAGAATCACAAGAGGATATGTTTAGCGAATGAACATATAGGACGGTACATTTACATATATACCTCAAATGGCATTTGTATAATGAATGAATGGATGGATGAGTGATAAGAGACAGCACAAGACAATACTAAATATAACATTAAACGAATGGATGGATATATACAATGACAATGGATGATAAGGGACAGCACAGGGGACAATACTACGTATAACAATAAATGAATGATAAGGGACAGCACAGGGGACATAACAATGAATGAAATAATGATGACACTCCTACATTCAAATTGCAACCGCATATCCCCCACAAAATAACCCTGGGTTGAATGAAAAATTCATTCACACCACGGTGTGGTATGGTTGGTATATACGGTTGCAATTTGAATTTCGGAGGTACCCCACTCCCCAATTAAAACCATCTGTCGGCATCGTTGGCAATAATGCCTGTTACGAGTTTCGAACCGTGACCGCTAGTATGGCACCGCGACACGTTACCGATTGAGCTAACGGTTATTATATACGATATATGTTTTTGAATATAATACATAGGTAAGCTAAATACAATCAATAACGAACAGGTGTGATGACGTCAATGGATCGATCACAAACAGGTATAATGTGTAAATCAATAACGAAAAGGTGTTACGCGCGCCGGTAACTGTAGACAACCGATCAATATTAGCTCAGCCTGACTGTACAATACAATGAATGACGTGGAATGTATAAGATCTAGAGTACGAGGAACAATATTTAGTTTCGAATCTATATATATCCTTGTTGTACTTACAGACAGTATTAAAGCAGAACCAAATACTTGAAAGAAAACAAAAAGAATATAATTGTTTGTAAACACTGCGTATTTAATTCGTTTCCCCACAAAATAGATTATCCTGGTAATTAAAAATCAAATAATCAAGAATCGGATGACACAGCGATTGAGATCCGTAACTCCTTCATAAGCCGTAATATACCCGGACGAGTTATCCCCCTTAATAACGAATAGTATAAAACACGATTAGACATAAACGAACTGTATTTTTTGTCCAGTACTTTTTGAAATCGCCGTCTTGGTTACATTCTCTGCACTACAATTATCAAAATATATACCGGCTTCATACATAGATTGGAATATGATTTCTTCGTTAGTTGCTGTATTAAAGGATTTTATAGGTCTTTTCCTAATTGACTTATAAGTACCAGTTAATCCTCGTTTCAAATTCTCACTCTGTGTAACAGATTCTAGATTATCCAATTTGTTATTATGCGGATTAGGATCAATGTGATCAATAACAAGACCATCCTTGATCAATCCATTAAATACCTAGAAGACGAATCTGTGACTGTAATATTTCTTCTTTCCAACACTAAACATTAAATATCCCACACCATTATCCCACCCAACTAGTTTCTTCAGTCTACGGTTTCTGATTATGCCATCACGGGACGCCTCATAGTTCGCAATCAGGGATTTGGTCGGAAATCTTGATTCATTTATATACTATACTATTGTTTGTCTAATTCATTATTTGGTTGAAGTATGATATTACTTGGTAATCTATCAATGTAGTCTTGGGGTGTTCTTATGGTTTTGTCAGGGTTAGAATCATTGATGGAATTCCTAGTTCGTTTATCATAATAACGCTTCAGCTCTCTGTATAGCTTACCACCACGACCAAGACACAACTTTGATTTTCCTAGCACCCCTACCTCACCTCCTATACAAGGAATCGGACCAAGGCTTCCACGCCGAAAGCTTTGCATATGATACCCACATAACTCCTCTCTACATGATTTGTTACACGGGGTTACTGATCCAATCATAAGCCATTTGCAATGATTCTTTATACAATAAATTCTCTATATAAATACTTGTTTTAATTATAATATGAAAGAGTTCGAGCGATTATCGAAAATTACGCCTTGGAAAAATGATAAATTCAATCTCGATATAGTCTCCGTAGCACCAAAGGATCTAATAGGTGATAGAACCATGATAGGTAAAATCCGTGATTGTTTTAATGAATTAAAACACGATGGAGCATCTCACTGTTAGTCAACATTTCGAATTGATGGTAACGTTGATGCTACCATGAACGATAAAAGAGTAGCCAAGATAATCTTTCACATCTTGGGCGAAATAGGTATTATTTTTAGAATAAAATTCATTATCCGTTCAGACACTGGAGATTGGATTATAAGAGATAAATTTGAACCCATCTTGAAGGATAAAATAACTTTCACTGTGAGTCAAGATTCAAAATCAGGAATTTTGACTGGAATTGACAAACCATACTACGAGAGATCTTATCCTTTAACAGCAGTTGTTTATGGGATATATCCATTAAATGATAAACCGAGTATTGACAAACTAGCACCGATGAAACTGTCGTCGTTGAATTGTGTAGCAGAACGAATATTAGAACACTTCACAAATGCATTGCGTGGAAACAAATTGACTGATCTAAGACGCAAAAAAATAACCAAGTGAGGACTAACAGTAAAGGAGCACGGGGCAACAATTCAAAATGTGGCAGCGTTAGAACTAATACTAAAATTCCCAATATCAGTAATGACGATAATAGGCGAGATATTATACAAACCGAAATATAAATCGGGTGTAGCTCCAGTCAAAAGTATTGATCATAATGAACACGCATGGACATCTGCAGTAACAATAATTCCGCGGGATAGAACCATAAAATATAAACCCTCAGAGTTCACTGGAGAAGAGAAACTATTTGATTTTATTCACCAGTTGAGTAAAAACGACCCTGTGTCAGTGTGGTTACTTCACAGTTTTGAAAACGAGGAGGGTAGATTCGATCAATTTGTAAGACCCAATGGAGAATTATACCGCACTGAAGCCCTCCATAAGGCGATGAAGAAACTAGCTAGTAGTCTCTCGAAGAGTTTCGACGACGAACAATTACTAACAAACTGTTTTACAATTCCGTCGGTTACAGCTCATTTTGCGAGAAAGAGAAAAATATGGAAACCAACAAGAGCTGAATTTCTCACAGACATCAAATCAAGTTGAATAGAATTTAACCACGGTGGATTATGGAATACAAAATACGACCGTACAAATATTGATTGATATGGTTGCGTGTTATCCGGCGTGTTTTCTCGGGTACGGAGAATACGCTGAATTCTTTAAACGAATTGGACATCCCACACACGAGATGACCCGTGTTGCTATTAATGGGCCACTGCCTGATTTTGATTTAACCGGATTCGCTCGTGTGGTAACATTTGAATTGGCTACAGGACTTCATCCGTGCTGTTATGTTTGGATTGGTAGACATATATCTGAAAAACACTGGATGCCAATAGTACTGTTACGGTATATGATTGATTGTAGAATGTTGATATCGCCAAGGTGGAAAATACGACAATACAAGATATTCTTCACGGTTGATTATAGATAGCGTTTAAGTACGAGTTTATAATCGCGCATATAACATCTAAGGGTATATACGTCGATCGTAAAGACGCTTTTTTGTCCGATGGAACAAAATTTGGTACAATTGTTACTTACGCAGACGGAGAAAATCTTCAGTATACACACTTGATGGCGTCTATGCTAGCTTATGCTTCTATCAATTTATTTTCGATGATAAATAGATTTCCTGACACCGCAGTTAGAGTAGCCACTGATTCATTTTATATAGACGCGAAACACAGCGAAGCAGTGGCTGAATTCACTAATTCTGACGAGAGATGGGGATCATGGAGAAATAAGCGGGCAATACTGCGTGACTATTCCAAATCAGCAGATGTTACGATTGAAGATAAATATTTGAAACATAATCAGATAGCAGAACTATATAATGCACCGCAGATATCTGATTCAATATGTAGATATAAAACCAGCTACCTAAACGGCTGTCGCGGGTCAGGAAAGACGACTCGTGCGATTGAATTATTTCGTGGGAAATCAAACATGATTTTACTAACACCAACACACAGACTCGCCAGAGAGATGAAACAACGAGGGGTAAATGCTTGTACTTAGCACAGTTTCTTTCGATGGAAAGGCGATGAATGGACTCCTGAACGAATGGGTGAGAAATGTATTCCTGAAGTCATTCTTTGGGATGAAATATGCACAGTGTCATTAGATGTATTACAAAAATTTCTCGATTGGTTATTGTTAGCGAATACAAAAGTAATAATGTGAGGCGATCATGGCCAACCACCACCATTTGTCGGTTTTGTCGGTTTATCGCCACATGATTGGTTGAAGAATTTTGTAGACTATTATGAAGAAATTAACACCGATCATAGAGCACTTGATGAACAATTACGCGAGTTCAAAAAACTAATCAGATTACAACCTGACAGAATTCAATGTGAGATAGAGCGTGAAATAATTTCAGAAACACAATTAAAAGATTTCTGGGAAGCGTGGAGACCAAACGATTTGATAATCACAAGTAGAAAGATAGTCAGAGACACACTTCAGATGAAGTTATTTGAATTGCATAAAGAAAAATGTACAACATTTCCAGTACCGTTGTGTTATGGGCCCTCAGATCAAACAGAATATTGAAGTTGATATTCCAGGGCAGCGTGAAAAGCAGAATTTAGTGTTAAATTGAATTGTGTTGGTTGATATCAGCGTCGTCGAAGATGCATTGCGGGCTGATAGGACGCTAGGTTACGCAGCGACGATACATTCTTCACAGGGATTAACTATATCAGATACGATTGTTTGGATGGTGTATAATCACATCGAGTGGTCAAATTTAGTTTATCTCGCAGTGTCCAGAGTACGAAGAATAAATCAGCTTCTAAGAGTTGTTTTAGATGATAATGACACTACAATAAGTGATATTGTCAGTGATGATATAATCAGAAAAAGCTTTCTGGTTATAAACAGCAGGATAAAAAAAAAATAGAGAATTTGATATTGATGCTAAATTTATAATTACGCTGAAGCAACAACTGAATAATCACTGCGCGAGTTGCAATTGTATAATGCGTTGGTGTTGGTCGGATAAAGACCCTCGACAATTTACCGTAGACAGAAAGAATATCAGTATTGGTCATACTAGAGATAATGTGATACTGACTTGTCTCGAGTGTAACAGACGAAGAGGTGCTAGTTAAGACCACGCGGCGGTAATTGAGTATCCTCGGGTATCACTTGCAGTTGTTCACGAGTAAATCCTCGCTGAGGAGCGGTCAAATCCAGTCTATAGATTGCTGGTCTACCCGTAGATCGGGTTATATTAGATTTATTATGTACAGTAACACTCCAAATAGGATCAGTAGCCCTTTCTGTGCCACCTTCTAGTTCTCCTGGTTCATATAAATACCTAACAGTGACATTGCCGAGTATTGGTTGTTTTGAAAAATCTGTTTGCGGGTGTACGGGTATATACATCTTTTTAATCGCGTTGTTGGGTTTCATATTAATCGTTCGAGTAACCTCATTATTCAGCGCGGTAATTACACCTGGTAATCTCTTGACCCATTCACGAGACTTTTATCCTGAATAAATTCCTTCGAGTATTGATATCCAAATAACCGCTCAGCAAGTGTTCGATTAAAACATTCAACAATCGCCTAATCGCGATGTAGTGCAGTATGTCCTCGTCGTAACGCGGTATTATGATTTTTCATCATTGATAGAACCACACCCTGAAATTCCTTGCCAGGATCAACTTGTAATAGATTTGGCCACCGCAGAGAACTCCTTCGATAAATCCTTTCAAACGCAGAAGCAGCTTCAGTTGATGATTTTGTTTTTAGCGGTTCTGCTTGTTTGTATCGACTCGCAACATCAAATACAGTTAACGCGTATTTGTAACCACCATCATGTGGCAGAAATAATAATAATAATAAATAGATTCCAAGTTGTTTTTAATTACCGGCACCTAACATCAATTTACCTTTCATAGCCGATTTTACTAACCATGAAGCCAACTTTTCTTTGAAGGATTTATCAGTGATAGAATCCAACGCGTGAATTAAATTTACATCCGCGAGATGTCTGTTGCAGATTGCTGCTTTTATAAGCAACACCATGAGCATGACACGCTTTATCAATGGCGTTTTTTGTATATTCACCGGGTCGGGGTTGGTTATGATCATCGAGTCTGATATCGAGTCTCGTCCCGGGTCCACAATAACTATACCCTGGAAGGTGTTTTTCTCCTGGATACTTTGCCGATGGTGTTCCCGGGAGTTTAGTTAGCTTGGCTGCAATATAACCTCTTCGTTTTTTTCAAAATCCTTGGAAACAAATCTAAATTTTTTTGTCATACATTGTACACACTTACCAGAAAGTGCTGATCTGTTATTGGTAGTTGTAATCGTCGTCAATTCATCTGTGCCAGTACGCTTCTTACATTTCACACCATATAGATCCATAATTGATTATTCAGCTACCCGACGACGAGAACCTATTAAACACCATGCGATGTTGCCGAATTCAATTAGAATGATTATAATCGGACCATCTGGAAGTGGCAAGACACAATTGTTACTTAATTTAATAACGAGATGGATGAAATGGGACATGTTGTATTTGATAGCTCCAAGTCTAGATGATCAGCGATGTTACAATGTGTTAACAGATTTTAACGACAAAGCGGTAGAAGAATCCGGCGAGGGTATTATTTAGTTTATAACCGATATCGATGAAGCACCGATCATTGATGATATTGATAAAGATATTAACAATTTAGTCGTATATCATGATATCATGTTAGACAATCCAAAGAATCCCGCTAGAATAGTTTCCAGAGGTAGGCATAAAAAAAGTTGACGTGATATATGTCACTCAACGATATACACAAATACTAAAAGTGATCAGAGATAGCTGCAATATTCTTGCCGTATTCAACGGAGTTGATACACATACTCTTAGAAATATTTGGCAAACTTGGTGCAGCGGTGATATGGATCATAATCTCTTTAAAAATTTCTTTAGTCGCGCTCAGTCAATTCCACATGGATTTGTGACGATAAATTTATCAGATCCTCGGGGATATCGTGACGGACTTGATAAAATATTCGGTTAAAATCGTTTACTGAGTCTCGTAAAGAATTGTTAACCCATAGCAGCAGAGAGGGTGGATTCCAACGACAATGGCGTCTTTTTTCGCCAAATGGATCCTCACGAGGAAGCGTTAGTTTACCAAATAGATCTTTCTATTAAATATTTACTAGGAAGCCTTAGTTTGTCAAATAGACCCTTCTATTAAATATTTACGTGAAGGAAACCTCGTTGACGCCTACAAAGTTGGTCTGTCCACCCTCTCTGCTGCTCATAACCATATACACTATTTGCATATGCTATAAATGAAATGACAAATTTAAATATGAATGCGACATTGGCTTATTGAGGTTAACCGTTAGCTATATATACTAAGCTTTAATGACTAAGTTTAATAGGCATCATTATTTACCCTTGATAGCGCATGCCCGAACTGGCGATCTTAAGCTTTCTATGAAGAACATGTATATTTATTTTGGGAATCATGAGACTGAGAATAATGGAATTTCTAAATATATTGATAAAATGTTCATGCTTAATAGTGTTGTATATTATGTATCTTACATGTATTCAGTCTAATTATATTCACTTTGAAAGGAAAGTAGCCGATGATATTCATTCGTATAAAAGCGTGTTTGATCCTGTATATACAGCACTAAGACACTCATTTCAGACCTTTACGTACATGGTTTACGATTTGTGTCTCACGCTCCGGCAAGGGTACATAGACACCTATTAAAAGGCTATGGTTTCATGCCAGTTTTCTAGCTTCGTTCTACTGAAATGACAACATTATGACAACACATATGCTGTCAAAGGTACTTAATATAAGCAGGACGCTACAATGTCCAAGCCAAAACAAACACAGATAAGTAAACAACATTGTTGAGCACGTAATGTGTTATGTAAGTAGGTCATATTGAGATAGATAAATTTAAATTTTACTCAAACGCCATTTCTGCACTCCAACATTGTCAGTTTTGTAGGTCAAAATACAACAAAAAATACTCTAGAAATAAAATCCATATAACGGTCTCCATCATCAGCCATGTTGTGCTACAGTTACAAATTATAATTTATATTGTATAATTATAAATATGTGGCAAATTTAAGTCGATCTACTAATAAACCATTAGGTGAGATCAGATAGCCATTAGTTAGATTTATGAAGACAATCTGTGTCAAAAGGGTGGTCTGTATAGTAGTGTTATATAGTATTGGACTAATTAAACCGTGTTTACTCAGCAGCCCGACTGATCTCTGCAACATTTTAAAGTTTCATTTCACACGAAACGTGTCAGAATTGAGAAATCAGAGATGTGTTACTTAAAATCAAGCATGTCATATTGACCATGACGTAAGCGACTTTTAGAGAAAAGCGGGAGAAAATACATTTGATTCTGGTTGGTCACGGTTAAATAAGGGGTGTGCTTTCACACGAAAATTCGTAAGACATAATATCGCACTAGCTAAATTAGAAGTTAGTCTTCAAATTTCCTCGGCAAGAGAGGACCAGGGGTAGAATTATTTAGTAAGGACTCCGGAAGTTATTTGAGAGAATAGGTCCGTTAAAGAATCGTGGTCCAGAAAAAACCGCCAAAGGGAGGGACACACCAAAAACACAAAGGTACTGTCACAATTCCATGTTTATCGTTGATGCAATTTATATGAGGTTTGCTTAGTTTACAGGTCTGCATGGTTTCATTTGATACATTTGTATAATTGATTTTATTTGATACATTTGTATAATAATGTGCTTTTGAATTTGGAATTGGAATACGTACCTAAATTTTTAGTTAAGAATGACGTAATGTTAATGTATGTCGTAAAACAACATGCTGAGTTATGAATAGGAAGTGTTACGTTAATTGTTGAATTAATCATATTGTTTGCATAATTATTATGTTCAAAGTTACGAGAATACATGTGAATTTACCGAAGTTTGATTTCATAGATGATTTAGCGACAGTGTATTCAATTTATGTGCCGTTTAAATTATGGGGCCCAAATTCAAAGCCTCGATGTATAATTTGCAATGTGCGTAACTACATTCATTTGAGGACATGTGTAGTTAATTACTAGCCATAAAGTTGTTATTACTGATAAAAATATCTGATTTTTTTGAACCCGGAATAATAGAAAGTCTCAACTGTAACCATAGTAACGAGAGACAGGATTGTTTTGATTTTCTTTTGAATGGGAGATAATAGCTTTTTTTGGGGGGGGGGGGGGAGATCGTTAAGTTACGTCAAGTTACGTGAATAGCGACGTAAGCTTTGGAGAGGGAATTGGGAATTGGAAATTGCAGTGAACGCATGATACAGTGGACAAGTCCGGAATCAAGCGGAAACATCCACGAGTGCAGAGTATTTAGAGATTGCCCGAGACAGGGTCTTTTAGAACAACATTGAATTGAACAGTGAGCGAGGATCAAGGGACAGCACGTTATGAAAATCGAACAAGGCATAGACTTTCGATTGTACCATTTGATCCTAAGATGATTTAAAACTATCACGAGTATCAAAAAGGGAGTGGTTAATAGTTATTATTATTATATGTTGTACTAAACCCCTTGACAAAGTGGGACTTCACACTTACCCTTTGACAAGTGGGGCTTATACAATACTTTACGAATAACGCTCATAACCTGCGAGTACCCTGACAATATGGTTCACATATTTATATTATTAGCTACAGTGTATTATTAATAACGGCTGGAAAATTGTCAGAGCAGAAGGAAAATCTTTTTTCTAAAGAATGCAATACCTTTTTAGAATTATTTCCTTACTTTAATAACATTAGTTTAATAACATTTTCATTTCCAATCCCAACAAACCCAGATAAGTAAACAATATTGTTAAGCACGTAACGTTTTATGAAAGTAGGTCATGTTGAGATAGAAAAAATGTCAATTTTACTTAAACGCCATTTTCTGCACTCCATCATTGTCAGTTTTGTTGGTCAAAATACAACAAAAATACTCTATAAATAATATCCATATAACTATCTCCATCATCAGCCATGTTATGCTACAGTTACAAATTGTAATTTCAATTGTATAATCATATATATATTTAAAATATTAATATTACTACAAACAGTGTATTATTCGTAACGATTGGAAAATTGTCAGAGCAGAAGGAAAGTCTTTTTTTCTAAAGAATACAAGAGCTTTTTATAACGATTTCCTTAGTTTAAAAATTGTTGACATTTATTTTCTTGAATAACACTTTGGCTTTGCACGAAATGCCTCCTCAGACACTTGCAGAAACACATCATACAAGAAAGATGATATTGTAAAATATAAAATTTGGCGGATTGATATAACACGGCTGCTTTTCCATTGTAAGAAATTTTTATATACCATCTCAACCTCTCCTTGCAGCATGTTGCCATTTCCAGAAGTACTTAAACAGATGGAAGGGCCCCAGGTGACATAAGATATAAGTTGAACACGTAGACAGTCGTTTCGAAAATATGCCATCTTCATCCAACATAAATGTATCCGAAAAGCAGCGAATACAGACCATGATCTTTCGTCACATAATGTGCTGGCAGATCAGCGTCTTTATAGTTTTTGTTTACTAATTACACATGGCAAACTACTTGACTCTGCTCTTTTAACGGCATATCTGAATCTGTGTAGTCAAAAGTTTGGACACTCTAAATTAAAGTCCTTTCCGAATCTTCTTCTGCTTACAACATTGGACAATCAAAACGTGCATTAACAACTATACTTACTGCTACCTATTTACATACGTTTACACATACAATGTAACGATACATCTTTCCTCGTGCATACTTTAATTTTAAATCCTAAATTAACAATATTAACATTATTTCACGACAAGATAATGTGTTATGTGTTTATATTTCCTACTCAAAGACTTTACAAAGAATTAAGAATTATAGTGATGAGAAAAACAGAAGGAATACATAGTAATTATACGTTTACGATTGTTGCTATTTCATGTTGTTGACATTTTGATATACCAATTTTAAACCAATAAATCAGAGGAACATAACAAAATGGAGGCCATTTCTTTTTCCTAATGAGAAGAACATAACCGACAGTCAAGGAAGGTCGCTCAATGAAGTGTTGGAGACTTATTGATTTGATTGCAATACAACGAAATGAATATGTATGCTTTATTGATAACATATTATATTCATAATAAAGTATTTTATTCATAATAAAGTATTTTATTCAAAATTAATTATTTTATTGAAAATAAAGTATTTTATTCATACTAACGTATTTTTTCGATAATAACATATTTTGTTTATAGTAACGTTTTTTTACTCATAATACAATATTTTATTAATAATAACGTGTTCTATTCATAATAAAATATTGTATTCATAAAAAAGTATTTTATTTTCATAAAAACGTATTTTATTCATAATAGACCATTTTATTCAAAATAACATATTTTATTCATAATAGAGTATTTTATTCAAAATAACATATTTTATTCATAATAACGTGTTTTATTCATAACAACGTATTTATTCATAATAAAAAATTTTATTCCTAAAAATGCATTTGGTCATGATAAATAATTTTATTCATAATAACATGTTTCATTCATAATAACGTAATTTATTCAACATAAATTATTTTATTCCTAATGTATCTTATTCATAAAAAGGTTTCTATCAATTTGTGAGCAAATTTGTAATATCTGTATACCGAAGATTTAAAAATATGCAGAAAACCGACGTTGGTTCAAGTTCTACTTAGCCAACAGGACAAAAATTGTATCTGCAACTGGAATACACTCCAGCCTAGTTCATCTATTTTGTGATGTTCCACAGAGGTCTGTTATTGGAGCTGTTCTCTTCATTGTATACACTCAGCAGCTCTCAAGTGTCATAGATCATAACCCAGTGTCTCACCAATTGTACGCTGATAACACCCAAATATACAAGTGTAGCCACCCTTCAGAAGTTGTGAAATCATGGAATACATGTAACAAGTTGCAGATGAATAATGATAAAACTGAGACCATTCGGATCACAACACAAAGACTTTCTCATTTACATCCTTTACCTCAAACAATAAATATCAGCAACACGAACATTAAATCTAGGAGTTACTCTTGACAGTACTCTCACATTGCACCAACATTTTATGAACATATGCAAGGCTGCAAATCATGATTTGAGACGAATCAGGTCCATTCGGAAACATCCTTCAGTTGATACCACTAAAACACTTAATGTGTTCATTAGTAGTTTCAAGACTGGACTATTGTAACTCAATTATGTCTGGTTCGTCTCAACATCTACTACAGAAACATCCACAAGTTCAAAAAACACAGCTGTTTTGGATCATCTTTAGAGTACCAGGATCGGAGCACACCTCGCCACTCCTTTCTACCCTACACGGGCTATGTATTCGATCCAGAATGGAACACACAACATTTGTTCTCTGTGCTACGTTTTAATGACAAGCTCCAGTGCAGCATACCTATCCAGCCTCACCCATGTGTATACACTAGCAAGATACTTACTCTCCTCTGCTGACAATCGTATGCTCATTACCCATACTATGAAAACATGTCATATGGACAACGTTAATTGCATACCAGGACCAAGCAATGTGGAAGGAATTGCCCATTGCACTGAAACACAAAGACACGGTGTTCCCTTTCCAGAGTGCTCGTCATACTCACCTTTTTTGACTGCAAGAGCAAACTTAAGGACCTAAATTGTTAAATATTTCAACAGTTTCTTTGTTTTCCAATTTCATGACTGCATTTTTTTAATTTTTTTATATTTATTTTTGTATTCATATCGTTATAGATGATGTAAAGAGTTTAAGATTAGGCACAATAGAAAGTCATTATTATTATTATTAACTTAACTCCCCTTGCGGGTTGGGGATGTAGAATTCCCCCGACGGCGACTAAGTAGAGGCAACCCATTTGCTGTCGGTTGCGACCCGTGTCTTGGGAGGAAAGGATCCTGGTAGATGAGTGGAGGCTTTTCAGGCGGACTCCAGTCTAGCATACCTATCCGGCCTCACCCATGTGTACACACTAGCAAGATACTTACGCCCCTCTTCTTACAATCGTATACTCATTATTTCCATTATTTTAACGTGGTCATATGGACAACAGTCATTTGCATACCATGGTACAGCGACGTGTAATGAATTGCCCATTGAAACTTAAACACAAAGACAAAGTGTTCCCTTTCAAGAGTGCTCTTAAAACTCACCTTTATCGAATGCAAGAACATAAACCTAAACATCTAAAAATGTTTTCTACCTTAAATATTTCAGCATTTTCTTTGTTTTCCAGTTGGATAAAAATAAAATTGTTATTCACATGGTTATAGATGATGCCAAACGCTTAGAGATTCTATAGAGTAGGCACTACACAAAATCCTCAGTATTATTATAATTATTATTATTATTATTATTATTATTATTATTATTATTATTATTATTATTATTAAAATTTAAGTAATTTGTTCACAACGTGATCAGAAAATAAATAGAGGCTGAAGAACATGATGAAAACGACAAGGAAGAGGGAATAATTGATTCAACCTGATCATGTAAAGAAAGTGCATGCTTACAAATGTAATCAATACACTTACTCGTCTTCACAAATGTAGGCTAGAGCATATTCGCATTTCTCGTCATTCATGTAGAAATCTAAATGCTTCAAGAGGTCCATGCAGTTTTCAATTCCAATACCATTGGGCTCCCCAGGCGCCCATGAGAAGAAGTTGACGTTTTCATTGCCAGAGGATCAAAGCCACTGACGCTGTGATGCAATGTAATAGCCATCAATCCAAAATGTGTAAATATGTGTAAATACGATCGACACAAAGATGAAATAAAATCAGTCAAATAAAGTAAAATCGAGAAATATTGAGAAATATATTGCATCAAGTGCTAAATAGAAATGTCAGAATATTAGTCACGTATACAAGAAACTAAGAATAAGGCATCACAAAACAAAGTATGTATGTATGTATGTATCTATGTATGTATCTATCTATGTATGTATGTATGTATGTATGTACTTTAGCAATTTACGAGCTCAGATTTGTTCATTCTAAGTCTTGGAGATACATTATATCGGAATCGTAGAAACCCGATTAAATTTAAGGTATAACTTTAAATATGTCACACAATTACTCATCGCGCTCACGATGCGCTATGGCCAACAAGAACAAATATTCATCTGACAACTGCTGACAACATCAAAATATTCATAAAATTATCTTTGAGAATCTATTTAAAAATGTTTAATCTTTTTTAAGAGTTATATCCATACCGTTTACGTCATAGTGTCTTTTCAGTGTGTTCCTTATGAACTCAAATTTTCCAGCATCCTCAATCTGCGCCAGTTTCATGTTGTTGTTACGGCAATATTGCTGAATGATGATAGCGACAGAATCGGATAGACAGATCCAAGAAAAACTTGTACAAAATAAATAGATTAAGAATCGTCAGGAAGCAGGAATGTATCGTTCTCTTAGTACGTTACGTCTCTTTCATTTTTAAAAATGATTTGTGTACTTTTCTTCAATACGTGGTTAAATTAGAATACAAGGAACAGTGTCACTTAATGTGAGTACAAATGCTGTACATATTCGACGGGTCCATCATTATAGAACGTACATATTATACTCTAGCGTAACCTAACAACAGGAATCTCATCACAATTCGCATTTCCAGTTCAGTACTCTCGAATGTAGTTCTAGTCTTTTTTTAGAACATTTTCTCCTCTCTCTCTCAATTTGGTGGTGATAGAAGAGTTACAATTATGCATGTGTGGTAGGGATGTAAAGGTAATTGTTTATTCTTGAGAATGTAACCTCAGAAAGCGGTTGTCTATGTGAATTTCGGCGACAATGCACATTGAGTAATAAGGCCTAGGACTAGGTGATGATCCGGAAGTGAAATCTGTGTTCTGTTTACACGCTGCTCTGTTTACATTGTAGCCTCTCAAAAAATACCGGTGAACCTTTGACAAGAACTTCACGAAGAAGTCATCTTTGGAGGTGTTTTAAATTAACATGTGATTTGTATCGATTATCACACAGTTGAAAGGTCAGTACTAAAGATTTATGTAGAGAACAAATATAAAAAAAATAATATTGATTATGTCCAGCAGATGATCCATTCTTACCGTCTACCATTGGTCGCCATGCTTCTACTATCTCAGTAACGGAGATACATTAGTTCACTGTGTATGCATGGCTTTAAAATTATTTCACAACTTGATTTCTTTAGTGTATGCATAATAAGTCGTAATTACCGTCTATTCGTGAGAAAGTTTGCACTGCTGAAAATATATCATACGTAGTGAGTACTGACGTACTTCCAATGATGGTAATTGTTTGCATCCATATTCAATGATTTATTTTGCGTCGTGTGCTGACTGAATTGCTGCATCAATAATTGTGTTATGTTTATAGGATTACACTGCTTACAAACAAATTAAATTACATATATCTGTGTGTGTGCTTTGTTTGAATTTATTATATTCACCTGTATATTAATAAAAATATTTTTTGGGACTGTGTTGTACACATCATGAGAACCAAATTTCATATTTACCCATGCTGAATGCCAGGATTGCTCAGTTTCTACGAATTTATAGCAGGAGCTATTCCAAGCTTGCCATGTTTTCGGATCTGACAGAACTGGCAAACCATACATGCATTAAATAAATAGTTTTCTTCATCAATGATATATGTTTAATTTATTTTCTGTCCTTTATTTTTAATATTGTGTGGTGGGGGCGAAATAAATGAACTTTTTTGCATTGTAATAAGGATGCTCATGGCACTGTTGAAGCTAATCATTACTCCAATTAGATAAAATTAATTTATTTCTTAATGTGCATGATAGCAATAACAATTTAGCACGCTATTATGAAAAAGTTCAACTGGTTTAAAAGTCTGAATCAGGAGTGTAAAAAAGTTAATGAAAGTATTTATTTGTTTATCCTTTTAAGAAAAAATACTATTTCAATATGGGACGAATTAACGACAGAACATCATATCACCACATGCTCTTAGTACGAGCAAAATATTTCGAAATATTTTACAAAAAATCAAGGATGCAAGTAGAGATTATGATATTTAGTTAATATTTTACTTTATGCAATGGTTTTATGCATGCTATAAATAGTTAAATAATATGTATTACTTAATAAGATAACAAAACACACCATAATTGTTTTGAGTTAAGCTTGACACATGGTTTTATCGACAATGCTCGCAAGACACACACGTACATACACATACATACACACACGTTCCCAAACTCACATTCCTTTGCAGATGCTACAGTCATTAACTAATATTTAAGATATAATATTGGCATACGCAATTCTTTCACATACTGAGGTTTATTTTTTTTTGAAAATTCTACGGATATGCAGAACCAATGCACGTGAACAGAACCATGGAAATGTTCAAGGTATAAAACACATCATCAATATTCACAGTTCATTGTGGAACGTACCTGTTGATATCCCAAAGAAACTAACACATATTATCCGGTTCATTATTAGTCAAGAGTGTACCAGCACACATTACATCATTCAATGAAGTCAATCAAGTCTTCGCAAAGTAATGTTCTCTTCTTTATATATATTAGTGTTCATATTTATTTTGTTTCATATGAAGAGCAAGATATACATTCATATCAAGACATGAAAAGCATTCTTTTGTCCAAATACTATGGATTAATTAATAATTTGAACAAAAATAAATTCAAATTTAAGCACTCTAGTTTCCACTGTATATTAGTTCGTTTTGAACTTTCAATCGTAGGAGATGATAGCTCCTTACTGTTATGATAACGAAATGGCGACACATCCAAAACATTCTTCATCCGAGAAAGGTTTCATTCTTGTGTAGACCGTTTCTGAAAATGCAGTAATAAACTAAAATGGAGTGTTCCGTTTTATAGCTATCGTTGGCATGGGCATTTTTTAGAAACTAAACCGAACTGACGTCCTTTAAATATATATATATATATATATATATATATATATATATATATATATATATATATATATATATATATATATATGCGTGTGATTGTGTTTGTGTGTGTGTGTTCGTATGTATGTGTGTATCTCTTAAGAATGGCAAAACAATAACACAAACATTAACTCATGTTAAACTGATAACTGTTCTTTTAACATAAGATATAAGTTGAACACGCAGACAGTCGTTTCGAAAATATGTCGTCTTCATCCAATATAACTTTATCCGAACAGTAGAGAATACAGACCTTGATCTTCCGTCACATAATGTGCTGGCAGATCAGTGTCTTTATAGTTTGTTTTTACTAATTACACATGACAAACTGCTTGACCGGCACAATCAATCATCCTTATGCACAATAAATGTCAAATTACTTTGCTTGTAGTTTGCTTGTGCTGGTATTCAAAAACTAATTTAGAGAAACGTTTCTTTACATTTTATTTTACAAAAGCCTTACACCCATGTCGTAGGAAGCCAATTTTGACCGAATTGGATTGATGGACGTATTTCTGTATTAAAACACAAGGTAAATTGCGAAGAATTACATCATATATCATATATTCAAGGCAAGAAAACATCCACGAAATACGCGTTATAAATAGCATGTGTCTTTTCAATATAGCTGTGTTGATTGCAAAGGTTGGGGTGGGGTACTTCCAATATACTAATTAAAATATTATGGAAGTTCCACCCTGGCTCGTGAAGTTTTAAAGTTAAATTACTAACGAAATAGATGTACAGCTCCGAGCCCCCAGTCAGCACTGCCGACGGTTAAATTATATAGAACACGAAGATGAAATTCAAAATAATAACAATTTAATGAAGTCGATAATTTTAAATGATAAACTCAATCACTCGTCCTCCAAGTGACAGCCTACTTCGTCTCGTGATTTTCAGTGTGAGTTCGATTTTCCCCATGCCTTTGGTTCTACTCATCTCTTTATTTCGTTCCTCCCACTCCTCCTGGACTTCACCTCTCCCGACTTCTCTCCTTCCTTTTCTCTTACGTATAAATGGTTATAGAGCCTTCTTATTCGATGGACATCTAAATTTTGTTCAGCGTCAAGATCGTGTTAGATTCTCCACACTTCAGAAAATCTGTCATATAAATAGCTGGACGAGAAAAAAATGCCAGTCAGCTGTCTTTTGACAAATTTATATGAAGTAATTAAACGGTAGAACTTCCCAAATCTGTCTGGACATTGCCAGCTAGTTATGCTTGAATTAGACATCCAACAAATCAAGTCATCTGTCTATCAACGTAAAAGACATGTCCTTTAGAAACATTTTAACAGACTGATTATTAATGATTCGATTATATTGTTTTAATACTGGACTTGAAGAGATTGTTACAAAGGTGTTCATTTACTGTTTGATTTTTTGCTGTTAGGAGGTCAGCTAGGATTCAGTCACGTTAAACTTGTTTTTGGATATGCTTGAGTAGACCATTATTGTTGTTAGAAGAGAAAATTCGTTCAAATGAAGATACAGATATTAATCTTCTAGATTTTGTTTCCACTTTTAAATAAAAATTATGAAAGGCTTGTGAGTTTGCAAGAACTAATCTGCACTCTAATCAATCGATCATGAAACTTGAGTATAATATAAATACAACGGCCTGGTAATAGAGGTCTTGCTCTCTTTTACAGAAATGTTGTCACGTGCTTTTAAGACTAATCGACTGGTCAGGCTGAGCCCTAGGAAGTTTTAATTTACTTGCTCACTTTTCTTATAGATTGTCTTGTATCTCTCTTGGTAACACCGTTGTCCCTACATTATATCCCTTTAGTTTTCCCTTTCCCAAGTTTTAGAAGACCTCCTAGTTGGCTTTGGCTTAATGGGTCAATCGGGAGGTAATTTAACCGACCCTAGAAGATGATATTACCGCTCAATCATAGGTAATTATATCTGCTGAGTATAGCAACTGTGTATCCCTGACAATGGTAGGCGAGGAGCATGGATGCTGAAACTTTTACGAATCATCATGGAAATTTCAAAGCAGAAACAAAACAAACGAATCAAACCACTATCCAACTATGATGACGATCCATTTAGTATGGAGGTATTAACACGCTTCATGGTTATTCAATCTAAGGATGATTCAAAACCACTTTCAGCACTAATGCCTTTTGTAATAAAAAAGACCATTACAGGATCTACTTGCACACCAAAAAGTGTCAAAAAATTGAAATCGGGTCCACTTCTTGTTGAGTGTAAGCGAAAAGGTCAAACAGAAAAATTCCAAAAAAAAAAGAAAACATCATTCGATATTCCAGTGACCTCATTATCTCACACTTCACTGAATACGTCCAAAGGCGTGATGTGCTCTCGTGACTTCGCTGGAGTCAACGACACAGATATCATCGAAGGGTTGAAAAAATTCCCTTCCCGGTCCATTCTTTTCCACTGTCGTGTAAAACAATCCAAAACCACGAAGGACGCTCCAACACAGACAAATGTACTCGATCCAACATCTGGTGTTAATATCCCTCATTACCAACCACGGGAAAACACATCATCTACGCAAACAGCTTTCAATAATACCAAACCACCGACATCACTAACACTAAGGAACGAAAATAAACCACAAGCAACAAATCAGCAAATATATATATATATATATATATATATATATATATATATATATATATATATATATATATATATATATATATATATATATATATATATATATATATATATATATATTGTTACGTATATTTGATTTAGGTCATTTAATTTTGTTTGTCAGATTCAAATTTGACATTTTTGGTTTTAAAATTCATTGGTTGGGAGAAATGGTTGACCTATATACTTTACAAGTAAACACCAGATGTTAACCTCAGTTTCTGACCTTGCTTCAGAGTGTAAACAAGCTTCTAAAATGATTAGTTGGTTCCAAGGACATTAGAGCTTTATTTTAAAATGATTGGATGGTTCCAAGGATATCTTTCTAGATCATAACGTATACGTGACTTTGACCTTATAGAAAATCACTTACCATCTTCTTGTTTACGTAAAAACAGGTATTTAAATTATTGTTTGGGAGAGAACAGTTCAGTAGTTAGTCTGGGTTTTAGAATACAGAGATGTGTTTTATTGTTTGAGTGTAAATCACTGCAATTCGTTTGGGATCAAGAGGAATTTTTAATTTGTTATTTATCTAAAAATTACTTGTGCTCATTTGAACTATTATAAAACTAAAACTGACTTCATCACGTGACATCGGATTGGATTACATCGTCAAGATTCGAACTGGGAACTAATTAGGACATTTTATTATCAGGTCTCTGGAAATTCCGCTAGTGGATTATATTGGGAATTCTTTTTGGATTAATGTTTGGACTTGATTCTCTAAAACCGTAAGTTGAAATATTTTCTTTTATGAAAATATTTGTACTCAATACATTGTTTGTTAAATTTTACAAGCTTGTTATTTTCACTTCTTTCTATGTTTCTGCTTATTCGAGCTTATACGTAACAAGAGAGAGAGAGAGAGAGAGAGAGAGAGAGAGAGAGAGAGAGAACAAATAGTAAACAAGTAATTGTGATATATGTCCAGCAGAAGATCAGTTCTTACCGTATACCAATGGTCACAATGCAGCTACTATCTCAGTAATGGAGGTAGATTATTTCAGAAAGTATGGATGGCTTTAAAATTATTTCACAACTTGATTTCTTTATTCTATGCATAATAAGTCATAATTACCGTCCATTAGTGAGATAGTTTGTACTGCTGAAAATATATTATACGCAGCGAGAACTTGTGTACTTCCAATGATGGTATTTGTTTGCATCCATGTTTATTTCACGTTGTGTGCTGACTGAATTGTTGCAGCATGTGTGTGTATGTGTGTGTATGTGCTTGTGTGTGTAGCTTTGTTTGAATTTGTTATTTTCACATGTATATTAATACATTTGTTATTTTGTAAAGTGTTGTGCTCATCATGAGAACCAAATTTGATATTTACCGATGATGAATGCCAGGGTTCCTCATCTTCTACGAATCTATAGCAGGAGCTATAACAATCCTTCGATGTTTTAGGATTGGACAGAACTGTAAAACCATACATACATTAAATAAGTAGTGTTCATCATCAATGATATATGTTTTATTTTTCTGTCCTTTCTTTTTAATACTGGGTGGCGGGGGCAATATAAATAAACATTTTTGCATTGTAATATGTCTGCTACTGGAACTCACGAAACTACTCACTCACTGCACTCATGAAGTTACTCCAATTAGATAAAATTGTTTTATTTCTGAATGTGAATGATAGTAAAAACAATTTAGCATATTAATATCTGAAGAAGTTAAACTGGGTGAAAAGTCTGAATCAGGAGTGGAGAAAAGTTAATGGAAGTAGATACTTTTTGTATTTTTAAGAAAAGATACTATTTCATTATGGAACGAATTTACGAAACAACATACGGCCACCACCATCTCTTAGTACGAGAAAAATGCTTCAATATATTTTACAAAAAATCAAGGAGAGAGAATATGATATTTATTTGATATCGTACTTTATACAATGGTTTTATGAATGATGTAAATAACTAAATAATATGTATTACTTAATAAGATAACAAAACATACCTAGAGTGATTTTAGTTAAGCAAGACAAGAGTCTTTGTGCTTGAAAGTCTTTATTTACTTGCTTACCTTCTTTATCTTACTTCTTGTATCTATCTTGATACCACCGTTGCCCCTACATTATATCCCTTTAGCCCTTTCCAAAGCGTTAGAGGATTTCCTAGAAGGCGGTGGCTTAACGGGTCAATCGGAAGGTAATTTTACCGACACTAGAAGGTGACTTCACCTGTCAATCATAGGTAATTTAATCTACTGAGTATAGCATCTGTGTATCTATCGCACTTGAAAAGTGTCCCTTCGTTGGGCTCGATGGTGTGCAGGGAGCATGGGTGTTACAATTGTAACAAACAATCATGGAAACTTCAAAACAAGATCAAAACAAACGTACCAAACCACTATCTGACTCTGATGACGAACAATGTGGTGCGGAGTCATTTCCATGCTTCATGGTTATTCAGTCTAACCATGAAACAAAACTGCTTGCAGCACTATCTCCATTCGTTATTGAAACAACCATTAGGGATCGATTGGCAACCAAAAAGTGTAAATAAATTAAAATCACGTAGACTTCTTGCTGAATGTGAACGAAATGGTCACACAGACTATATCAAGAACATGAAAGTATTCGTCGATATTCCAGTGACCTCATTCGTTCACACTACACTTGATACGTCTAAAGGCGTGATGCTCTGTCGTGACATGCTGGAGTCAACGACACAGATATCATCGAAGGGATGAAACATGAAGGTATCACTTCAGTGCGTATAAGAATACATATTAAATCTGGAAAACACAAACACATTTGTACTCACCTTCAGCAAACCAACAATACAGAAAGTGGTCAAAGTTGGGTGTTTGCAAGTTAAGTTCGAGATCTGCATTCCTAATAACCTTCGATGCTATAAGTGTCAAACATATGGCCATAACGAAGAACGATGTTCAAATGTCAAAATATGTTACCGATGCGGATACCATTCTCATCAGGAATTTGAGTGTAGAGCAACTCCGCATTGTGTCAACTGCAGCAAGAAACATCACGCCAATTTCAAGGATTGTGATACTTGGAAAAAGGAGAAGATACCGAGGGTAAAGTTCAGATCAAACATTCCCTATCCAGAGACCAGAAACTTGTGCAGCAGGATCTCTCCGTGATCTTTGTTCTTTAGTGGAATAATTTGGCTACATGGAGTATGTCAGGCCGATAAATCAGCCCTTCACCCGTTACAATTTTGATGATGGGGTTAGGGGCTGATTTCACCTATTTATTGAAACCTGACATTATCTGCAGACACTTTTGTCTGCACATATCCGTGCAAATTTCACACACTTACCGGTATTTTTCGCGGCTGTTGAGCTCCTGTCGGCTGAAGGGTTCTTTTTGCGATATATACAGCATATTTCCGAATCAAATCCTACGTTTGACAACTTGTAAATCCAAGCAAAATAACACAACCCTAACATACCGTTGACATTTAAGATTCGTGATCACCATACTACATAGAGCAACCAATCCGATGCGACTTCCGCTCGTTCATTCGAAACCCTCGGTACGCTTGGTCATGTTACTCGGACGAAATGATTGAGGGTGTTCTCGACGATTTGTGCTATGGCGTGAGATTAAAGGTGGAACAAGAGGAGGCATCGTTAAAATTAGTTGAGGGAAAACATGTTATTGCTTTTATATCGACCGGCTTCGGGAAAAGCCTGATATGTACTTTTTTCCTTTCGATCAAGATAAAGGTAACGTACATTTAAGAAATGTTGATAAAATGATCATTAATATTGCTCTTTATTGAGGTGAGAGTTATTTGTATGTGAGAATTGTGATAACTGATTAGGCGAGTTGTGTTGGTGATAATAACAATACCTTTTGTAATTTAGGCCACTGGCCAAAGATACATATCCATACATCATGTGGTACAAAAAAGATGTCATCGTACGTACCAAAATAACATCGTATTTATAAGTAATATACATAAAAAGTAATAATGATTGCTTTTTACAAATATAAGTTATATAGTTATACACTGCACAGTATTCAAACAAGGGGATTTAAGGGTAACCATAAAACGTGTGGAGCAAGATTTGTGATGATGTAAAGTCTTATGTAGCAGGAGTCGTTGATAAAATTGTTATTATTATTATTAGTATTATTTACAGTATGATATTATCATTATCATTTTTTTATTATTAGGATTAATATGAATAATAAGAAGTTATAATAATTTATTTTGTATTTTATTTTATTTGTTTGATATTTAAATCTTGCCAATTTTCATTTTCATGACCTAATATATAAAGTAGAACTGCCTGTCTACATTTATAAAACATAATTACCACACAATGCATGACAATTCTTTATCAGTCTTCATAGCAGTGTTAAATAAAAGTGTTCTTTTGTTTTATTCTTTTTAATGCTAGACATATCAGAATATGCTAAATTATTCAAGTATGCGTTATCGTCTAGAAAACTTAAATAATGAAATGTGCATTCTGTAAGAACACATTGACAACATATAAAGATGATCACATAACAGTTCTGTATATTGTCGTTGTGACAATCGCTGTTACTGTTTCATGGAAGCCAAAAATATTAAATGTGACATTGTATAAAATATTGTAAAGTGCAGTTCAGAAAATATATTTTAAAAAATGCATGAAATAATAGTTTTTCTGTTCTTTTTTATTTTCAGCTGACCGGTAAGCGCCAAACAGTGCTGGTTATATCACCACTGCGGGCTTTGATGTTAGACCAGTAGACAAAAATGAAGATACACAGCATCAAAGCTCAATGCATTATAAAAGACAGGCCAAAGGAATCCGTTGAAGGTAATTTTCCATTGACATTCATGCATATATAATATACTATGTGTAAAAGAAATTAATTTATTAAAACTTGGCACAAAATGTTATGCAAACCAATTCATAACTTTCCACAAAGTGACAAAGTATCTAATATACAAAGAGATTTATGGTGATATTGATTTCTGTTCTTTTCCTTATTACATACCAATCAAGGTATTACAAAAAATTCTTGAAATAAATAAATTAACTGTAAAATTTAGTATGCTCATACACTAATGATAGACTATCCTTATACAAGAAACCTTTAGTTATTTTGTTGCAAGAAGTAGTTTCTTAATTCAGATCTTTATTTATTTTAAACATCACCTGCTTTGAATTTGTGTTATTATTTTACAAAAACAAGATATAGAACAAATCTATATTGTCCCCGTTTCCATGCAGAAAAATTCTGTTATTCAAAGACTTTGATGTGTGTGTTTCAAATTAAATAATATAGGTCTCTTTATTTAAATGAGACATTTATGAAAATAATAATGCAGTAAATGTATACTACGAATGAATCTGAATCATACAAAAATTGCATGTAGCTCTTAGTGCCTTGGGTCATTTACTTCAAGTTCAGTACAATCATTCTTATAGCAAGTTTAATTATTCCTTAATAGTGGACATGACTTTAGACCGGAGTATAGAAAAGTGGCTGAGCTAGTGACTCATTTCCAACACATTCCATCTCTTCTCCTTACTGCCACAGCAACAGAAAACTGGAGAAGAATCTGAGGACTTTGCTTGCACTTCCTTCTCAGGACACACATACCATTGCCAGACTTCCAGACCGGTACTTCATTCTTTTATTTAACATCTGTTCTATGTTTAGTTTATCATGCACCTGATGGCATTGATTGTTATGACCATTCACTTCCACTTACATTTTAAGTATTTTGTTTGGTCTGTTCATTACAATTTCAAGAAATATATCAAATTATTGTACAAATCTGTCTCTAGCTGTATTTGCTTGAAATAAACCCCAACACCACAATAAAAGTATACATTGGTTGTGGATATTCATTACATTATGCTCATGCTATTAAACGTTTACTGATAGAGAACTGACATACAAATACAAACAACTACTAACAGTAACAGCGGTAAGATAAAATAATCAAGGGATACTTGAGTAGAAATACTAGTTTTATTTGCAACAAATAGGGGAAATGTATGTTGTTAAAGGACAACTTCTATAATATTCAACTAATACTCCCAGAGTGGTGAATCTGGTGATACACAAACCCTTCCCCACTGATGAAAACCTCTTATATTCAAGCAGGGTATAAATTTCATTCTCTTCATTCTACATACATATTTTACTGCTCTAAACTTGCCACCTCTCTAATCAAGCCAAACGTTTGCTGTCTGCTTAAAGTGACTGCACTGTTTGAAATGCAGGGTTTAGTTTTATTCTGATGAATTCCAAAAAATTATAAAAAATGAGCATGGGCTTTCTATCAGATAAATATGTTGCATCTAAACAGACACAAACAAAATCAGTGAATAAAGTAAATGTAAGGTGAAACAAAATGTCCTGATTTGTATTTGTTTCTTGTGCAACATAACACTAGTTTTAAAAAAACAAATTCTCTTTCAGACCTAATATCGACATACATATGAAGAAGTGCACAGAGAAGTATGACAAAGTGCTTGCATGGCTGCCACAGCATGTTATGTCCAGGAAGGAGAAGTCCCGGAAGATAGTTGTCTATTGACAAAACATTAGCGATTGCCAGAACAGTTTTATGTGGCTCCTGGACGACTTGGCAGAGAATGCATGCAAAGATAAAAAAACAGCTTCCAATAATCATCTAGTTGAGATGTTCCAGAGCAGAACGGATAAGGTATCAGTGGCTAGAATTCTGGAAGATTTTGCGAAACTGCAGATTCCATCCGAGTTCTTATATCTACCGTTGCCTTTGGTATAGAAATTTAGGTTGAGGATATAGATGTTGTAGTACATTGGGGTGTTGAAAATTCATTTCTATCATATTGGTATGAAGTTGGAAGATGTTCTCGGGATGGACATAAAGGAGTTGGATTATGTTACATATTTCCTAGGTCTCTTAGCCGCTGTTCAGATGAATATATGAAGAAGCTTTGTAACACATCTGACTGTCTGACAAGTTTTGTGCTGAAACAATTCCTTCACTCCAACATGGATCAATCATCTTTACCATATATATATGAAAATAGAAATGCAGGATACAAATACTAAGAATGAATCATACAAAAATTGCATGTACTCATGTACAGTATGCATATGTCTACATGTATATATTATATTACCATTTTAAGTGGATTTGATGTTTCAGCACATTCGGGGCTATATAACACTGAAACTACCAGAAGATGAAAAATGCAAAGAAATGTGATTGGCATATCATCACATTCAAGACTTCTTATATCACCTGGTGACTAACAAGTGGACTGCACATTATTCATTGTCACATCATTCTGTTAGAAACAAGCTGACATTTAAGGCCTTTGGACTAAAATCCCATATTTTTTCGATGGATTGATCATAAGATGTAGAAGATAGCCCTGTTGACCTTTTTGGATTAGTGATTATTTTTATTTATATATCATAAAAATTCATATTATGAAAACTCCATTTTGAAATGGCAAACTGATTGAAAGTACACGTTAAAAAAATGTCAGGCCATGTAATCCACGTTCCATTCCAGACTTCCTGGATATTATTTCATTGACACGTCAACATATCATGGCTGTATAATCCAATATATTACTGTGGATTTGGACTGTATTGAATTCAATAGCACATCAGCACCTTCTATGCTAAAAAACCTAATGTAAACTATCTATTACATGTACTTGTAACTAAAAAATACATATTTGGTTGACAGTCAGTCTCAGATACATCAATACATTCTATGTGATATAGCATGGTGTAAACCAACATGTTTGGTATGTTTGCTCTGCAAAAGCCATCCATAAATCACATGTTGTAACACTGGGCATTAGTAGATTAAGAAGAGTATGAAGATTATAACCATCACCATTGCATCCATCATGCATGATGTGTGATCAACTGATCTTCGTACAAAATTCAATGTCATTTGTTGCACACTATTTTGTCCTTTTTCAATCTACTTTGTATTCTCACATGATATATTAACCAGCATAGCTCATGAATAAGTTCTTAATGTTATTAACATTCCACTTTTGTTGTCATCTTTTTTTCACTGATTTTTCTTAATTTGTTATAATGCCATGATAGTACATAGAACAAGCATTAATTCAGATGCAATTAGAAGTACATCATGTTTGCAGTCAATTGCAACGGTTTATCTTTAAAAATATTTTGCAATCAAAGATTGTTATAATATGTAAGTCTGATTTTGTTTGGTCAACTTTAGTGTCATATGATCATTAGTGTGCTCTGGAATAGAATACATCACCATCCAATACATTTGTTTATATTAACAATGCATGATAAGTGCACCACATATAACTGAAATATTATGTTTCTACTGAATTTATATACTTAATATTGCAAATAAAGTTGTCTCAATCAACTATAATCTCTAGTCTTTTGCTCATTTTCTTCAGATGCTTCTGAATCCTTTTCTTAAACTCTCCTATTTGATTAAATGTTGATAGAGAATGAATATCAGGGAATGCTGAGTGACATCTTCCTGAGATAAACTCGCAGCATTTGTTGTCTATGATGATTTTCACAAGGTCCTCAGTATCAGCATTCCTCCTCCTCACTACACTTTTTGTTCGCTTGAAATTGCCACGGTTAAGTATCTTGCGATCAAACACATACTGAAGTGTTTTTTTTTATCCCCACCATTTGGCTGTGTCTACCTATGGTGTCATCAGTCAGATTTTTACTGGCGGTCTTGACAGCCTCCTTGTATTCTCTGTTAAAAAATTCCGTTGGAAAGTCCATTTCAATAGTGTGTCTCGCTTTCCCTGCAGTATTAACTGTTCTATTCAATCGAAGTTGGTGTGCCAGACGAGAGGACACTCCGCCATTTAGTGCATTTACAAGATTATAGCCACATACAAAGCACTAAGGGTGGTGATGATCAAAGAACTCTATCATATCATGCATGAAGTGGCTAATTATTCTTTCTCCATCTCCTTCCTTGACAGCATCATGACGAGCCATTTCTCCTAGACCTCTCCATTAAAGAGTCTTGGAGTATTCAAATATGTGAACCTGCTTTAATTTGTAGTCTTTGGTACACAGTAAAATGATAATTGTATTGTAAAGGTTTAAGTAATTACAGATGTCTAATGTAATTGATGTATATATTAGACAATGCTCATATTAATTTGAGAGGTTGAACTGCACTAATGTTATTATCACTTTTGATAATGTATTTAGTACCAGTTGACATGAATAAGCATATTATGTTGTTAGCAATATATTGCATATTGTTATTTATGTTAATGAGAGACTACCTGTTCATACGCATCATAATTTATTTGCAGTCTGTGCTGTATCCATTACAGATAACAATTATCTGTTAAAGAACTAAATGAAAATATCTAATATGAATTATAGTATTAATTAAATATATTGTATGACATATTTTTTATTATTTACAAATAGTTATGTCAAAATAGTATGGTTCAAATCTGTTTTCTTTATTTATTGATCTATATATACTTATTAAATTATCACAAAATGTGTTGATAGGTGTTTTTAATGAATATATGTATCTGAAATTTACTGTCAAACGTTACAATACAATTTGTGTGTCTGTGAGAGAGAGAGAAAGAGAGAGGGGGGGGTTATAATATGGAATCTGCATAGGCGTTATGATTTAATGAGATTTTCCTAATATTGGGTGTCATACTGATTATTAAGTGAATATTACATTAATTAATTTCACTACTTTAGAATAAATAATGAAAAGTGGCACCACATTTTGTAAACAAGTGCTGTATTTTTTTATATTCTTGTTTTGAACTTCTAAAATTGAATTTGTATGCACAATTATTGGGAACCTTATTACTTGGAAGTTGCCATTTCATCTTACTAATCATAATATAGCAAGCATAAGATATATATGCACTTCTGTCTGGGGTAAATGTTAGCCCCAAATGATCATGTAGCACATCTTGGGCTGTTTCTGTCTGTCTCTTCAGTTTTCCATGTAAATTAACTTTGTTGGATCGATTTGTGCCCAGGTGAACACCACAAAGTGAGCATATATTTTCTGCCATTCTTTAATTTTTTGCATTCATTTCGTTCTAATCACGCGTTCATTTAAATGTACGAGAATGGTACTATAGAGGACGTTTCTTGCCGGTCTTATTTGGAGTCTGCTTGAATCACGTGATAGTCACATTCACGCAGCTACAGCCGAGTCACTTGACCAAGCGTACCGAGTGTTTCGAATGAACGAGCGGAAGTCGCATCGGATTGGTTGCTCTGTGTAGTATGGTGATCAAGAAACTTAAATGTCAACGGTATTTTAGGGTTGTGTTATTCTTCTTGGATTTACAAGTTGTCAAACGTAGAATTTGATTCGGAAATATGCTGTACATATCGCAAAAAGAACCCTTCAGCCAACGGGAGCTCAACAGCCGCGAAAAATACCGGTAAGTGTGTGAAATTTGCACGGATATGTGCAGACAAAAGTGTCTGCAGATAATTGCAGGTTTCAATGAATAGGTGAAATCAGCCCCTAACACCAACATCAAAATCGTAACGGGTGAAGGGCTGATTTATCGGCCTAACACCAACATCAAAATCGTAACGGGTGAAGGGCTGATTTATCGGCCTAGGAGTATGTTTGTGACATTCTTCTTAGCAGCTTGATAGATTTGTTTATGAATAGTGAGTCTGATGGAAAGCCAAAGCCTCTCTGCTTTACGGCGGTCTCTTTTAGCAGTGCGAAGCTGGTCCGTATATATATTTGGCTGTATGGCTGTGTCTGATATTTCCTATGATGTTATGTGAACTCTTTTATCACAACTGGTAATGCAATTTTCATTACTAACAAATTAATAAATAATGTTGCTACTTTTTTCTTGGTGACGTTGTGAAATTGTTGTAAGGCAAAATGTACAAAATGCAATGTAATATGTAAAGCGATTCGCTGACAGGTTATCTTATTTTTATGAACAATCTATTGACCAACAAAATACAGTTTCACAGACAGTCCAAATACAGATATGTAATGTCCGGTCATTCCATTTATGCTATAAAATGTAAATATGCGACTTTTAAAAGTTATTAATTGCCCCTGGATTGGGGCCAATAGGGATATAAGAGGCAAACCGTGCTCCTGGATTGCAGGGATAGTGGTGGCTTTACCTAATTGTCATGTGACTATAGAATGGTGTGTCTCAAACGTGTAGGAGGTGGTGATGTAATCAGTGGCTGGAGTTAGCGAGAAAATGACCTCAAATAATTTGCTCCCCGAGATACAACTTACATCCTTGTAAGACTTCCATCCTATAGCCGTATACAATGTATGCATATGCTACAAATGAAATGAAAAATTTAAATATGAATGTGACGTTGACACATTCAGGTTAACCGTTAGCTCGACCGACTCCTCCCATAGTATGCAAACACACACACACACACACACACACACACATATACACACACACACACACATTCACTTTGAAAGGAAAGTAGCCGGTGATATTCATTCATATGAACGGGTGTTTGATCCTGTATATACAGTGGTAAGACACTCACGTCAGACCTTTACGTACATGGTTTACGATTTGTGTCTTACGCTCCAGCGGGGGCACGTTGACACCTGTTAAAAGAGTATGGTTTTATGTCATTTTTCTAGCTTCGTTCCACTGAAGTGACAACATAATGACAACACATTTGCTGTCAAAGGTACTTAATATAAGCATGACGCTGCCATTTCCAAGCTTAAACAAGCCCAGATAAGTTAACAACATTGTTGAGCACGTAACGTGTTATGTAAAGAGTCCATGTTGAGATAGAGAAAATGTCAATTTTACTTAAACGCCATTTTCTGCACTCCAACATTGTCAGTTTTGCCGGTCAAAAATACAACAAAAATACTCTAGAAATAAAATCCATATAACGATCTCCATCATCAGCCATGTTATGCTACAGTTATAAATTATAATTTAAATTGTATAATTATATATATACCGGTATATATATTTAAAATATTTATATTATTACCAACAGTGTATTATTCGTAACGATTGGAAAATTGTCAGTGCAGAAGGAAAGTCTTTTTTCTAAAGAATACAATAGCTTTTATAACGATTTCCTTAGTTTAATAAAATTGTTGATATTTATTTTCTTGAATAACACTTTGGCTTCACATGAAATGCCTTCTCAGACACTTGCAAAAACACATCATACAAGAAAGACGATATTGTAAAATATCAAATTTGGCGGATTGATATTAACACGGCTGCTTTTCCTTTGCATGAGATTTTTATTTACCATCTAAACCTCCCCTTGCAGCTTGTTGGCATTTCCAGTAGTACTTAAACAGTTAGATGGGACCCAGGTGACAGTGAGGTCTAAGGCAAAAGCATTTATCACGACATCGACCTTTGTCCACTTAATTTCGAATCTCTCCTCGGCCAACGTAAATATGTGAAAAAGCCTGTCAATAGATACCCATGAGTAGCTTCCCGTGTAGAGCGTATCATATTCTGAAAAATAGAGTTTAATTAACAAAAGCAAAACCAAACCTTAAACGAGTGGATTGTGATACAACTTAAAAAGCCGAGTTTTCATAAGAATCATGTTGACGTTATGAAATCGTAACGCCATGGCTAGAACATTTATAAAGTACATGGTATTAAAAGTAGGTGACGTAAATCATACATGAGATCAGTTATAAAATGCTACATATTCTTTATTGCTATATCAGTGGTTTGAAAGGCTACATTTACAATATAATTATATTAGTGTTCATATTTGTTTCGTTTCATATGAAGATTAAAATATACATTCATATCAAGACAAAAGACGCATTCTTTTTGTCCAAATTCTATGTATTAATTAATAATTTGAACAAAAATAAATTCAAACTTAAGCACTCTAGTTTCCACTGTATATTATTAGTTCGTTTTGCACTTTCAATCGTAGGATATGATAGATCCTTACTGTTATAATAAAGGAATTGTGACACATTCAAAACATTCTTCATCCGAGAAAGGTTTCATTCTTGTGGAGACCGTTTCTGAAAATGCAGTAATAAACTTGAGTGGGGTGGTTCGTTTTATAGCTATCGATGGCATGGGCATTTTTTTTATAAACTAACCTGAACTGACGTCCTTTAAATATATATATTATTATTATTATTATATATATTATTATTATTATTATTATTATTATTATTATTATTATTATATATATATATATATATATATATATATATATATATATATATATATATATATATATATATATATATATATATATATATATATATATATATATATATATATATATTCAAGGACGTCAGTTCAGGTTAGTTTATAAAAAATGTCCATGCCAACGATAGCTATAAAACGGACCACCTCACTCAAGTATATATAGATGATGTAAAGAGTTTCTAAAGATTAGACACAATACAAAGTCATTATTATTATTATTAATTTAACTTCCCCCACCCCCCTCGCGAGTTTGGGGATGTAGAATTCGCCCTACAGCGACTATATAGAGGCGACCCATTTGCCGTGGGTTGCGACCCGTGTCGGGGGAGGAAAGGATCCTGGTAGTTGAGTGGACGCTTTTCAGGCGGACTCCAGTTTAACAAACCTATCCGGCCTCACATATGTGTACACACTAGCAAGATACTTACGTCCCTCTTCTTACAATCGTATACTCATTATTCCAACTACGAAAACGAGGTCATATGGAGAACTGTCATTTGCATACCATGGCCCAGCGACATATATTGAATTGCCCATTTAAACTTAAACACGAAGACAAAGTGTTTTCTTTTAAGAGTTCTTTTAAAACTCACCTTTATCGAATGCAAGAACAAAAACCTAAAGATCTAAGAATGTTTCTACCTTAAATATTTCAGCATTTTCTTTGTTTTCAATTTGTATAAAAAAAAATTGTTATTCATATGGTTATAGATGATGTAAAGCGCTTAGAGATCCTATAGGGTAGGCACTATACAAAGTCCTCAGTATTATTATTATTATTATTATTATTATTATTATTATTATTGAAACTTTAGTAATTTGTTCACAACGTGATCAGAAAATAAATAGAGGCTGAAGTACATGATGAAAAGGACAAGGAAGAGGGAATAATTGATTCAACCAGATCATGTAAAGAAAGTTCATGCTTACAAATGTAATAAATATACTTACTCGTCTTCACAAATGTAGGCTAGAGTAAATTCGCATTTATCGTCATTCATGTAGAAATCTTCAAGATTCAAGAGGTCAATGCACTTTTCAATTTCAATGGCTCCCCAGGCGCCCATGAAAAGAAGTTGACGTTTTCATTGCCAGAGGACCAAAGCCACTGACGCTGTAATGCAATGTAATAGCCATCAATCCAAAACTGGCGAACCTGTTGAGCTGAAATCGTGTAAATACGATCGGCAGAAAGATGAAATAAAATCAGTAAAATAAAGTAAAATCGAGAAATATTGAGAAATCTATTGCATCAAGTAAAAGAAATGTCAGAATATTAGTCACATAAACAAGAAACTAAGAATAAGACATCATAAAACAATGTATGTATGTATGTATGTATGTATGTATGTATGTATGTATGTATGTATGTATGTATGTATGTATGTATGTATGTATGTATGTTCTTTACCAATTTACGAGCTCAGATTTATTGATTTTAAGTCTTGGAGATACATTATATCTGAATCATAGAAACCCGATTTAATTTAATATATAACTTTAAACATGTCACACAATTACTCATCGCGCTCACGATGCGCTATGGCCAGCAAGAACAAATATTCTTCTGACAACTGCTGATGACATCAAAACATTTATAAAATATTCTTTGAGAATCTATTTAAAAATGTTTAATCTTTTTGAAGAGTTATATCCATACCGTTTAGGTGATAGTGTCTTTTCAGTGTGTTCCTTATGAACTGAAATTCTCCAGCATCTTCAATCTGGGCCAGTTTCATGTTGTTGTTACGGCAATATTGCTGAATGATCATAACGATATACAGATCTAAGAAAAACTTGTACAAATCAAACAGATTAAGATGCGTCAGGAAGCAGGAATTTATCGTTCTCTTCGTACGTTACTTCTCTTTCATTTTTAAAAATGATTAGTGTACTTGTCATCTTTATTGACGTGTTATCGATTCACACGTCATTAAATTAAAATACAAGGAACAGTGTCACTTAATGTGAGTACAAATGCTGTACAGATTCGAAGGGTCCGTCGTTATTGAACGTACATATTATACTCTAGCGTACCCTAACACCAGGAATCGCATCACAGTTAGCATTTCCAGTTCAGTACAAATGTAGTTAAAGTCTTTTTTTAGAACATTTTCTCCTCTCTCTTATTTTGGTGGTGATATAAGAGTTATATTTATGCATGTGTTTTAAGGAATTAAAGGTAATTGTTTATTCTTGAGAATATAACCTCAGAGTACGGTTGTCTGTGTTTATTTCAGCGACAGTGCACATTGAGTAATAAGGCCTAGGTGATGATCTGGAGGTGAAATCTGTGTTCTGTTTACAAGCTGCTCTGTTTACAGTGCAGCCTCTCAAAAGATACCTGTGAATCTTTGACAAGAACTTCACCAAGAAGTCATCTTTAGAGTTTTTTTTTATATTAACATGTGATTTGTATCGATTGTCAAACAGTTGAAAGGTCAGTAGTAACAGGGGGCGTTATAGCGACAAAGGGAAATCAAGTCATAAAGGTCTTGTGGCGTTATAGCGACAAGATTTATAGCGACAATAGAAATCCCAGTCAAAAAGGTCGTGGGGCGTTATATCGACAAGATAAATTAACATAGTCGGCCTATATAGCGACAAGGGAAATTTAACATGGTGGGACTATCTAGCGACAAAGGTAATTTAACATGGGAACTATTTGTGCCTATCTTATGTCAAGTGAAATTTAACATAGTGGGCCTATATAGCGACACGAGGAATTTAACATGGGAATAATATTTTTATTTGGGTCTAGCGACAAGTGAAATGGAGGCAAAGAAAGCAAATATCTTTTCGAGGTATATGAGTGGTCCAGAAAAGGGTCTTTGGGTACATCTTCTTTAAATTTTCCGCCGTTATTCCACCACCTTTTGTTTTTCAAATATTCCCTTCAACTTCTTGTTTTAGTCATCGGGAATCCAGTCAGAATGTCCCATAGCTCTAAACTTCTCTTGTATCTTCATCTAATTGTTATTTAATCTCTACGATTCCTCTTTCTTTTTTTTTTTTTGTTGTTTTCATTGTCCTTTCTCTCCTTACTCCATTTATCTTGTATCTTCTTCACCTCTTCTGATAGCTCATTTCTCATCAGTTCTTCGGCTTTCTTGAGCTGGTCTAAACCATTTTGAACATGGGGCCACTCTGTCAAGATATTATCCAAAAAACACTTTACGTTTTGGACAATATATATCACTTCCTTCAATGTCCCCACTCTGACATAAGGTGGGTTACTGCAGCCTTGTAACTTTTCGGCTTCTTCTTCTGGCATTCCTTCTAAGAGCTCCCTGGCTATTTTCAGTCTGTTTGCAAAGTCCAGGCTGTTTGGAAACTTCCATTCATTATCTAGTCTTTCCACTACATATTCCCCATCTAATATCCAGAAATAACTGTCTTAAATTGTTGAACAACGTTGAAGCTGTCACCATCTTCTGTGGTTATTGCGTGGAATGGTTCCAGTTTTTTTTTATATGAATTAAGATCGCATGCGCAACTATGTGCTTTCGCGACTAGTTAATGCCCGAAGGTCGGGCTATTTGATTGGTCGGGACCAAAGGTAACTTTGACTACACTAGGCTGTGTTGTCGCAGTCTCCCCGGCACCCGCGTTAAATGGCAGTCTCTCCTTAGAATAACGTGTCGGGTCACGGCAAAGCAGGAAGGCACCCGGTTTAGGAAAGCTAGTTTGTCAAATTGTTTCACTCTAGTTTAAGACATTATCCAATTGGCTTTATATCTTATTACTTCTAAAATAAAGTATCAAGTATCTGTGTAATTAGTGAGTTGCCAAATAGTTTAGTTGTACTTTACATCAGTGTGAGAATAGGCCGAGCTTGGAATCAAGATTTCCAACATCGAATCAGAACCCGTGTTACGTAAAAGTAGATAAAGTCCAATGGATCAGCCATGTTTTCGTCGACAATCAGGTTAGCCTATTTCTGTTTCTCCACACTCCTGGATGTTGCCATTGTTTACGCTTGAAATGCCCTTATTTCTAATCTAGTCCAGTTTTACTATGGACAGAAACATTACCAATAATGTGTAAGCCACCTGTGCAATTATATCAAATTCATATAGTATAGAATTTTTCATCTTTCCTATCAATAAATATTTCTAGTACATAGTGTACATGTTGTAGGTCCTTAACAAATTTAATTGCTAAAATGTCTTAGCGACATAAATGAGTGTAGTCTACTGTTAGGTACTTTAGCTTGTTAATTTTCAGCAGTGGTCAAAATTGATGAAGTTAGATTTCGAGAAAGAGATTGTTCGAAAAGGGTTCTCGTACCAAATGAGAACCCTGGGGACAAAAAATGAAAATGAGTTGGAGTGGGGTGTGTTTGGTGTTTTTTCATTTCTTCCTTCTTCTTTTTCCCTTCTTTTCCCTTTTTTCTATCCCATTTTCTTCCTACTCCCTTCTTCCTTCTTTCTTTCTTTTTCCTTCTTCCCTCCTTTTCCCTTTCGTCTTACCTTTTTCTTGTCGGTTGGTTGGTGTTATGTTTCCTTGAGCAATCACTATTTGATCCCGGTGTTCTCACCACACTTGTATTTATCTTGCCACTTGTCGGTTGACTGGTTTTACTGTACCTACATTGTGCCACTAATTAGTGTAATGTTATCTTCCATCCCCCCTTCTTCTTCTTCCCTTTCTCCCTTTTCTTCCTTTCTTCCTTTTTTCTTCGCATTACAATGTTTATATTATCTCCCCCCTTTCCCTTCCTTTCACCTTTTCTCTTTTATTTTATATATTTATTTTAGGGTTTTGTTAAATGGTTCTTCTTTTTTAAGCTGGCAGTATTACTATCCGCTCTGACCCTTTTAACCGATATGGCCTTGTTAATTATACGGTACGTTGTCGATGGTATTTGTGACATATGTTGAATACATTTTCCAATGTTTCAGTTTCTGGACAGTGTGGACATTTATTCGGCGTGGGTCCTGTACTTATATGTTTCATAAAGCTGCCATTTAGTAGTGTTTTACCTGTTCTGATTCTGTTGATGATTTTAATATCAATGGCAGCCAGGCTTTTTGGTAAACGTTGGGTTCTAATGACCACTTTTTGTAGTTGGTATATATGTCTACCCTTTTTGGAGTTTTCCCATTGTTGTTGCCATTTATTATTAATTCTGTCCCTGACTTGACTATATAGTTCCTGAGTGTTGTACTGTACGGGTTCAATTTGGTCTTTCATCAGACTGTTTTTTGCTGCTTGTTCTGCTTTTTCATTTCCAGGCAAATTGATGTGAGATGGCACCCACAAGAAGTGTATGGTTTGGTGTGATTTATCTGCTTCCCTGATGGTCAGCATAGTGTCCTCTAGCAGGTTTTGTCTACTTTTGGAATTACCTGTCTCAATACTTTCAAGTACACTAAGTGAGTCTGTTATGATTACGTACTGTTTTTGATTTTGTGTTATTATCCATTTTAGGGCTCGGTTGATGGCCCAGAATTCCGCGGTATATATGGAACAGTCATCCGGTAGTCTTGTCGTAAATGTGATCTGATGTTCTGGGATCACTACCGCTGCAGCCGTTCTATGTAGTTCTTTAGATTTTGAGCCGTCAGTATAGATTTTTACATATCCATCATAGTTGTTGTTGACGAGGCTTTGTACTTGTGTTAATGTGATATTGGGGTTGTCACGCTTATGTACCAGTTGTAGTGCTGTTAGGTTGATGTTAGGTTGGTTATTTCTCCAAGGTGTGGGGTCCTTGATAAGTAGTTGTTCTGCTTGGAGTTCTATTTGATTGAGTTCTTTGCAGAGTGTGTGTATTTTGTTAGCTGTTGAAGGATGTGGTACCAGTCTTGAGCTGGTTTGACATTTACTTAGTATGTTTCTGGTGGGATTGATCTCCTTATGTATTGAGATTCTACAGGCGTACCTAAGTATGTGTTCTTCTCTTCTCAGTTGTAATGGTGGTTCACATGCTAGGATTTGTAGTTCTTCCAGGGAGGTGTTCGGTAATGCACCGGTGCAGAGTCTAAGTGCTCTATATTGGATGCTATCTAGTTGTCTAAGTGTTTCCTTGTTGGCTGAGGAATAGATCTGGCAGCCATAGTCTTTCTTAGCTCGAATTAAAGATTTGTAGATCATTAGCATAGTTTGCTAATCAGCTCCCCATGTAGTACCTTTGATGTTTTTAAGTATGTTTAGATCTTTTTGACATTTTTGAATAGTTTGTTGTATGTGTGGTTTCCAATTGATTGTTTCATTTAATAGCATTCCCAGGAAGTGGGTTTCTTTTTGGAATTGGATGGGCTGATTCTGCATATATAGTTTAGGGTATTTAGGTTGTTTATTAGTTGGGGAGAAGAGCATGGCAACTGTTTTTATTTTGGGATATTTTGAAACCCCAGTTGTTGGCCCATGTGCCGATGATGTCTAGTCCTTTCTGAATTTGAGTGATGTTCTTTTGACTATTGGGGTTTCCTGCTTTCCAGATACTACTGTCATCGGCAAATTGTGACAGATCAACTGGGCAATTTTTGAGATAGTTGGTTAGATTGTTGACCATTAGATTGAATAGGGTTGGACTAATCACACTTCCTTGGGGGGTTCCATTATCAAGTGTATATGTTTGGGACAAGGCCTCTCTTACTCTAGTTTTAAAGGTTCTTCCCGTAAGGTAGTTTGCTATCCAGCGGTGCATTTTTCCTGTTATGCCAAATTGGTTGAGTTGAGAGATGAGGCCATTAGTCCAGACTAGGTCGAAGGCTTTCTCTAGGTCTAGAAATATTGCTATTAGGTGTCTATCTCTTTTCCTTTTGGCATTACATGCTAATTTGATGTTGGCTTCCAGACGGATTAATTGATCAAGTGTAGATCGTTTATTCCTAAATCCACTTTGGGTTTCAGCCAGTAGTTGACTTTGTTCTAGGTGGTGTTTTAATCTATTGTTGACCATTGTTCCCATTACCTTACAGATTGTATTTGTTAGTGAAATAGGTCTGTAGGAGGTTACATTTGTAGGGTCTTTGCCTGGTTTTGGGATGGCTATGATTATGGCTCGCTTCCATAGTGTGGGGATGTGACCTGTTCTCCATATCAGATTTATTCAGTCTAAGGTAATGCTCTGCATATTGGGTGGTAATTGTTTGTATATTTCATAGCCTAGATTATCCTCCCCTGGTGATGTACTTTTTTTTTTGCTGAGGGCTTGTCTCCGTTCTTTCAGATTAAAAGGGTCATTCAGTGGCGAATCTCTGTTGTGTCGATCTTTGAAAATGTGGGGAAATTCTTTTTCTAATGTTGATTTTTGATGTAAGAACTCGTGTTTATGATTGTTATCGCTGCTGGAGTTAGCGAAGTGTTGGGCTAACTTCTCTTCTACTTCCATGTTGTTTTTTGTTCCCTGGATTTTCGGCGCTGTTGTGGGTGTTTTGCCTTTCATGGCTTTTATTTTATTCCAGATTTCTTTAGTATTTGTTTTGTGATTGAGCGTTGTGCAGTATCTTCTCCATGAGTCCTTTTTTGCCTCATTTATTACCGTCATAGTGTTGAGTTCTGTTTGTTTGTATTTAAGAAAGTCAGAGGCGGTTTTTGTGTGTTTAAAGCGATTTAAGGCTGTTTTTTTCTTCTGAATGTCAATTCTGCAATTTTCTGTCCACCAGGGGATTACAGTCTGTTTATAATGGAAACCTGTTGTTTTGGGTATACTCTTATTTGCCGCTTCGTTTATAATTTGTATGAGATCGTCATAATATTTATTTGTATCCTCATCTTGGATTTCCGCAAGGTTTACTAATTTAAGTTGGTCTTTAAAGCTGTTCCAGTTTGCATTTTTGAGTTTCCATCTTTGTTGTGTTTTTTTGTTGCTCCGTTGGGCACGAGACGTATATGGTGGTACATAGGGGGAAGTGGTCGCTGCCTAATGTAGAATGTTGCGTCACTTCCCATTGGGTAATTACAGCCGGGCTAGGCGTAGCAATGGTGAGATCAATGGTAGAGAGTTTGCCTTGGCTGGGGTCTATACGTGTGGGGGTTCCGTTGTTCAAAAGTTCTAGTTGTTCTTCTGTTATTTATTTTAAGATGTTTTTCCCTCTCGTATCTGTGCGGTCACTACCCCATTCTGTGTGATGTGCATTGAAGTCGCCGCTGATAATAGTGTTTTTGCCCCTTTTCTTGAATATTTGTTGAAAAAGTCGGTTGTTGTTTTGGCTATTTTTTCCTGGATCATATATGTTGTACAGATGTATTGTTTTGGTTGCTACTGTGACGACAATTTTTTGAAATTCAACTGGTGTTTCTGTTTAGTTCACATTAATAACTTCCTCTACTGCGTCTGTGATGGTGTCATGTACATATATGGCTAGGCCTCCTCCTTTTTGGCCGGTACTTCTGTGTTTTAAGAATGTAGTTTGATAGCCTGTTATTTTAGGAATGTTTGTACTAGTTTCCTTAAGTAGAGTTTCTTGAAGACAGATGACATTGGGCTTGGTGATGGTTCCGTGGATTGCTGCGATTAGTTCTCCATGGTTTTTATTTAGCCCTCTGCAATTCCATTGCCATATAAGTAACTTGTATGGGGTCTTGTTTTTTGTTTTGTTAGCCGAAGCATTATTTTTATTTTTATTTTTATTTCCAGCATCCATTGTTTATGCTGTTGTTAATATTTTTGTTTGTTGTTGATTTATTCGTGATGGGTTGATGCTAGGTAGTCTTGTATTTGCTGCATATATATGCTAATAAATTCATCTTTAGTAATTCGATCGTTCCTCATTTGATTGCTGATTGATTTTTGTAGTTTGTTTAAATAGGTGTCAATGGTTGTTCTATTGAAAAATATCCCGGTGTTTGTGGTTGTATCTAGGTTTATCGTTCTCGCAGGTGTTAATGTTTGTTCCTGATTTGAAGCTTGCCTTGTTGTATCTTTGTCATTATTTTGTTGAGTTGTTATTGGTTCGGGTTGTACTTCTGCTTTTTTGCTTTAGGTATGATTTCCTTTTGCATATGCTGTTTCTTGGCTTGATTATAGGAGATGTTTTGTTGATCCATTAGTCGAATAATAACTTTTTCTTGTACTGCTATGGGGCATTGGGTATCATATGATTTGTGATCAGCCCTACAGTTAGCACACTTTGGTATTTTGGTAAAGCATGTTCTTATGTGTTTGCCGCCACATTTTCCACATCTTGGGTGTGAACGGCAGCTTGAAGAAAAGTGACCCCATTTACAGCAGTTATTGCTGTATCGGGGTTTGTTGATGTACTGCTGTAGTTTTACTTTAGTTCCATGTGGTCCAATTCTGACGTGTGCTGGTGGGGATTGTTGGAATTCTAGTAGGATTGTTGACGTTTCCATTCCTAGATGATTTCGTAATTTGACAACCCTTTTGCAAGTTATTTTGTGAAATCTGAGGTCCTATTCAATATTTTCTTGCGTTTTCCACACCATTGTTCGAGGTAGTTTAAGGATTGCTTTGTATTTAGCTTGGTTTGCTAAAGATGGTCTTTGGGTGTATTTATCCTTATCTTGAGTTGTGCTTGTTTTGTTATTGTTATTGTAATTTTTTATTGTGGCTTTGTGCCTTGTGATTTGTACTGGGATCACTGCTATGGTTGTGATTTCCATATATTTGCAGACTTGTTTCAATGTGTTGCACTGTATTATGATATAATCCTTTTGCGGTCTAACAATCCTAAACTCTCCGCCATGTTGTTGTATGAGTGCATTAGCTAGGCTCCTGTTACTAATGCGTAGCAGTCTCGAAGTTGTACTGACTATGAAAATAGTGTGCTCTGGTGCATCGTACTGGTATTGGTGATTGCCCATTTTCCTTTGTTGTTGATGTTGCCGATACATCTTTTGTTTGTTGCTATCTCCTGTTTGTTGATTATAATTGTCGTTTTTGTTCTTAGAGGTATATTCTGTGTACTTACATATTTGGATGTTGTTGCCAATATTATCGTTAGTGCTGTTTTGTTCAGTTTGCACAATTGTTTTTAGTTTGCTATTGTTGTCAATATTTGTTCTAACGTGTTTGATACTTTTGATTTTTTGTGGGCCTTTCATTGGATGTTTCCCTTTATTTTATTCATTTCCATTTCCATATGCCCTTTACCTTGGTTTTGCTGCTATTGTTTGCCATTGTTCATATTCCTTTCCATACCGTTCAACCCGATCAGCCTCACTAATTGCTTTGTTTATCTCTTCCATCTCTCTATCCGAGATGTGTTTAGATGGTCCGGGTTCTTGACTACTGTGTAAGATGTAGCTGTTTTTCTTTTCTGTTATGTTGATGTTGTCCTTGTTGTCATGGTTTATGTTGATTGAAGTTTGATTCATTTGATATATTTTGTCTCCTGTTATATTCTTCTCATGTGGATCATCTTTTGTTATTGTTCTTTTTTTCCATTTCAGGTGTTATTATTGTTGTTGTGTTTACTTTTTCCTGTGTAATTGTTATTGTTGTGTTGTCAGTTTTCACCCCTTGTTTATATTTTTCGTTGATTGTTGCATCGTTGTTTCTCGCTTTATTCTTTTCCTGCAAGTCGTCTGTTGTTATTTTTATGGTTGTTTTAACCATTTCAGATGTTGTTTTTCTTTTTTCCGTTCCTGAATTTAGTGTTGTTGTTGTGTTGCCAGTTCTCTCTCCTTGTTTCTCTATTTCGTTTGTTGTTGCATTTTTACTTCCCGCTTTATTCTTTTCATGTGGGTCATTTGTTGATATTGTTGTTATTGTTTTTTCCATTTCAGGTGTTGCTATTGTTGCTATGTTCTCCGTCCCTGTTATTGCTGTTATTATGTTGTCAGTTCTCACTCCTTGTTGATCTAATTCGTTTATTGTTGAATTTTTGGATATGATCTGTATGCTAATAGGTTTTTTAACATTTTTATATTTGATGGCTTCATCCACATTGGTTATTTCGCTTGTTATTTTCCTGGCAGTAGCTCTGGTAACCCTAGGTGACCCCGGATGTACATCTAAAGTCGTCTGGGTTATTTCTTTTGCATTTATATTTGAGGAGAATGTTGCCGTTAATATTTCGGATGGTAGCAAGTCTACAAATGGATCTGTGGTTAGTTGCTTGTTTAACTTATCCATTTTCTTGCTTAGTCTTCCATGTTTGGCTGATGTAGTCCTCTTTTTGAAGGATAGTGGAATTGCTTTCCATGGTGTTTTGACCGTTGGTCTTGTCATACTTACTTGTGGTTTAACTTTCATGATTTACTTTTATTGTGGGTAGAGTTATTCTATTTATTTGGTTTTATTTCATTATTTAATACTGAGGTAGATTAAAGATGGTTATTATCATAAGCTAAGTGATGATTATGACAATGATTAATAATATTACGAGTTAAAAAACAATTAATTACTGTTATTATGATTTAGATTTATATTAAATAAGTTTTAAGTAAGTTTATATAGTGGCACAATGAATTACCCGAAGGTTTAAATAAGGGATAGTTTCAATTTCTTACCAGTTTTAGTCGACCGACAGTGGCGTGGCTCTGAAACTGATTTATCCCTCTCCAGGAATAGTCTAGTGTGTAACCTAGATCCGTAATCCTTTTGGTTGATGGGTTCAGCTAGGTGGATTCTGGTAATCAGGGCTGCTGTGAGTTTGAGATAAAAACTCTGTAATTTTTAACAGAAAGCTCATAAAAAACTCTGTAATTTGTCAGTTTTCTTTTAGCCTAAATGGTTCTAGTGACCGACACTTGAGTATATATATCTTAATCACGGACGTGAAGGAAAACATCCCTTACACTCAGTTTTCATATTAGATACTATTCACAAACCATACAATTTACTATCCACACACGGGGAAGCAGCCAAAACAAACCATACAATTTACTATCAAATATCACACAATCTACCATCCACACACGGGGAAGCAGCCAAAACAAATCATACAATTTACTATCCACACACGGGGAAGCAGCAACAATAAACCATACAATTTACTATCAAATATCACACAATCTACCACCCACACACGGGGAAGCAGCCAAAACAGACCACATAATCTTTCAAATATCACACAATCTACCATCCACACACGGTGAAGCAGCCAAAACAAACCATACAATTTACTATCCACACACGGGGAAGCAGCCAAAACAAACCATACAATTTACTATCAAATATCACACAATCTACCATCCACACACGGGGAAGCAGCCAAAACAAATCATACAATTTACTATCCACACACGGGGAAGCAGCAACAATAAACCATACAATTTACTATCAAATATCACACAATCTACCACCCACACACGGGGAAGCAGCCAAAACAGACCACATAATCTTTCAAATATCACACAATCTACCATCCACACACGGTGAAGCAGCCAAAACAAACCATACAATTTACTATCCACACACGGGGAAGCAGCAAAAATAAACCATACAATTTAATATCAAATATCACACAATCTACCACCCACACACGGAGAAGCTGCCAAAACAGACCACATAATCTTTCAAATATCAATCAAACGCGCGCGAACACACACACACACACAGACACACACATACACTATCAAATCAGTAAAATAATCAGTGTTCACAATCACACTACTCCTCTCTCATACAAATTGGCAATTTGAACAGTCACTTTTCTAGACATTTGGTCAGCCCTGCGAAGGGCTGTTTTTCAAACTCTAAAATGCACCTGGCTAATGATGACATCTCCCAGGTCTAGCCCTGCACACACATCTTCTACTCTAATCATTCTCCCAATTTATTTGTGTGATTTTGAGCGCAGAGGGTGAATGAGTAGCCGCATTCTCCCAGACTTCCCTTTGAGGGCTAGTGAAAACTTCTCTATCTCTTGTCCTATGCCACATGCGTGGATGTTGTGACCTCCTGTTATCATCCACACGAACCTGTACTGGTAGCGGTTCTTGTGGCTGTTGTGGTTGTGGTGTCTGTGGATGTGTCCTCACCATGTGTGTCACTTTACTACTCTGTCTAATGAAAGGTGAGGTAAAATTGTTATTTTCATTTCCTTCTCTTCCTTCTTTTTCTCTCCTCCTATTCTTCAATCCTTTTCTATTCTGCTATGGTCTCCATAGTCAGCTCGTCCAGGAGCCTCCTAGCGTGCTCCAGGTGCATCAGAACTTCCCTAGGCTTGTTGAGTCTGCTCATCTTCTTTGGGTTGATACGCCAATGATAGATAGCCAGACAGACTGACTGACTGATTTTTACTTTAAGTCGTATTCGCCCACTGGGCATGGACGACTGTTTAATTCCCTATAAGGGGATAATTAATTGTTTCGAGGGTGATAGTATAAGAGCCGTATCACCCTACGCATTAATACACCATTTGGTGTTAATTGATTTATCCGACTTCGAGGCATTTCTGCCTCACGGGATATAATTTTTGTTTCAACGAATGGGATTAGTTGCACACGCATTCGTATATATTATTGCTATGATAGAATGTCGGAGGAGGCAAGGCAGATCCGGGAAGGCAAGGAAAAGGCGGCGCAAGCATCACTTCATCGTCTTGACGTACTTATAAAAAATTTTGAGATTATCATATGATCATTTGTGCTGCTTAAGTTATGAGAGATGAAAATGGCATGGTTGTATACGTTATTTTGTAAAAAGGGCCCTGATGACTGGGAACAAGCCACCTCATAGTGTTAATGTGTTGGTTTCCTATTTTCTTAACTATTTAATTGCCGCCTTGTGCGACTGGGCCTGATGGCTTTGGGGATTAAGCCACCTTATAAAGTAAATTGGGTTCCTACATAATTCCTAAATATTTATGCGGTACCACATTGGGCGGTTGGGCCTGATGACTCTGGACTTAAGTCACCTTATAAATCTAATTTATAGGTGCTATATTAAAACTGATATTCTAACTATTTAATTACCGCCTTGTGCGGTTGGCCCTGATGGCTCTGGGAATTAAGCCACCTTATACATCTTATTTTGGGGTTCTAGATAATTTATTTAAGCTTTTTATTTCGCTCTAGTGCGAGTAAAATTGGTTAATCAGCATGATTATTTCTTTAGATTGAGAGTCACTCAGCAATAAACCGGGCTGTTTATCCGGGTGGACTCAACCCAGGTACCTCCAGTATGGTTCCTGGAGCCTGTTTGCAGAAATAAGTGCTGATTGAACCATTATAGGCCCGTAGGTTTAATATATCTAACTAAATATAGTTTATACCTTGCCATAGATGAAGAATAGAGTAAAGTAGAGTAGAAAGATAGGAAATAATAAGGTAGAAAGAGAGATTAGGAATTTGTACTTTTTCTAAATTAATTAATATTTAAAGTAAATGGTTATTCATAGTTGAGATCAGTTAGATATTTCTTATTATATTGATTTCTACAATGAAGGTTAATAATAATTCGTTGGTTAAGTTTGGGTTGGGGTCGTTTTCTAATAATTATTCTGGGTATGTTATTGGTGAGCCTATGTTCCTAAGAGAGTTTTTCAATTTGTTGTGTTGAACTTTATATTTATGACATATGTTAAGTACGTGCTGGAGATTCTCATCACAACTGCAGTAAGGGCATTTTTTACCATTGGTATTTAAATCTGTTACATATTGACCCATACTGCCTGCTAATAATGTTTTTCCAGTTCTAATTCGATTGATAATTCTTTGGTGATGAGTATTGTTGATATTTGGTCCTTTCATATTGCGATTCACAGTTTTTTGGATTACGTGTAGTGTGCGTCCTTTTGGGCATAAATTCCATTGTCTCTGCCATTTGTTATTGATCTTTTTTGCTATGATACTATATAGTTCTGGGACGCTGTAATCGATGTTTATAATATCGGAATCGTTGAGTTTGTTTTTTGCTGCTTGGTCTGCTTGTTCATTTCCGGCAAAATTAATATGTGATGGTATCCATAAAAATTCTATGTTTTGATTAGAGTTGGTCATGTTGTGGATTAAAAGAAGCACGTCTTTAAGTAGGTTTTCTCTTCCATTGGAATGTTGAGATTCTATAGTCCTTAATACACTAAGTGAGTCACTGATTATTAGTAAATTTTTGTATTGTTCTTTGTAGATTAATTGGAGCGCTTCTGATATTGCCCAGAATTTGGCTGTATATATAGAACTTTGATTTGGTAGTCTATTTCCAAGTTGAATTTGATGTTCTGGAATTGTTAGGGCTGCTGCTGTTCTATCTGGTTGTTGTGTTTTTGAACCATCGGTATATATTTTAACATAGTCCTTGTATGTGGTATCTAATAACGTCATTATCCTGGATCTGATTTCTAGGGGATTGACATCTTTTGATCCGAATGATGTTGCTATGGTATTGACGTTTGACTGTTTGATTTTCCAAGGGTTGGGGTCTGGATAACGAATTTGTTCAGCTTGAAGTTTTCCTATCTCTAATTCTTCGCATAGTGTGTGAATTAATTTTCCGGATGGAGGATTTGGGACTAGTCTTTTATTAAACATTTTGTCACATTTATAGCCAGACAGACAAGCGTTTTTCTTTATATGTGACAAGCGCGGAAGTGAAAGAAAACACCATGCATTACCCTATCATCACCAAAACACGTGGACTTGAACTTGAATTATAAATTGAACAGGTTACAATAAAATACGTTGTGCTTATAGACACACTTCGAGCAAAAGTAAAAAGAAACTGTGATTATAGACTCACTTCTATGGTTTTTTTTCTAACTTCCTCACATGCCATTAGCAAATTGAATTATTAATTCTTTTCGAGAATATTGTGTAGCCCTGAAAAGGGCTTTTCTGTGTACGAGGTGTGATGGCAATCTTTTATCGTCAAAGATTGAGTCCTCGTCTGGCAACAGGATAGGGTCTGCTTCTTTGGAAAGAGAAGGAGAACTCTTTCGTGTCCACACGGCAGTCGACAAAATTTCTGTCTGGTTCTTGCTGCTGTTATTGCTTCTGATGATGTTCTTTCTGATGTCTCTGAAGTCTATACTTTTCAGTCTATTCTTTTTCTTTCTGAATTTCCTCTCTAAAGAGTTCTTCTATGAGGTCTTCCGTCACTTGCAACATTCTAACATTCTCTATCTCTTCAGGCTTTGGCATCAGATTTTGTCTTATACGATGAAGATTGACGTAAGCTTGAGCACATCTTCGTAGGAGGATAAGTCACACAATGGACGGTCAGACTGATGACTACCCCTGCTTTGTATGGTTCAAGCGCAGACGCGATAGAAAACACCACTTTACGGTTAACAAACAACTAACAAAACACATTTTTCGGAACAAACAAACATTTTAATTTTTTTCAGCTAATAAACATTTAAAATTCACAAACAAACATATTTTTTTCAAATAACAAACATTTTTTTTTCAATCACACAAATACATTACTTTTGACATGGTTGACAACGTTGTGAATTAAATTGAGTTTTCCACTGTTGGAAGTCATTGGGCCATTGATGTACACTACGTGTCCTAGCATAAGACAACAGATAACCATGATGGTCACAAAACCATCTATATATTTTGTCATCGTTTCGAGACGAGTGACGATCAAAATAAGTCACTAAATGTTCTAAAGAATATCCAAGACTGCGATGATGCAAAAAATAGACACAATATTGTCCACACACCATAGAATCTATACCTTGTAATTTAACATTATTGAATCGTGTCGTCCGGGCATTTCTTCCCATAAAGTCAATGATATCGTCTTCCAAAACTGGTAATCCATACGAATCAAAATACTCCACGCAACCCTCTTGAGGAAAGCAGACAGCTACCCAGTAAATTCCTGGAAGATGACTGTCGTCTGTGTTGATGACATAAGCTTGATTCTCTTGAGGTTTGTGATGAGGTTGTTCATCTTTAGCACACACGACAGGATTTGAAGAAGCAGTGTACGAACTGCGGTTCGAAAGATAATAAAGTTCCCAAGTATCCATTTTTTGTGGTCTTTTTTTCTTCTTCTTCACAGGTGATGATAAATCATCAATTCGATCCAGACGTTTTGTTTGTAAAGGTCTGTCCAGTAACTGTTTCTTTGCTTCGTCTGCTTACTCTGTGCCAAGAAAGCTTCAATGTGATCAATCTCTCGAGCAAACAATGGAGGAGAGGAATGATCACGTAGGCCTATATACCACGAATTTTTATTCTTGACTCATCATCATATATTTATCGTGTTAAATTTCACTGGAATGATCGTTTTGACATATCCATAACAATCTTTCCTAATCATGTCCCTCATTTTGTCATCCAAGTAATTGGAAAAATTGGCGACTAACTGCTTTTCCTGTTCTGGCCATCTGGACTGCATTATCACTACTTCTGTTTTGTCTTTGTGGTCTGCTGACAATGGTCCGCTGACAATCAGGGCAATGCACTCTTTCTTGTCCTTTGTCCAGACATGGTTGAGAGGCCAAACATCCCTCACATTTTGATCCACAATGCTTGTGTTGTTCTCGATTGTTATAACCATAGTCACATTTGTCACAGTAGTAAATGTATCCCAGGAATCCAGTGATGCTGGTAATGGTTACAAAATGCTCATCGTGATGATAGACGTGAATGTATTTTCCGTCTTTGAAATCGTTGCCTCCAAACAAAAGAGGTTCACGCACTTCTTGAGGATGTACTTTCAAGGTGTAACGTGGTGCCAAGACGTCTTGCAATTGTTGCATTTCTGTAATGCCGCAAGAGGTGTCTTTGGATATCCTCGCTTGCAGTAACAGGAGTTCTGCTTCACTACTTATCCCATTGTTTTATGTTGTTTGGCTCGGTCCGATCTTTGAATAGTTTTCCAGGCTCTTTTCATTCTGCCGTGTCGTTCCTGTTGGGATACGTTTGTCTCACGACGATGGCACGGGCTAAACATATCTGATCTTGGCAATTGCTAATTAGGATAAGGTTTTGCTTAATGCTGCGAAAGTTGTCGACTAATAACACCTTTTTGGGTCTTGTCTCCTGGGCAAGAGAAACGTGGGTCATGAACAGTGTGGCTTTTCCGTCGGTGAGGTGAAACGTGTCGTTGGATTGTTGCACGTGCTGAATTTTGTCAATGACTTTGGAAGGTGTCAATTCTGATGGGTTGCTAAACTCGATCAAAACGGGAGACTTCAAATTATCGTGATGAATGGAAAGTTTTAAACGATCAACTTTTTTAGCTTTACATTGCTTTTTTAGTATACAGAGTTCCACACCTCGGTAATAAACCTCTCTGTATTCTCTAAAGGTACGTTGGATTTGAAATCTTTAAAGTTCACTGCGTACGTGTAAGCCGTTGGTCTAAATTTTCGAGAGGAACGTTTTTCCGTCTCTCGGATATGATAGTACTTCTCAGTGTTTACTAAGTGTGGTGAACTTTGCCTGGACGTCGCTTGTCTGGGTCTGGATTTGGGTTCACTCATTTCATCTTCAAAATCACTGGCATGAATTTGAGCCAAGACTTCAGCTACTGTGCGAGGAGATACGTCATGTTTTTGTCTCGTATTGATTTCTCTTTTCTCGACAAAATGATGCGATCTTTTCATCTTGTCTGCAAAAAGTCAAATGACTACATTTTAAAGACCATGACCCCAATATTTTCATGTCCGATCAGTGCATATATAAAGGGTCAGTGACTAACCTTCGAGTACTCATTTCACTCTCCCATTGACCAGAACGATGGAAGAGCCTACACAAGTTGAACTTCTGATCAGAGCTTTGCGTGGTGTCATACGAAAGTTTTCTTCAGACAAGCCGATGGACCAGTCTCATTCCTTTCGAGATAAAAGTCAAGATACTTGCTATATTTGTAAGAAGAATTGACATTGGGTTACAGAATGTCCAGATCGTGAAAAAAAAAACAGGTGTTAGAAGAGACAAAAGTCAAGATACCTTTTATCATTATAAAGAGAAAGGACATTGGTATCCAAACTGTCCTAAGAGACAACACAAACGGGAGGAGGAGGAGAGGAATTCTAAGCAGGAGGAAAAAAGGTACCCTCCCCGAAGGAAGAAGCTCGACCCTTTCACAAAGACAATAAAGGAAGACGAAACGAAAGTGAGGAGAAAGAAAGAAAAAAAAACCTGTGACAGTAAAGAAAGTGAAAAAACATAAAGAGTGAGCTGAAGAAGTCTATGAACGTTTTAAAGTGGTATTATGTTATGTTATGTTGTGATATTGGATTTTAACATTTGTACCAGAATACATCAGACAGACGCTAGATAGCCCCAAATAGTTCCCATGTTAAATTCCCCTTGTCGCTAGATAGTCCCACCATGCAAAAATTCCCTTGTCACTATATAGGCCCACTATGTTCAATTTCTCTTGTCGCTATAACGCCCCACGACCTTTTTGACTGGGATTTCCATTGTTACTATAACGCCCCCTATTACTACTAAGGTCAGTACTGAAAATAAATGTAGAGAACATATAGTAAAATTAACGGCGATCTAAGTCCAGCAGAGGATCCGTTCTTGCCGTCTACCATTGGTCGACATGCTGCTACAATCTCATTAATGGAGGTAGATTAGTTCACCATGTATGCATGGCTTTATAATTATTTCACAACTTGATTTCTTTAGTGTATGCATAATAAGTTGTAATTACCGTCTATTCGTGAGAAAGTTTGCACTGCTGAAAAATATGATACGCAGCGAGAACTGATGTACTTCCAATGATGGTAATTGTTTGCTTCCGTATTCAATGATTTATTTCGCGTCGTGAGCTGACTGAATTGTTGCATCAATAATTGTGTCATGTTTATAGGATTACACTGCTTACAAAAAATTAAATTATATATACATGAGAACCAAATTTGATATTTACCCTTGCTTCATACCAGCGTTGCTCAGTTTCTACAAATCTATAGCAGGAGCTATGAAAATCTTCCCATGATTTCTGAACTGACAAAACTGAAAAACCAAACATTAAGTAAATAGTTTTCTTCATCAATGATATATGTTTTATTTATTTTCTGTAGTTTCTTTTTAATACTGGGTGGCGGGGGCGAAATAAATAAACTTTCTTGCATTGTAATAAGGATGCTCCTGTCACTCACGAAGCTACTCACTGCACTCATGGAGTTACTCCAATTAGATAAAATTGTTTTATTTCTTAATGTGTATGATAGCAATAACAATTTAGCATGTTAGTATAAAGAAATTAAACTAGGTGAAAAGTCTGAATCATTAGTGGAAAAAAGTTAATGGAAGTAGATAGTTTTTGTATTTTAAGAAAAAATACTATTTCATTATGGAACGAATTTACGAAACAACATATGGCCACCACCTTCTCTTAGTACGAGCAACATATTTCAATATATTTTAACACAAATCAAGGATGCAAGTAGAGAATATGATATCTAGTTAATATCTTACTTATACATACACACACACGTTCACAAACTCACATCCCTTTCCAGATGCTACATTATTTAAATAATAATTAAGATATAATATTGGAATACGCAATCCTTTCACATACTGAGGTTTATTTATGAATATCTGTGTACATTTATTCCAAATTCTACGGACATGCAGAAATAAGCACGTGAACAGAACAATGGAAATGTTCAAGGCATGATACCCATCATCAACACTCACTGTATATTGTGGAACGTACCTGTTGATATCCAGATAAAACTAAAACATGTCTTCCGGATCATTATTAGTCAGGATCGTGCCAGCACACATTATATCATTCAATGAAGTCTTTACGAATAGATGTTCTCTTCTTTGCCAAGAGCAGATATACGTTTTTCATTAATTTAGTGGTTGTGTTTACAGCTCTTATTCTGCATTCTTAATCAAGAAATGATGACGAAATCTGCCATCTAACATCATCTTCGTAGGCTAGATTTGATTATGGGAATCAGGTTGATCTGACTTTGTTATCTTTTTTGCATACTAATTTCACCCATTCTAAACTATAATATGCCCAACAATAGCCTGCTTTGGGAATGAAAATGGTGGTTTTATCTATACATGACTGCTGATTAAAATTGCGTTCAGTTGACTGTTATCACCGAATCTTTTGCATGCCCGACAAAAGCCTGCTTATGGAATGAAAATGGTTCTTTTATCTATACATGACTGTATACATGACTGTATACAGTCTGATTAAAATAGCGTTCAGTTCACTCTGTTATCACCGCTTCATTTTCATACAATACGTTTAACTAAAAACAGCAAGAAGTGTGGACAGACCAAGTTTTCAAACAAACATAAAGCCTCTACGGAGACCGAAACTATTGCAGACAAACCGAAACTATTTCAGACATACCAAACTTAGAGAGAGAGAGAATGGTGAATAGATAAGTTTTCACACAAAAATAAGGCTGCTACGTGGAGACAGAGTAAATAGACTAAGTTTTCAAACCTACGGAGACAAACTATTTCAGACAAACCGAAACTGTTATGGTAAAATCCTTTAGGATTTCACATATAGACTAATTTGTAAAGTCTCTCCTCCTAAGTCAATCAAATTATTGGACTCGTCAGTGAGTTTAAAATTAATTCTCGTTAATGAATCATTGTGACATTGCATATACACGGATTTGTTGGATCTTCAATTATTAAAAATCTGGGTCGAGCCTTTGATGCAAATGAATATAAAATATATCCTGCTGGGCTTGATTTGATTTTTCGAGATTTTTTTGGTAACTTCCATCGATAGCGTCACATATTAGATTTACTGCAACCACCGAGGATATATTCACATTCTGGGGAGTAATATGAGATCATTAAGTGATTTTTTTTTAATTGGTCTGCGCTATTCCCGGGGAATTTAAATGCTGAAATATCCTCTACACGTATTTTATACTTCTTTGCAAATTCTCTTCTCTCAGAACCATCTTTGGTATCTAATATTCCTTGAATAAGTCGAAGATTAATCGGTTTCTTATTAGATGCATTTTGATTTAGTGTTTTTATCTATTTGATAATTGAGAGTTTCGACAATAAATCAACGGTATGTTCTTGAAAACTCTGCCGTAATTTATCTAAATATTTTTTATATTCGTTATTAAAAAAAAAAAAAAAAGAACTCAAAACATCACCTTCTAGAAGCACCCCTCCGTCTCCATGTCGCCATTTCCATAACCAATTCCCCATAGAAAAACTTATATTAAATTCTTTTGGATTTAATAAGCGTGGAATACTAGAAAACTCGTATATAGTATAATAGAAATTATCATCATATGATTTTTCGTCTGTGACATAATCAGATTTTTCAAAGTTCGGGTAGATTTTGATAAGATGGTGCCTGAGGTGGGATTTCAGGCCATCCAATCACGGTTCTTTTAGAACTATGACAGATATCTACAGCATACCCCGGTGAGTTTATCTAAATCGCGGATGATAGTGTTGGTTCATGAACTGTTATAGCGATTTTTGATTCTCTTCCAGTAATGGATTTTATTCTACGCTGTAATTCATTATTGATCTGTTAGATTTGGTAAGACCCAGATGATAAGGAAACTATATTCCAATCTGGAGTCCCGTCTTGTTTATTCTTACTCGCAAACACCAAGGATTTATTCGGTTGCTGACCACCAAACGGTTTTGATCTAATATTTGGGCAACTTTGGTATACTCGTAATTTTACAAGCGCTATCTCTTTAAAGGGAATCACAGTGGGGAAATTGACACTGAATTCAGGGTTGGTTGAGGTTATTCAGATCATGGTTGTCTTTTGCGGCGTTGTGTTTGTCGCGATCTGCTGAAGCAATTCCGTTGTCGATATTGACATTATTATTGTACTGTTTTCCTAATTTTGATGTTGCGCTGTGGTAGATATTCATCATCGCCGAGAATTCGTTATCTGATATTGTTGTGTCATTCGAGACTGGATGATATCAGTGATGATAATTGGGAATACGCGGCTGATGCAATATGTAACTTAATTATATACTCGTGTAGTTTATACTGACAGCATGTCGATATTTTTTGTGATGATGCTGAGAATTCCTTTAGATGTTGTCGCTCATGACACACAAATTGTGACAACTACAGAAGCCAGTAATGTTATCGCTGATAACAATATACCAGTTCCAGCAATTACACTTGAAACCGAATACACAATAACGTCGACGCTGGTAATTCGCCTGTGGTATTTATTTTACTTTTACTGTACACTCGTCAATAAGAGCTTTTAGTTTAGTTTGAAACTCACAGACTTGATCATATTAATACTGTTGAATATTCATTATACCATTTACTTAAACCAATTACAAATTCTACTTAGTATGTCATTGATGCCAGAGCTAAATTACCACTGACTGAGGTTATTGTAAATGTTTCACTGGATCCCTCATCTATTATTGCACTTGCAGTATTAATTCCCTTAGATGTAGCCGATGACACATTAAACTGTACTCCTGAAAGCAGAGTCAATCTATAGATACCTCTGACTTAAGCGGTAATATTAATGATATTATTTTGAGGTGTCCAGTCGAAAGATTCTTGATATGTCGAGGACACGGTATTAATATTTTGTTTATGTAATATTTTGATTTTATCATGCCGGGTCGTGATAGCAGGAAAATCACTAACAATATCGTCATGTGCTTTTTTAATCGTATCAAAAGTTGTTTTAATACCAGAAAATTTCATTGGGACAGTCATCGGAGTACCAAAGAAATTATCTGCGCTTTCATCAATTTTTTTAAAATTCTTACGAAGATTTCCAAATATGTCTACATGAATATCATACTCAGCTCGCAGCGTTGTTAGTTTATCATCTGTGGTTTTATGCTCAACTTGCAGCGTTGTAAGTTTATCATCTGTGTTTTTATGCTCAGCTTGCAACGTCGATAGTTTATTGTCTACCACATCTACATTTTTTTGTCACAGCATCATTGTTCAATGTTGGATCGCCAAGCGCGGTTATTTTATTAGAGTTCATGTCGAAGGGACCTGTCATTGAGTCACCGGATATGTTTACTCGATTGTTAATTACTATCTATCACAGCTGGTAAAAAAAACTCCTGGTTTAATCTTACCAGTGGCATCAAACACCGCTAGGGAATTTTCGGTCACTCCATTAATTCTAACAAGAATATCATTCAGGGAAACATTACTCGTTTTCAATTTACCGTTGGTCTTGAAATACGACAATTTCATTTGGATCCAAATTTACAATGTTTAACAGCTCGGATATTTCATCTTCTTTTTTTATTTATACTTCTTTGGTATTTCGGTGGTGGTCTTTTTTCAGGCTTGAGAGAGCTCTTCTCCAAATATCAACCAGTATATTTTAATATCTGTCTAAAAGGCGATTACTAGTATATTCTTGTACGATTGTATGGGGTGGTTTAGTTGATGATGATAACGCGTAACGTACATTTCATACTTCTATGCCTCATGTTGGTGGGTCGGTCATTTTCTGTGTTGGTAGCATGAAATACCAGATAGGAAATTTTAATTGATGTATATAATGCATAAATTCTTTAGGTGGCGCTAACCCATATGAAACAAAATAAACAATTGCACGTGGATCAAATCACCTCTAAAGTTTTTTGTCGCTAATTTTCTAGCAGCATCAAGGAAATCAAAATTTGACATTAGAACCTTCGGTGTTGGAGTTAGTAAACCGTCCCTAGTCTCAGGCCGTCTCCGCTGTACCATGAATACGGTGTTCCTGCTGGTCTTAGATCCTTTCCCTACTTTTTGTATTTTTTTCCAGTCGCTTTCTTAAGTGCCATCTCTGCCGCGGTACCAACGGCTCCGAGGGCAGCAGCTTTTGCCCCCGCGGGGGCGGCAGCTGCAGTTAATGCTGGTAGCGCAGCTAGAAGTGGAAATAGACCACCTGATTTTATCATGTCTTTGATTGCGGATGCAGAGAGAGAGAGAGAGAGAGAGAGAGAGAGAGAGAGAGAGAGAGAGAGAGAGAGAGAGAGAGAGAGAGAGAGAGAGAGAGAGAGAGACAGAGACAGAGAGAGAGAGACAGACAGAGTGAGAGAGAGACAGAGAGAGAAAGAAAGAGAGAGAGAGACCTGAACACCTTTTCTGTCTTTGATGGCATCATTGAAATGCTTAATTTGACGAGCTGTCAGTGGTAGTTTATTCTGACCACCATACATTAGCTGAATCTGATTGAAATTGTTTAATCTCACCAAGAGTCAGAGTAACATTAACATGACTATATATCATTTTATTTAATATGAGATTGATCTAATTGTATATGTGTTTACATATTTTCCACTGGTGCATCAACTACCTTCATTCGTCCACCAACACCTTCGAGTAGCATTGATTTGTCTCTGAGTATGACAGCAACTGCTCTGTAATTAGGGATATGTGGAGCTGAAGCAACCGGAAGAGTTACACGAGCTCGGAAATGTGTGTCAACGACGGACTGTCTGGTTAAATCAAGATGTTTCAACGACAAGTAATAAATTGAATATAGTTTTCTAAAATCTAACTGTGATATTAGATAAACCAGTATCTACATTATTATAACGTCCCATAAACCATAGCAAACGATGATACTCGCGTACTATTTGGTTTTGTCCGTAATTAAGACAAATTATCCTCGGATGGTTCCTGTTGGCCTTTTATCCTCACCGAGACTTCAGAAACACCTAGTTGATCAAATATCATATGGCTGCGTGTTTGTGAATTTAATCGCGTCTTATCCTTTAACGAAACAAATATATGCTCCGGCGCTCAAACCCAAGTTTTGATGCCATGTGCCATGTAAATATACTATTAACAGAAGACTCCATAGTATATGTTGTTGTTGGTAGCCATGATTTACCACCTGTATCCATAAATGATAGTAATTATTCCTCTGCGGCGATTGATGGAGTTATTACTGGCATCCACAGCGAGTTTTGTTATATTTACTTTACCAGAAACGACTAGAGCTCCAGCAGGGCCTCCAGCAGGGCCTGCTTCTCGCCAGAATGCATAATTATCATCACCCTTTCGAGCGAGGAATACTGTATGTTTCGCTCCAAAGATAACCTTTCTAACATTTTTGCAAAATCAGAAAATATTAGATAGTGGAATCACGCATGAAAATAATCTGTGTTGTTCTGGCAACATTGATACGCGTATTGCAAACACCTAGGTTGCAACTAGGATCACTGTTAATAATCATATCCTCGACATCAACATCAGCAGCACCAGCATGATTTATCGGTTGTCTTATAATATCCTGAACATGTCCAGCGTGATCATTAACATCCTTAGCGAACATCATAGATGGACCTGCTGATCTTGTATAATCATCGGAATATCTTGCTAACCCCACTATTGTTGTGGCAACATCAAGATCATGCTCTATAGATTCAATCTCTCTTCCATCAACCATATATCTAGCGCTACTAAACAATGCCATGATACCATTATTGAAAAAGCCAACTTTGACACCATCTGCATATGGCGTATTAGCATCAACATTTGTTACAAGTTCTCCTTCTTTCGTCGATAAACGCTTCGGCGGGTAGAAAGTATTTGCTTGTATATTGAACCTGAAGTTGTATTGCATTACAGGAATAATAATGGTTATTCGCGTACAGAATCGTCTTTGCGCACTAGGGCATCTAAATCAAATGCCGTTTCAGGTGACGATTTAAACATTTTATTATATATTTTTGGATCTAAATCGCGTTCTTTCCCTGAGCATCATATCCTTCATTTCTCCGTGATGCTTTTTTTTGATCCACTGCGTTGTTTATTATTTTGCTAATACTCGCAGGCATGATCTCCGTAGATGGTAGGTTTCCCAATGCTGGTTTCTGGTTTAGTGTTAATAGCTTTTCTTTGGCCGCGGAAAATGCTTTACCGGCAACATCACCAACAGCGCTAATACCCTTAACACGAATAACATCAATAGCTTTCATTGATAATTTTTTTGCGATAGGTGTTATTTTTGGAGCCATCCTTGCAAAAAATACATATAAAATTACCGACACCATCTCCATAATACACCCTACAAAACAGGCAATCGTGAATTTACTACGTAGACCATGGTTTATTTATTGTGGTTGTAGTGTATGCTCATCTTTTTTAAATGCTTTTTATCTAATCAGTGAATCAATCACCGATGACGAAGTCATCACATTAATCACCGGTGACATTAGGCACTGTGATAATGATCAACTAGTTCATCAATAAACTCTCGATATACACCATATCCATGATACCACTCTCAAATAGTCTTCTGCAGATATCCGCTGCTTCATTAATTATTTCAGGTGAGTTATTTCCGACTCTTTTTTCCCCAATTGAGAATTTCTAATCGTGATATGTCTTCGAGAATATTATTAGGACAACGAAGAAGACCACTACCATGATATCCATTACCGGTTGTACCTGTTGCACCCTGCATGAAGATCTTTTTCTATATCTAGAAGTTTTGATGGCTCCGGTAGTCTGAGAAATTTAGGATCTGATTGCACTGTTGTAGATGATTGAACTTTTTTATTTCCTCCATAAGATCATTATATGTTTTATCCTTTTTTGATACCTTAGATACATTAATAATCACACGATATAATCCATTATACCATGTTCTTTTATCCATGGTCATGTAATCAGTTGGGTATATATTTTTTCCTTAATGAAAACTCCTAACAAAAAATTTAGCTAATTCGTTTCCTATATTGAATGTCATTTTTTATTTCATCCCGGAAGAAAATTTTCGTTGAATGTAACTCGTTCACTAACAATTTCGTCTTGAGGTTCAGGTTGTGCGACAACACATTCAGGTTCGGGTTGTTCAAGTTCAAGTTCACGTTCAGTTTTAGTTTGTACAGCAGCTATTATAACACCAGGAAGTGGTTTTAAAGATTTTTTTGTTTCTATAGATCTTTTGCTATTTTTTCAGCTACTGTACCAACTCTCTCAGTAGCAGTACCAACCTTCTCAGTAGCAGTAACAACTTTCTCAGTTTCTGTAGTTATCGGCTTAAATAATTGTGCAGTATCAGTTGCAAACCAGTTTGAATTTCCTGAAGCGCTTGCAGTTTTTGTCTGACAGAATCCCTTACGGGTAAAAATTTCTTTCTTGCTTGTAATCGCTCGCGAGCAAATCTGGTTGTTAATTGTCACAGAATTAGGCGAAAATTAAATTTATTTTCTTCTTGATTTACAAACTAATCTCATCATTTTTTTGTTTCGTCGTACATGCATTGCCTGGGGTGAATAAGTGGTTTTCTCCAAGGTAAGCGGCGTGTAACGATTTGCATGTGCCTGTCAGGGAACACCAAGAATTACGAGGTGCACGGTAATCTTGCCGTGATTTCTGCTCTCCTATTTGAGAGTATATAAGACAGAATATTTCTCATAATAATTACGGGACCAAAAGTATCTTATCGTAGGAAAGATAGCCTGTCATTAATCTCCAGCCAAAGGGGTGAGTGTTAAATTTATATTTCGTTTTATTGTGAATTTTATTCAGTTTATCATTTCATATAATGATGCCTTTAATGCAAAGCAGATTTTAAACGTGGAATATTTGGAATTACTAGTCACCATTAGACTTGAAATGCAATAGCGTGATCTAAGGTTTAGATTATTTTTTGAGACAACTGTTATTAGTCTGGTTTCTTTATTGTAGCTGATGACGTCGGTTGTTAACATCTGATAACGTCGGTTGATAAAATCTGATAACATCACTGAGAACATCTCTGAAATATAGCTGATTTATTGCGGAACATCTCTGATAACATCTGTTATCATAGCTGAAATTGTTGCTGATTTATTGTGCAATCGAATTGAAGTATCTGACTGTCTGTCTGTCGAACTGTCTGTTCGTCTACATCTGTCGTGACGTGTAAATATCCGGAAAGCTAGAAGTCCGAATGTCGGAGCTGTCTATAGTTATAAACATCCGGGGCGACGTCTAGGGTATTGAGGAACGTTGGTTCTAGTAGATGTTGTATGCTGTCTGTACGTATAACTGTGGTGGATCCGTGAAGGGCAAACGGCCGATAAAAGTATTGGTCAAACCCTAGGTCTTCGAGGAACCTGGGCGCAGATTCAACTGTGTGTGAATCGTACGGTTATACAGGGTCGAGACACATATGTGTGTTGCAATTGTGTACAATTGAATACATAGTTGTATTTACATGGTTATTTCAGAACACAATAGTATTTCAAGGCATTGCATGATTCTCAATAAAAGCTAGCAACTTGATTGAATACCTGTATGTTCGTGCTAGTTTTCGCAATCCATACGTGCGATAGTATAGTTTGTCGTTTGTGTTTATTATCGTGATTTATACGTCAATATAACTTTTTGTAAAGGTTCTTTGGATCTGTGTATAGTCCAATAGATTCCTTTGCATCTGTTTTATTTTGTATTAATATTTCATTTATTCATGTATTGTGAATGGTTGTAATTGTGGGTTGAACGCATGAGTTATTGTGTTGATACATTATTATTTTTCATTAATAATTTATTTCATAAATTTACATTATCTTTCACACTTGTGTTTGTGTTGTTCATTTAGTCCACCATCCACTCGGTAACAATTCTGTTACATTAATGATTCTCCGACCATGTATATATTAGATCTGATTAAATTTTAAGGGAGCTAACCCCTCGGCAATTTCCGCATTTGTGTTTTCAAACACTTACGATATTACTTCCGTAATCATTGATTTGATCACTACACTAGTGACAAAAAGAGAACACATACCTGGAAAGGTATCGTTTATATCTCCTACTAGTGATTATCACCAGTGATATAGATCGTCATAAAAATACAAGTCGTTCCATGTGAGTAATCCCATACCTGTACTGAAACTAAATTTAGAAATTAAAAATCACATGTCCTGGTTCAAAAGCATATACATATTATGTTTTCAAAACCGTAGTGTTATAGTTTCAAAATCGTAGTGTTATAGTTTCAAAACACAATTTATATTTCAAAACACGCAGTATTTTCATGGCAGTGTATTGTTCTGTTTAATGATATCCTTTATCATTTTAATCCTGGAATTTATTGTACACCTAATTTCATATTTTATTTTTTCCGAGTTCAGCTCTAACATTGTCGACTGCTGTAAATAACGGAATGAATTTATTTACATCACTGTTATAGGCCAATGATTCATTTACGGACTGTTGTATTCTTTGTATGAGGGAATATTGGCTTGGCAGGACATATTTATTATTCTGAGCGCTATCTTCGAGATCTTGAAAATCAGAGAGAATCTGATTACAATCTAATTTATCTGATAATTGTATTTTTTTATTTTGAAATCTGAAATTTCATTTGTTATGTCATTTATATTTTCGAATTTCATTATATGAAATATATATATTTATTTCTTTATCTGATATGATATATATAAAATACAAAAAAAAGAAGCAGCAACTATGATGAGCGGTTATCATTCATTGGGTCCCTTTTTATTGTCTGCTGTGTCGTTCATATGTTTTTTTCTCCGAGAATGTATCTCTGACCCTATGACCGTTTCGTTTTCGCCGACAATTCTTTCTGAACCGCTTTGTGGGGTTACCCTAGTGTGACATAGAGCTGTTTGCATCCACGTTACTATTTATTTCGGAGGCCATTTGTATTCGGTGTAAAATCCCCCCAAGAATCAAATTCCCGGTGGTGCAAAATCACATCATCACGCATTTGACGTGATGGGAGGTGTACTTGAAATAGCCTTTGGATATATAGAAAAACCCTCAGAACTGTACCGTCGACAATAATGCCTGCCACAAGATCCGAGACCCAGCGGCATAACCAATTATGCTAAATGCTCAAATCTGAAAGTAATATTTTTTAATTAATATATACTTAAAAATGTGCAATATACGTGAAGGATTTAACGATATAAAGCGTGAGGGTGTATACTGTAGAGGTTTCACAGGAATATATTTGTAGTTAAAAATCATTGACGAAAATTATAGACTTACTAGTCTAGCCAACACAAAGAGCAATTCAGTCAGACCATGAATCGTATTTATATTTTTCAACAAATCCCATCTAACGACAGGAACTCTATCACACACACGTGTCTACACGAGTTATCTCCCTTTGGTTAATTCAGATGTATATAAATTGAATTCTATTTTTAAATCGTTTAGAAAGAACGGACTTAAATATTTGTTCTGGTACTTTTTGTACCGAAGGCACACAAATATATATACACTTTCCGGCCGCATTCTTTGACTGAAATATTCTTTCTTCATTAGTTTCTATGTTAAGAAATTGTATAGGTCTCTTTCCAACTTTTTTAGAAGTACCGGTTCTGCCGAGTTAGAAATTTTTAAGCTATGTGTGATAGCTTGTAGGTTCTCAATTTTATTTTTTTGTAAAATTCGAATCAATATGATCAATTACAAGATCATCTTTAATTAATCCTTTGAAACATTCATATGATCATGTTTCCCTCCAGCAGTAAACATCAAATATCATTGATTGTTGACAAACCCTACTGGCTTTTTCAATCTGCGGTGTCTGACAACACCATCACAAGATGCTTCATAATCGATGATGTGGTTGAAATTCTTGGTTCATTTATATACATAAGTATTTATTTGTCCAATTAATTATTTGGTTTAATTATTACTTATTGAGAATCTATTAATGTTTTCTTGAGGTGTTCTTATGATTTTGTTCCTGACAGAGTCAGGGGTTTTGAAACGTTTATAATAATAGTGCATAAGCTCCCTGTATCGCTTACCACCACAATTGAGACACAGCTGCGATTTTCCTCGCACACGCATCCCACGTCGTATGCAGGGTAGCGGACCTAAGCTTTCGTGTCGTACACTCTGTGAATGATATCCACATAATTCATTTCTACACGATTTGTTACAAACGGTTAATGATCCTATCATTAGCCACTTACAATGATTCATTATATATAATTTGTTTTTAAATACTTGTTTTAATTATAATATGGAGGAGTTTGAGAGATTATCCTAAATAAAAACCTGGAAAAATGCTAAATTCAATCTCGATAGAGTATCCATTGGACCTCCGCAGTAACAATATTTCCACGGGATACAACCATAACATATCTACACGTGAAATTCTCGCCAAATTCTGGTGGGGGGGGGGGGGAGAAACGATTTTATTTTATTTTTGAGTTAAGTAGAAACGATCCTGTGTCAGTGTGGTTATTTCATAGTTTTGAAGACGAAGATTGTAAATTTGATCAATTTGTAAGAACTAACGGCGAAATATACCATACTGAATCTCTTCACGACGAAATGAGAAAACTAGCTCGTGATGTTTCCCGTCAGTTGCAGCACAGTTCGCGAGCGAGAAAGAAAAATATATGGAAACTAACAAGAACTGAATTTCTATCTGATGTCCAGTCAAGCTGTGTTGATTATGGTCATGGTGGATTATGGAATACCAAATATGATCCCAAAAGTGTTGTTTTTTTTTCGGTTGATATGGTTGCGTGTTATGCAGTAAGTTTTCTCGGGTACGCAGAATGCTCTGAGTATTTTAAACGATTTGGGCATCCTACACATGAGATGACCCGTTTTGCGATTAATGGGCCGCTACCCGATTTCGATCTAACCGGATTCGCTCATGTGGTATCATTTGAATTCGCTAAAGACCTTCATCCGTTCTGTTATGTTTGGTATGGTAGACATATATCTGAAAAACACTGGATGCCAATAGTGTTATTACGGTATATGATTGTTAAATACTGATATCGCTGATTGACAGTGAAGGAATTAAATCATATTGGAAACAAATTAAAGTTTGGTTACCACAACCAAATAGTCTAGATAGTATAATTAGCGAAAAGAAAGAAAAATTTCCTTTACTCGACAAAGAATATATCGTTAAATGGTCCAAGGAGATTTTTGAAGTTAGAAATAAACACGCAAAATATCTCTGTAGAAGAATAATTGGTAAATTCACCCAGGGTGGAAAATATGATCACAAGCGATATTATTCACGATTAATTCTAGATGATGCTGAATATGATTTTATAATCGCAGATGCACATCTAGAGACATATATGTCAATCGTAAAGACGCTTTCTTGTCCGATGGAACAAAATTTGGAACAATTGTTACTTACATAGATGGAAATACACATTGGAGCCCAATAGACATATTTAAGGGCGTCTATGATGGCATAGGCTTGTATCAATTTACTTTCAATGATAAATAGATGTCCTGAATGCCCGGTTAGTGTCGTCACTGATTCATTTTACATTGATGTAAAACATAGCGAAGCAGTGGCTGAATTTACAAATTCCGACGATTGTTTGGGATAATGGAAAATGAAAGAAGAAATATTGCGTGATTATTCTAATTCAGCAAATGTTACAATTGAAAATATTACTTGAAAAACAATCAGATATCAAAACTATCTAGTTAGCCTTCGTGTTCCGATCTATTATGTAGAAATAAAATCAGTTACTTAAACGGTTGTGGTGGGTCAGGAACGATGACTCGTGTGATTGAATTATTTCGAGAAAATCAAACATGATTGTGCTAACACCAACACACAGACTGGCAATAGAGATGAAACTGCGAGGAGTTAATACTTGAACTTATCACAGTTTCTTTCGATGGCAAGGTGACGCATGGACTCCTGATCGAATGGGCGAGAAATATATTCCTGAAATTATTATCTGGTATGAGATATGACCAGCATCGTTAGAGATATTAAAAATGTTTCTTAATTGGCTATTGCTTACGAATACAACTGTGATAACGTGTGGCGATAACAGTCAACCACCACCATTTTTTGGACTATCTCCATATTTATGGCTGAAGAAATTGGTAGATTATTATGAAGAAATTAATACAGATCATAGATCTCTTGTTAAGAATTAAGTGAATTTAAGAAATTAATCAGATTATAACCGGATAAAATCCAGTGTGAAATAGCGCGTGAAATTGTTTTAAATAAGAGATGAACTAAAATATATTTTCCTTTCTTTACCTTTGTTTCACATGTTTGATCCCAGGGCAGCACCAATCTATAGTTCGAAATCTCTGAAAATTTCTTAGTGGACCTAACATTTATCAAGCTATACAAATTGCGCTTGCATTGTATGCTGGATTCCTTGTTTGATTAGGATTTATAATGTAGCTTTAACACTTTTTCATTCATATCGCTACGATGTCTGCAGCGTGGCAGTTTATCGTTATATCGAGCACTGTGGCATCATGCCGCAGACATGTAGAATGATGTCCCACCCAGTCACATTATCCTGACACCAGGCCAACCAGTCCTAATACTAACCTCTTAATGCTGAGCGCCAAGCAAGGCAGGTGTTAGTACCATTTTTTGTTGTTGTTTTTTATTGGTGTTTTGGTTGGTTTAAAGCCATTTTCCAGCACAATATAGGCTATACATGGCGGCCAATATCAATGGTGGTGGAAGAACCCGGGAAACCCCGGAAAGAACCACCGACCCAAGAGAAGCTACTGGCAAGCTTTCTCACATACCCACATTGACCGAATCCGATACTCGTACCCACGCAGACAGAGGTGAGATGACTGATCCTTAAGAGACATCGCTTTAAACCACACGGCCACTCGGGGAACCCACCATTTTGGTAAGTCTTTGGTATGATTGAACCCACGACCTCCCGCTTTCGCGGCGGACGCTTTAAATTCTAGGCCACAGGAGCGGTTCATTATTTGTTGGCCGTAATAATGACACTTAACAGCCCTTTAATCTTTAGTACGCGATTAATATACAACCATTTACCAGATTAGTAGCTCTATCAATTATTTCCCACCATTCTTAATAAGTTTATCTGGGATGTTGTCTACTCCAGGAGCCTTCCCATTCTTCGGTGCTTTTATTGCGGACTCCACCTCTTCTTTGAGACTGGGAAAATCATAATCAGTTGTGGAGTTTGGAACTTCAAGCACCTCTGGGTTTCCTCTAGACGGATTTTTGTAGAGCTCTTTACATCACTCAATTCATCATTCTGCATTGTCACTTGCTTCTCAGAGGCATGTTCCATTTTCGTCTTGAACGATACTGAATAGTGTTTGCTTCTGACGGGTGAGGTCTTTCACAATTTGGAATGCCTTTCTGCTGCAGTTCTTTATCATACTGCTCTCTATTTCTGTGCACTTTTGTCCAATCCAATCTTCTTTTGCTTTATTCAAGTTTTATCCGATATTTTTGTTTACATATCGTTACTCGATTGCCCCTGTTGGGTGTCTGGTGTTTCTAAGGTCTCTTCGGGCATCACATAGATTCAGAATCTCTTCTTTAACCTATGATGTTTTTTTTTTGGGGGGGGGGCATAGAGACCAATTATTTCCTTGGATGCTGTTCATTACAAGAATATTCACAATGATCATCCCAGTCTTTTAGAGAATCTTTGACAACTTTGGCTTTCCAGTCTCCTTCGATTATGAGGATGTCTTTTTTACTTACCATGTTTAGAATACCCATGAGTTTGTTGTAAAACTCCTTTATTTCGTCATCATCATGATCAGTAGTTGGAGCATAAACATAGCTAATTGTTAAAGGGAGATGATTTCAGACGAATGGAGATGATTCTGCTAGATATGGGGCGACATTCAAGCACAGAATTCAAGCAACCCTCCATTAAAGTATAAGCCAATCTTCACTTTGCTATTCTCCTAGGGCTTTCCATCTTACTTCACAGAGTCCCATGATGTGACAAAGCCAAAGCCGACCTGCAAGTCATCTGGAGACTCACGTATGGGCAGGTGCGTTCATTTTCCGAGCAGATAAAGCATCTGCCACTGGACACTGCTGATTATTTAATGATGAATAATGTGTATCATGATATCTCCAATCCTTTTTATTGACCAGTTTAGAAAAGTGATGTTTCTAACTAAGGTAGACATTGTCTGTGAACGTCAATCAGAAAATTCAGAATTCTAATATACAACATATTCCCCCCTTTAACGAACCATTTAGCAAAATAATGGTAGCGTTTTTGGTTCCTTATCTAAGATCTATTGAGCAACAGATAGTGTTAACCATAATATGTGCATCTACGCATTCCAAGAGGCAATTTCTTTGACGAATATTAGCTCTAAAACAATAGTAAAGTCTTTGATAACGTTTTATTCTACTCAAATCGGCCTACCCAAAACTGTCTGGACTAGTTATTCTTGAATTAGACATCTAACAAATCAAGTCATCTGTCTATCAATTTAAAAGCCAACAGGCTGATTATATATGAATCGATCATATTGTTTTAATACTGGACTTGAAGATATTGGTACAAAGGTGTTCATTTACTGTTTGATGTTTTGCTGTTAGGAGGTCAAGTAGGATTCAGTCCCGTTAAACTATGTTTTGGATATGCTTGAGTGGACCATTAATGTTGTTAGAAGAGAAAATTCGTTCCAATCAAGATACAGATATTAATCTTCTAGATTTTGTTTCCACTTTTAAATGCTTATTATATTATGAAAGGTTTGTGAGTTTGCAAGAACTAATCTGCACTCTAATCAATCGATCATGAAACTTGAGTATAATATAAATTCAACGGCCTGGTAATAGAAGTCTGGCTCTCTTGCCCAAACCACTAAAATTCTCTTACATCTAAATAATATAGTCCTTGTACAGCTGTAAATAAAATGATTTAAAGGTTATCATCAATAGTCCAGGAGACGATAGCAAAAAACACCGCTGCCACAACGCTATGTTAAAGGTTATTGTTGTGAGAGATATCCATGTTAACCATGAAGTCAACTACTGTCGCACATTGTGAGGATATAAGCGATTGAGAGCAATAGGAATTTTGTGATATTACTGAAAACGCATAATACGTATAATAAGTATAATGTTGTCGTTATTAATCATCTTTTTCACTTCGCTAGCAAAGGGTTCGGTAGAACCATCCAGTTCCATCGAAGCCCTGTGCATACACGGGACAAATTCCTTTTACAGAAATGCTGTCACGTGCTTTTAAGACTAATCGGCAGGTCAAGCTGAGCCCTAGGAAGTTTATATCTACTTTCTCACCTTTCTTATATATCGTCTTGTATCTCTCTTGATAACACCGTTGTCTCTACATTTTATACCTTGAGTTTTCCCTTTCCCACGTTTTAGAAGACTTCCTACTTGTCATTGGCTTAATGGGTCAATCGGGAGGTAATTTTACCGACCCCAGAAGGTGATATAACGGCTCAATCATAGGTAATTATATCTGCTGAGTATAGCATCTGTGTATCCCTGACAATGGAAGGCGAGGAGCATGGATGCTGAAACTTTTACGAATCATAATGGAAATTTCAAAACAGAAACAAAACAAACGAATCGGGAGGTAATTGTACCGACCCTAGAAAGTGACATCACCTGTCAATCATAGGTAATTTTAGCTACTGAGTATTGCATCTGTGTATCCCTGGCACTTGAAAAGTGTCCCCTCGTTGGGCTCCATGGTGGGCGGGGAGCATTGTACTAAACAATCATGGAAACTTCAAAACAAAATCGACACAAACGTACCAAACTACTATCCGACTTAGATGACGAACCGCGTGGTGTGGAGACATTTCCACGCTTCATGGTTATTCAATCTAAAGATGAATCAAAATTGCTTGCAGCACTATCTCCATTCGTTATTGAAACAACCATTAGAGATCAATTGGCAACTAAAAGGTGTAAATAAACTAAAATTGAGTTGATTTCTTGTTGAGTGTGAACGAAATGGTCACACAGACAATATCAAGAAAATGAAAATATTCTTCGATATTCCAGTGACCTCATTCACTCACACTACACTTGATACGTCCAAAGGCGTGATGCTCTGTCGTGACTTGGTTGGAGATATCATCGAAGGAATGAAACATGCAGGTGTCACTGTAGTGCGTAGAATTCATATTAAAGGTAATAACAATCTACAGAACACCAACACCTTCAACAAACCAACAGTAAACAAAGTGGTCAAAGTTGGGTTTTCACAAGTGAAGGTCGAGATCGACATTCCAATCCTCCTTCGATACTATAAGTGTCAAAAAAAAGGCCATCACGAAGACCGATTTTCTAAAGTCAAACTATGTTACCGATTCGGATACCATTCTCATTAGCAATTTGAGTGTAAGCATCTCCGCATTGTGTCAACTGCAGCAAGGAACATCACGCCAATTACAAGGATTGTGATACTTGGAAAAAGGAGAAGGAGATTCAGAGGGTAAAGTTCACATCAAACAATCCCTATCCAGAAGCCAGAAACTTGTGAAGCTGGAACTCTCCGTGATCTTAGTTCTTTAGTGGGATACGTTGGCTAAATGGACTATGTTTGTGACATTCTTTTTAGCAGCTTGATAGATTTGTTTATGAATAGTGAGTCTCATGAAAAGTCAAAGACTCTCTGCTTGACGGCGGTCTCTTTTAGCAGTGCGAAGCTGGGCCGTATATATATTTGTCTGAATAGCTGTTTCTAATATTTCCCATGATGTCATGTGAAACTTTTTTACCACAACTGGTAATGCTATTTTCAATAAGTAATGTGATACGTCTTTCTTGGTGACGTTGTGAAATTGTTGTAAGGCAAAACGAACAAAAAGCAATGTATTATGTAAAGCAGCTGGCTGACAGGTTAACTCATTTTTATGAACAATCTATTGACAAACAAACTACAGATTCACAGACCGGCCATATACAGATATGTAATGTTTGGTCACTCCATTTATGCTATAAAATGTATATCTGCGACTTTTAAAAGTTATGCCGTGCCCCTGAATGGGGGCCAGTAGGGATATATGAGGCAAACCGTGCTCCTGAATTTCAGGAATAAGGGTGGCTTTACCTAAATGTCATGCAACTCTAGAGTGGTGTGTATCAGGAGATGGTGCATGTAATAAGTGGCTGGAGCAGCGAGAAAACGATTCCTAAGAATTTGGTCCCCAAGATATAACCTACACCCTTGTAAGACTTCCATCTAATAACCATATACAATGTATGCATATGCTATAAATGAAATGACAAATTTAAATATGAATGCGACATTGACTCATTAAGGTTAACCGTTAGTCCGACCTAACCCTCCCATATCACACACACACACACACACACACACACACATATACATACATACATACATACATACATACACACACACACACACACGCACGCACACACACACATACATACATACATACATACATACATACATACATACATACATACATACATACATACATACATATATATATATATATATATAAATATATATATATGTATATATATGTATATATATATATATATATATATATATATATATATATATATATATATATATATATATATATATATATATATACTGAGCTTTAATGACTAAGTTTAAAATGGCATCATTAATTACCCTTGGTAGCGCATGCCCGTACTGGCGATGTTAAGCTTTCTATGAAAAACATGTACATTTATTTTGGGAATTATGAGACTGACAATAATGAAAGTTCTAAATATATTTATAATTTTCATGCTTAATAGTGTTCTATATTATATATCTTACACGTATTCTGTCTAATTACATTCACTTTGAAAGGAATGTTGCCGATGATGTTCATTCGTATAAAAGTGTGTTTGATCCTGTATATACAGCACTAAGACACTCATTTCAGACCTTTACGTACATGGTTCACGATTTGTTGGGATAGATAAAATTTAAATTTTACTTAAACGCCATTTCTCCACTCCAACATTGTCAGTTTTGTTGGTCAAAATACAACAAAAATACTCTAGAAAAAAAAAACATATAACGATCTCCATCATCAGCCATGTTGTGCTACAGTTACAAATTATAATTTATATTGTATAATTATAAATATGTGGCAAATTTCAGTCGATCTAGTAATAAACCATTAGGCGAGATCAGATAGCCATTAGTTAGATTTATGAAGACACGCTGTGTCAAAAGGGGGTCCGTATAGTAGTGTTATATCGTAATGGACTAATTAAACCGTGTTTACTCAGCAGCCCGACTGATCTCTGCGACATTTTAAAGTTTCATTTCACACGAAACGTGTCAGAATTCACAAATCAGAGATACGTTACTTAAAATCAAGCATGTCATATTGACCATGACGTAAGCGATTTTTAGAGAATAGCGAGAAAAAATACATTTGATTCTGGTTGGTCACGGTTAAATAAGGCTTGTTCTTTCACACGAAAATTTGTAGGACATAATATCGCACTAGCTAAATTAGAAGTTAGTCTTGAAATTTGCTCTGCAAGAGAGGACCAGGGGTAGAATTATTTAGTAAGGACTCCGGAAGTTATTTGAGAGAATAGATCCGTTAAGGAGTCGAGGTCCAGAAAAAACCGCCAAAGGGATGACACACCAAAAACAAAAAGGTACTGTCACAATTCCATGTATATTGTTGATTCAATTTATATGAAGTTTGCTTAGTTTACAGGTCTGCATGGTTTCATTTGATACATTTGTATAATTGATTTCATTGGATACATTTGTATAATAATGTGGATTTTAATTAGTAATTGGAATACTTACCTAAATTCTTAGTTAGGAATGATGTAATGTTAATGTATGTCGTAAGAAAATACTATGCTGAGTTATGAATAGGAAGTGTTACGTTAATACTTGAATTTATCATCTTGTATTCATAATGATTATGTTCTAAGAATTTAATGTATTACATTAATAAGTTTTTAAAGAATGCATGTGAGTTCACCGAAGTTTGATTTCATAGATGATTTAGCGACAGTGTATTCAATTTATGAACTGTTTAAATTATGGGGCCCGAATTCAAAGCTTGGCTGTATAATTTGCAATGTGCGTAACTAAATTCATTTGAGGACATATGCAGTTAATTACTAGCTATACATTTGTTATTACTGATATAAATATCTGATTTTTCGAACCAGGAATAATGGAAAGCCTCAACTGTAACCACTGTAACGAGAGACAGGATTGTTTTAATTTTCTTTTGAATGGGTGAAAATAGCTTCTTTTGGGAAGGTCGTGAACTTACATGAATAGCAACGTAAGCTTTGGAAAGGGAATAGGGAAATGAAATTGCAGTGAACGCATGATACAGTGGACAAGTCCGGAATCAAGCGGAAACATCCACGAGTGCAGAGTATCTAGAGATTGGACGAGACAGGGTCTTCTAAAACAACATTGAATTGAACAGTGAACGAGGATCAAGGGACAGCAGGTTATGAAAATCGAACAAGGCATAGACTTTGATTGTACTACTCGATTCTAAGATGATTTAAAACTATCAGTAATAGAACGGCTAATTTGTTAAAATCTATTTCAAATCTTATTTTAATTCAGTGAAAGTTGCATTTCTAAACCGCGTGTATTCCCAATGAAAGGAAGTTTCATAATTGTGTATGTAATTGTTTAAATTGTTTGTTTATCTTTACGGGGGCTCGGAGTTGTTTGTACAATACACATGTTCAGTTTACCCTGTCAATTCTCATACTCGAACCGGGCAATTATATCGAGTGCGGTCATCTCTTAAATAACGAGTATCAAAAAGGGAGTGGGTTATAGTTATTATTATTATATGTTGTACAATACCCCTTCACAAAGTGGGACTTAACCCTTACTCTTTGACAATTGGGGCTTCTACAATGCTATACGAATAACGCTCATAACCCGCCAGTAACCTGACAACATGGTTAACATATTTGTATTATTAGCAGCAGCGTATTATTAGTAACAGCTGGAAAATTGTCAGAGCAGAAGGAAAGTCTTTTTTTCTAAAGAATGCAATAGCTTTTTAGAATTATTTCCGTAGTTTAATAACATTTCCATTTACAAGCCCAACATGCCCTGATAAGTAAACAATATTGCTGAACACGTAACGTGTTATGTAAGTAGGTCATGTTGAGCTAGAGAAAATGTCAATTTTACTTAAACGCCACTTTCTGCACTCCAACATTGTCAGTTTTGTAGGTCAAAATACAACAAAAATTGTTTAGAAATAAAATCCATCCATATAACGATCTCCATCATTAGTCATGTTATGAGACAGTTACAAATTATAATTTAAATTGTATATATATATATATATATATATATATATATGTATATATATATATATATATATATATATCCAACAGTGTATTATTCGTAAGGATTGGAAAATTGTCAGAGCAGAAGGAAAGTCTTTTTTCTAACAAATACAACCGCTTTTTATAACGATTTCCTTAGTTTAATAAAAATGATGGTATTTATTTTCTTGAAACACATCATACTAGAAAGACGATTTTTTAAAATATCGAATTTGGCGATTGATATTAACACGGCTGCTTTTCCTTTGCATGAGATTTTTATATATAATCTCAACCTCCCCTTGCAGCTTGTTGGCATTTCCAGTTGTACTTAAACAGATAGAGGGGCCCCAGGTGACAATGAGGTCTAAGGCAAAAGCATTAATCACGACATCGACCTTTGTCCACTTAATTTCGAATCTCTTCTGGGCCAACGTAAATATGTGAGATTAGCTTCCCGTGTATAGCGTATCATATTCTGAAATATAGAGTTTAATTAACAAAAGCAAAACCAAACCTTAAACGAGTGGATTGTGATACAACTTAAAAAGTCGAGTTTTCATAAGAATCATGTTGACATTATGAAATCGTAACGCCATGGTTAAAACTTTTATAAAGTACATGGTATTAAAATGATACATGAGATCAGTTATAAAATGCGACATATTCTTTATTGCTATATCAGTGGTTTTAAAGGCTACATTCACAATATAATTATATTAGTGTTCATATTTGATTCGTTTCATATGAAGAGCAAATTATACATTCATATCAAGACAAAAGACGCATTTTTTTAGTCCAACATACTATGGATTAATTAATAATATAAACAAAAAAAAATTCAAATTTAAGCACTCATGTTCCCACTGTATATTAGGTCGTTTTGCACTTTCAATCGTTGGAGATGATAGCTCCTTACTGTTATGATAAAGAAATGGTGACAGATACAAAACATTCTTCATCCGAGAAAGGGTTCATTCTGGTGGAGACCGTTTCTGAAAATGCAGTAATAAACTTGAGTGGGGTGGTCCGTGTTATAGCTATCGATGGCATGGTCATTTTTTATAAACTAAACTGAACTGACGTCCTTTAAATATATAAGAGAAGAATGGCAAAACAATAACAAAAAATTAACATATATTAAATTGATAACTGTTCTTTTAACATAAAGATATAAGTTGAACACGTAGACAGTCGTTTCTACAATATGCCGTCTTCATCCAATATAAATTTATCCGAACAGCAAAGAACACAGACCATGAACTTCCGTCACATCATGTTCTGGCAGATCAGCGTCTTTATAGTTTGTGTTTACTAATTACACATGACAAACTACTTGACTCTGCTCTTTTAACGGCATATCTGAATCTGTGTAGTCAGAAGTTTGGCCACTCTGAACTAAAGTACTTACCGAATCTTCTTCTTCTTACAACATTGGACAATCAAAACGCGCATTAACAACTATACTTACTGCCACTTATTTACATACGTTTACACATACAATGTAACGATACATCTGTCCTCGAGCATACTTTAATTTAAATCCTAAATTAACAATAATAACATTAGAAATTATGTCTTTATTTCACTACAAGATAATGTGTTATGCATTTATATTCCCAACTCAAAGACTTTACAGAGAATTAAGAATTATAGTGATGAGAAAAACATAAGGAATACATAGTAATTGTACGTTTACGATTGTTACTATTTCATACTGTTGACATCTTGATATACCAATATTAAACCAATAAAAAAAGATGAACATAAAATAAGAGTAGGGCATTTCTTATTCCTAATGAAAAGAACATAACCGACAGTCAAGGAAGGTCGCTCTATGAAGTGTTGGAGACTTATTGGTTTGATTGCAATACAACGAAATGAATATGTATGCTTTATTGATAACATATTATATTCATAATAAAGTATTTTATTCATAATAAAGTATTTTATTCAAAATAAAGTATTTTAATCAAAATAAATTATTTTAACATACTAACGTAGTTTTTCGATAATAATATATTTTGTTTATAGTAACGTAGTTACTTATAATACAATATTTTATTGATAATAACGTGTTTTATTCAAAATAAAATATTGTATTCATAATAAAGTATTTAATTTTCATAATAACGTATTTTATTCATGACAGAGTATTTTATTCATATTAAGATTTTATTCATAATAACGTGTTTTATTCATAAGAACTTATTTATTCATAACAAAACTTTTTATACCTAAAAATGCGTTTGGTCATGATAAATGACTTTATTCATAATAACGTTTTTCATTCTTAATAACGTATTTTATTCATCATAAATTATTTTTTCCCTAATGTATCTGATTCATAAAACGGTTTCTACCAATTTGTGAGCAAATGTGTAACATCTGTATAGAGAAGATTTTAAAATATGCAGAAACCAGACAGTGGTGCAAATTCTACTTAGCGAAGAGGACAAAAATTGTATCTGCAACTGGAATACACTCCAGCCCAACTTGATCTATTTTGTCGTGTTCCACAGTAGTCTGTTCTTGGGGCTGTTCACTTGATTGTATACACTCAGCCGCTCTCAGGTGTCATAGATCATAACCCAGTGTCTCACCAATTGTGCGCTGATAACACCCAAATATACGAGTCTAGAAACTCTTCAGAAGTTGTGAAATCATGGATGACATGTAACAAGTTGCAGATGAATGATGATAAAACTGAGACCATTCGGATCACAACACAAAGACTTTCTCATTCACATCCTTTACCTCAAACAATAAATATCAGCAACACGAACATTAAATCTAGGTGTTACTCTTGACAGTACTCTCACATTGCATCAACATTTCATTAACATATGCAAGGCTGCATATCATGATTTGAGACGCATCAGGTCCATTCGGAAATATCTTTCAGTTGATACCACTGAAACACTTATGTGTTCATTAGCAATCGTATGCTCATTACTCATACTATGAAAAAATGTCATATGGACAACGTTAATTTGCATAGCAGGACCAAGCAACGTGGAAATAAATACCCATTGCACTGAAACACAAAGAGATAGTGTTCCCTTTCCAGAGTGCTCTTCATACTCACCTTTTTTGACTGCAAGAGCAAACGTAAGGAACTAAATTGTTTTCTATTTTAAATATTTCAGCATTTTCTTTGTTTTTCAATTTCATGACTATTTTTTTTTTACATTTATTTTTGTATTCATATCGTTATAGATGATGTAAAGAGTTTCTAATGATTAGGCACAATACAAAGTCATTATTATTATTATTAACTTTACTTCCCCCTTGCGGTTTTGGGGATGTAGAATTCCCCCGACGGCGATTAATTAGAGGCAACCCATTTGCCGTGGGTTGTGACCCGTGTCGGGGGAGGAAATGATCCGGGTAGTTGAGTGGAGGCTTTTCAGGCGGACTCCAGTCTAGCATACCTATCCGGCCTTACCCAAGTGTACACACTAGCAAGATAATTACGCCCCTCTTCTTACAAACGTATACTCATTATTCCCATTATTAAAACATGGTCATATAGACAACAGTCATCTGCATACCATGGCCCAGCGACATGTAATGATTTGCCCATTGAAACTTAAATACAAAGACAAAGTGTTCCGTTTCAAGAGTGCTCTTAAAACTCACCTTTATCGAATGCAAGAACCTAAAAATCTAAAAAAAAATTCTATCTTAAACATTTCAGCATTTTCTTTCTTTTCCATTTGCATCAAAACAAAATTGTTATTTATATGGTTATAGATGATGTAAAGCGCTTAGAGATTCTATAGAGTAGGCACTACACAAAATCCTCAGTATTATTATTATTATTATTATTATTATTATTATTATTATTATTATTATTATTATTATTATTATTAAACTTTAAGTAATTTGTTCACAGCGTGATCAGAAAATAAACAAAGGCTGAAGAACATGATGAAAAGGACAAGGAAGAGGGACTAATTGATTCAACCTGATCATGTAAATAAAGTTCATACTTACAAATGTAATCAATACACTTACTTGTCTTCACAAATGTAGGCTAGAGCAAATTCGCATGTCGTGTCATTCATGTAGAAATCATCTAAATGCTCCAAGAGGTCCATGCAGTTTTCAATTCCAATACTGTTGGGCTCCCCAGGCGCCCAAGAGATGAAGTTGACTGTTTTATTGCCGAAGGTCCAAAGCCAGTGACGCTGTGATGCAATATAATAGCCATCAATCCAAAACGTGAATACCTTGTGAGCTGAAATCGTGTAAATACGATCGACACAAAGATGAAATAAAATCAGTCAAATAAAGTAAAATCGAGAAATATTGAGAAATCTATTGCATCAAGTAAAAGAAATGTCAGAATATTAGTCACGTACACAAGAAACTAAGAATTAGGCATCACAAAGTATGTATGTATGTATGTATGTATGTATGTATGTATGTATGTATGTATGTATGTATGTATGTATGTATGTATGTATGTATGTATGTATGTATGTATGCATGCATGCATGCATGCATGCATGCATGCATGCATGCATGTATGTATGTATGTATGTATGTATGTATGTATGTATGTATGTATCTATGTATGTATGTATGTATGTATGTATGTATGTATGTATGTATGTATGTATGTATGTATGTATGTATGTATGAGCAGCAGAGGGAGTGAGCAGACCAACTTTATAGGCGTCTGATTTTGGTAAACTTAGGCTTCTGCATAAATGCTTAATAGAAGCGTCCATTTGGCAAAAAAAACGACGCCATTTTCGTTGGCGTTCACCCCCTCTGCTGCTATGATTTATCATCGGGGTTAACATTGTTAACCGAATATTTTATACGATGAAAATCATTTATGATTTCACAAATAGACTAATTTGCAGAACCTCACCTCGTAAATCAATCAGATTATTGGATTGATCAGTTAGTTTGAAATTAATTCTCGTTAAAGAATTATTATGACATCGCATAAAGACTGGATTAGTTGGGTCCTCAATTATTAAAAATCCTGGAGGAGCTGTTGGGGCAAATGAATATAAAATTCATCCCTGCAGAGCCTGATTTGATTGTTCAAGATTTATTTGATAGCTTTCTTCGATGACATCACATACTAAATTCAATACAATCACCGAGGATATATTCACATTTTGAGGAGCGATATGTCTACCACCACCATCTTGGTCGTTATTATGTCTGAGGATAGGTGTTCTTGTTAGGTTAATAAAAAAAATCATAAAAGGATTGATCTAGTTTCTTCCTTTATTCATCAGCGTTATATTCTAGTAATTTAAAATCAGATAATACTCTATTGTATTCGAACTCTCTTATATGAGCAATTCCTTTGTGAGTGTGTATTTCTATGTTATATTTTTTTATAAACTCTTCTTGTGTTTTATGGTTTTTATTGTCGGCTACAAATGTGATAATTGAAGCTTTAAAAATGGCCATATCAATAATAATTAGGTTGAACATTTTTACCGTATCTACAAATTTATCTGCGGGGATATCAGGTTTATTAAAGTATGATAACAACAGTGTAACATCATTATTCATTGCTGTTATATTTTTTTTCGATTTCTTCTCGTCGTGGGGTGTATATGGTATTATTATCTATTTGTACCTCGGTGAAAAAAATCTGATCTTTTAAAAATTTTATAGGTTCTTTCTAGATGGGATTTTAGACCGAATTTTTTCAGAACTATGTCCTAATGGGATCACTGAAGTATCAATGTTTGGTCTAGGTTGTACTTCAGGCCAACCTAACACGGATCTTATAAAACTGTTATAAATATCTACGACATAGCTAGGAGAGTTGATCTCGATTGCAGATGATAGCGTCGGCTCATGACCCGTTATAGCGATTTTTGATTCTTTTCCGGTGATAGATTTTATTCTGCGTTGAAATTCAGCATTAATTTGTTCAATTTGGTATGACCCTGTTGGCAATGAGACAACGTTCCAGTCTGGGGTTCCGTCTTCACTATTTTTCCATGCAAACACTAAAGAATTATTCGGTTGTTGACCACCAAATGCTACCGATCTGATATTAGGCCAACTATGATATACTCGTAATTTTGCTAGAGCTATCTCTTTCACGGGAATCGGAGTCGGGAAATTCACGCTGAATTCAGGACGCGTTGAAGTTATTGATATCATATTTGTTTTCACCGGTGTTGTATTTTCTACTATTTGTTGAAGTAGTTATTGTGACATTATTATTATTATTATTGTTTCCAATTTCCAATTTTAACATCGTTGACTTGTACAACTGAGCCATCGCTGAAAACTCGCTATCTGATATTGTTGTATCATCCAACGACGAGGAAATCATCGAGGACAATTGTGAGTATGAAGCAGATGTAACGTGAAATTGAATTACATAATCATGTAATTTTTGCTGAGAACACTATGATATTTTTTTTTGTTATTCCGGTTAATATACCCGCGATTGTAGCCACCGCAGAAATACAAATTGGAACTATGACCGGAGCAATCAATGTAACAGATGCGAGTATTATTCCGGTTCCGGTGATTACCCCGGACACCGAGTACACCGTAACATCAACCGTGGTGATTCTTCTTCGGTATTTTTTTATTTTTGTTTGATACTCCTCAGTTAACGTGTTGAGTTTAGTTTGAAATTCTTTGACCTGATCATAGCGATATTGAAATGATAAAATCATCGATGTTGTCATTTTTTTTTTAAAAACACTAGTGTTTTCAATTGTGATTTCAAATTGCTAGCAATTCAATTTAATTGTTTACTTAAATCCACTACGAATTCCACGTACCACGTTACTGAAACCCTGGCTAAATTTCTATCAGTGGATGTTATCGTGAACTGTTCAGATATATCCTTGTCGATGATCGTTGATATCGTATTGTTAACTCCTTATGAACTACTCGATGAAATATTAAATTGAGTCGGCGATACTATTGTTAATCTATAAATACCTTTAACGGCCGCGGTAATATGTAAAATGTTGTTTGTAGGAGTCCACGCAAATGATCCGTGTTGAATCGTGTATACTACATTGTTCGTTTTCTCATTAGGAATTTTTGTTTTTTCAATGACGCTTATCCTCCTCGTTGCATCAACTTTCATTGCTTTTATGACGTTTTTCATCTCATCGATGGATTTCTTAATATCGGGTAGTTTTAGATCTTTTTTATCGAATGTGGTTCCAAGAAATTTATCTATAATGTTTTTACGAAGTTTTGAAAACTGTTTAATATGCTCTTCATATCGGGATTGAAATGTTTCAAATTTTAGCATAGAAATTTTTTATCTCTATTAGTTTTGGTGTGGTCACACGCGGAACGCCAAACAAGTTATTTACAGGAGTTTTGAAACTGTCAATGATATCTTGTTGAAGTTGATTAAATTTAATTATATGATCATCATATTTATCGTTGAATGTTTTTAATGAATTCGTAACATATATGTGATTGTTATCGAGTGATGATATTTTATCTGAAATTGTTGAAATAATTACACCCGGTCTGAGTTTACCCTAATCGGAAAATAGCGCGATAGTATCCTCTGTCATCAAGAGAAATATTACTAGTTTTCAATTTACCCTGACGATCTTGAAATACAACTATTTCACCGGGATCGACACTTGCTAAGTTCAACGTTTCAGCTATTTCATCTTCGATTAGTTTTTTTACACCCTTGATTTCAACTCCATCAGTATCGGGTTTCTTCAGCGCTGATAAAGGTCAAATATCAATCATATTATTTAAAAATCCTCTCTCTCTCTAAAATCCAAAGGATTTCACCGAAGGATTTCACCGAGGGGATTTTCAAAGACCGCTAGTATATTCATTCACGACTATATGGGGTGGTTTCCCTTGATTGGATTAAATAGCACCAAGAACATTTAATACGTTATTGCCACATATGGGTGGGTCAATCATCGTTTGTGTTGGTAACGTGGAATACCAAACTGAAAATCTTTTTGGATTTTTCAATCGTAGATTTCCAATATAACGCATAAATTCCTTCGGAGGCGCTAATCCATATGAGTCAAAATAAATAATCCCACGTGGATCAATCGCGTATGCAACCCATACTGTTATCTAGATTAATAATACCGGTTTCAACGTCATTGGGTTGTGCCGTTAACTGATCTTTCATAAAAACACCTCTGAAGTTTTATAATGCTAGTTTGCTAGCAGCATCGAGTAAATCGAAATTAGACATGGGAACCATAGGTTCCTCAGTCAAAGACTCTACAACTAAAGGTTCCTCAACTAGTAAGCCGTTCCGGGAATTCTTAAACCGTTCCCCTTGTACCACGTCTGTGGAGTATCTGGTAGTCTTAGACCCCTTCCCTTTTTTTATACCCTTTTCCGGTTGCTTTCTTTAGTGCCATTCCTGCCGCTGTACCAACGGCCCCTAACGCTGCCGCTTTAGCTACCGCTGGGGCCACTGCGGCAGTCAGCGCTGGAATCGCAGCCAATAGCGGGAATATACCACCTGTTTTTATCATATTTTTAATCGCGGCAGAAGAAAAAGTAACCTGGACGCCTTTTTTTGCTACAGGTGCATCATTGAAATGTTTCACTTGACGAGTTGTCAGCGACAATTTATTTGCCCGCCATTCATTTGATTAGGTTTCAGCGTTATTGTGGTTCCACATCGCTTAGCTGCTTCGGATTGTAATTTCTTTAACTGACCAGGTGTCAACGTGACATTGATATTACTATGCGACATTATACAAACAGAGATTGATCTAATTGTTACATATTTTCCACTTGTGCATCTACCACTCTCATTCTTCCACCAACACCTTCGAGTAGTATTGATTTGTCGCTGGGAATGACAGCAACCGCTCTATATTCAGGGATAGCACCACGAAGCACATTAGCTCTAAAATGTATATCAACGACGGACTGTCTTGTTAAATCAAGATGTTCCAATGAAAAGTAATAAATCGGATAAAGAGTACTAAAATCCAACTGTGATATTTGTAGACCGGTATCCACATTTTGATCTCGTCCCATATATGACAACAACCGATGATAAACTCGTGCAATATGGTTTTGACCGTAATTAATTTGTATATCCTCGGATGGTTCCTGTTGTCCGTTTATTCTCAGCGAGACGTCAGTGACACCTAATCGATCAAATATCATATGGCTGAAGAGTTGATTACCAGTTCTCGCCGGATCCTGTAACGCAATAAATATATGACGCGGAGTTGAAACGCTTTGTGACGATGCCAGGTTCCACGTAAATGTACCGTTAACAGTTGATTGTATAATATCTGTACTCGTTGTTAGCCAACTCAGCAATGATTTTCCTCCTTGATCCATAAATGATAGTAACCGCGATTCTATTATTATTGAAGGAGTCCGCCCTGGCATTCACAGTGATAGTTTTGTTAAAATAACTTTACCGGGATCATTTTCCGGATGTGCAGCATCTGCTGGAATCCTCCAAATTGCATCATTGTCAGTACCTTTTCGCACAACCGCTATACTATGCTTCGATCCATAGATAACGTTTCGGACGTTTCTACAAAATCCAAATATGTGATGCAGTGGAATTGCACATGAAAATGATCTGCGCGCTCCTTCCAACATTGACATACGTGTTGCAGCTCCTAGATTGAAATTAGGATCATTGTTTATAATCATATTCTCGACGTCGGCGTTAGCGTTATCAGCATTTTTCCTTGGTTGTCTTACAACAAATCGATTTTTCTCAGCGGTATTTTTAATATCTTTTGCAAACATCATAGAAACGCCTGCCGATATTGTATAATCGTCGGAATATCTTGCTAGCCCTATTATTGTTGTTGCTACATCAACATCACGTTCTATCGACTCACTTTCCTTTCCATCAATGAGATATCTTGCACTCTCAAATGACGCCATGATACCATTATTGACAAAACCGACTTGAGTACCGGCTGGATATGGTGCTGGTACCGCAGGAGTATCAGCAGCTGTTACGAGTTCACCTTCGACTTCAATGAATGACGTCCTTAACGTTTGTTTAAACCACTTCCCGCTATCATATTTGCGGTTATATTATCCTGATCGGAAAATCCTTCGGATGCCATTGCCATCAACGCTAGTTTTTCATCTACTGCGTTATTTATTATTTTACTAACACTTGCAGGCATCACTGCCGTAGATGGTAACGGGGATGATTTAATTTCTCCGTCGAACTAACGCTGTTAGTTTATCTTTCGCGGCTGAAAACGCCTTCCCGGCAAGATCACCAACGGCGCTAATACCCTTATCTTTGATAACATCAAATGCTTTCATTGATAGTTGTTTTGCTATCGGAGCTACTTTTCAAGCCATTCTTGCAAATAATCCCGCAATGGTATCACCGAGACCATCTCCATAGTATGCTCGGTATTCTGGTAATCGTAAGTTTACCACGTAGACGTTAGTTGGTTTATCATGGTTGTAGTGTATGATCATTCTTATAAAACACTAAATTTTCCAATTCAATTAGTCACTATGATAACTATGATGGTGTTCTGCTAACTCGTCAATGAAATCTCGATATGTTGCAATATGCATGATACCACCTTGAAATAACCGCATACAGATATCAGCTGCTTCATTGGTTATTTCCTGGTGAGTTTTTTTCCAGCCCGTTTTCCTCCAATGAGAACTTCTAATCGTGATATATCACTGAGAATATTACCAGGACAACTAACTAAACCACTACCTGTCTTTTTAGTGATACCGGTTGCACCTTGAGAAGAGGGTTGTGTTATTTCAAAACGTTTTGATTGTTCTGGTAATCTAAGAAATCCAGGGTCTAATTGCGTTGTTGTAGATGATTTAGCTTTTTCTACTGCTTCCATAAATTCCTTATATGTTTTATCATCTTCTCTTGCCTGAGATGACTTTGTTAATATACGATATAACCCCGTATACCATTTTTTTTTACCAGGGTTTTTATATCGAGGATATATTTTCTTCTCTGATGAAGACTCCTAGCAACCAAATCGGCTAATTCTTCCATAGAATCAAATCTTTTATTTCTTAATTCATCTAATTTACCCGGGCGGAATTTATCATTGAATGCATCTCGTCCACTAGCAGTATCACCTTCTTCTTCTTCTTGTTCTTCTTCTTGTTCTTCTTCTTGTTCTTCTTCTTCTTCTTCTTCTTCTTCTTCTTCTTCTTCTTCTTCTTCTTCTTCTTCTTTTTCTTCTTCTTCTGGTTCAGGTAGTGGTCTACTAGCAAGTTCTTCTTCTTGAAGTTCTCGTTGTTGTTGTTCTTGTTGTCTTGCAGCAGTTATTATATTAACAGGAAGTGTTTGTAAGGATTTGTTTGTTTGTTTAGATATTTCTGCTATCTTTGTTATCACTGAGAGAAAAGTCTCTTCTTGTTTTGTTCCTTGTTCAGAGATTGCTGACACTACCTGTTTCGTTGTTGTAGTTAGTGTGAAAAAAGTTGTTCAGATTTTTCTGTAAAATCAGTCTGAAAACTCTGTCGTTGTTGTAATTTTTCACGTAGCGAGTTTCGGATTGGAATAAACTTTTTAATAGCATCCAATCTTTCTCTTGCTGATCTCGTGGTTAATGCTTCATGGTCATTATTGAAAACAAGCGCTATTGTTAAATTGCTTTGCAATTTCAAATGGGACATCAACTTAAAGAGTTTTCAATCAAAACTTTAAGTTTTGAGGATGCAATTATGGAAAACCTCTAATTGAATCAATTAGAGAAATCGACCATCAGACCGTAAAAATCTCGAAGACATTTTCACTGACAAATCAATGATATTGGTATTTGTAGTTAAATAACTCTTAATGAGAAAACCTCCAATTGAATCAATTAGAGAAATCGACCATCAGACCGTAAAAAAATCAAAGATATTTTCACCGACAAATCAATGATTTTTATCGTTTTTTGATTGAATATTGGTAATTGTAGTTAAAAAAATCCCATAAAAAATAACCCTTGATTAGAAAACCTCCAATTGAATCAATTAGAGAAATCGACAATCAGACCGTAAAATTTCGAAGACATTTTCATGGAAATCAGTCAAAAAGCTACAAAAATGGTCAAAACAAACTACCAAAATGGTCAAAAAACTACCCAAATCAGTCAGAAAACTATATTTCAATAATAATAAATAAAAAAAAATATTACTATTTTTACAACTCTTTGGTATGTGATTCATCATTATACCTGTATTAGCGCGCGCAATTTCACCGCTATTGTTTGACTAAAACCACCTAGGCGTCTGTATTCATTCACCGTTACCTGTACCGCAGTGTACACGGGTTATCTCTTAAGGGATATTCTCAGTTTGCTGAATTAGATTTTTTATCTGTTTCACCCTGGAATTAATTAGTTTTTTAAGTTCATATTCTCGACCTAATTCCTTTCTAACACGTTCTACGACAGTACATAATGGTACAAACACACCAACATCTTCACAATAAACTAAACTATCACGGATAGAACTTTGTATACGCTTTATCAGAAAATATTTTTTCGAAAGCGTGTATTTGCTATTAATAGTCGCAAAATTAATATCTTCAAAGTCGGACATAATTTGATCAGAATTCAAACCCTCCGATAATTGAACACCCTTTTTTTCAAATTCGATAATTCATTTATAATTTGGTTAATAACTTCATAATTCATTTTATACATAATTATATACCTTTAATTACAAAGGGGGTGATTATCAGTCATCATTAAGCATAAAAAACTAAAAGATTTCACTTACCTGTAGCTTGACTTTACTGGAATGCACACAGTTGTAAAATTTCACGTCTTTTATAACTACGATACGCCCACACATTAGAGTTTTTGTAAACATGTTTGTGCAAATTATTGGAGTTTTTGTAAACGTGTTTGTGCAAATTATTGATAAAATTCCCCATGGGGAAATTTGCATGTGTGGGCGTATCGTAGTTATAAAAGACGTGTAATTTTACAACTGTGTGCATTCCAAGCGAAGTCTTAACAGCTACAGGTAAGTGATTGACTATACACAATATAAAATCGCAGTGTGATCACGGAAGTTAATAGCGATGAATGGATTGACGTCAAGGGGGTATTGAATGAACATACAATAGATTCATTCATTTATTGACAACACTGAAGCAACACCAAATATTTATAAAAAATATAACTATTTGTAAATGCTTCGTGTTTGATTTGTTTTACAAAACAGATCAGTCAATCATCTGTGAAAACCATTACAATTTACGTGATAACGTAACTCTGTGTATACCTAAACGAGTTATCTCCTCTAATACATACAGTTAGATGTAAATATATGAAAATTTAATCCTATTATTAAAACGTTTTGAAAAAACGGTCCTGGTTATTCCCTCTGCAACATATCGTATTGAGGGCGGACAAATATCAAAATATCTACCTGTTTCGGCTATTGAATGAAATTCTATTTCCTCGTTATTTTCAGTATTAAAAGACATTATTCGTCTAGCATTTTTCGAGTATTTCCCTGTTCCTCCTCGTTTTAAATTCTCACTTTTTGAGATGGTTGGCAGATTCGATAAAGAATTATCAGTCTTGTTATTATTTATGTGATCAATAACAAAACCATCCTTGATTAATCCATTAAACACCTCGAAGACGAATCGGTGATTATGATGCATTTTCACTCCAGCTTTAAACATCAAATATCCTTGATTACTAACAACACCAACAGATATTCTTCATTCTACGGTGTCTAACAATACCATCACGGGATGCCCCATAGTTTTCAATCACTGGGTGTGGTCGGATTTCTTGGTTCAATTTATACAATACTTTAATTTGTATAATTCATTAATTGGCTGAATTATAACACTACTTAAAAATCTCTCAATAAAGTCTTGAGGGGTTTTTATGATGTTGTTGTTGACAGAGTCAGAGGTAGAGTTTTTGATTCCCTTCTTGTCATAATAACGCTTCAACCCTCTATATCGTTAACCACCACAACCGAGGCACAACTGCGATTTTACTCTAACCCCTACCCCACATCGAATACACGGTATCGGACCCAGGCTACCATTACGAACGCTTTGCATATGATACACACATAATTCATTTATGCATGATTTGTTACACGGAGTCGTTGATCCAATCATAAGCCATTTGCAATGATTCATTATACAATATATTTCTTATTTAAATACTTGTTTTAATTATATATTAATTTGTCAGACTTAGAAAAACCTTGGAAAAACTCTAAGAGATATCTCGATGGGCCCATATTAGATAAAATTAGAAATTCCCTTAATGAATTTAAGCGCGATGGAGCATCTCTTGTGTGGTTCACATTTAGAATTGTCCACAACATCGAAGATGTACCCAACATCGATGCTACCATGAACGACGAAAAAGCAGCTGAGATAATTTCACATCTTGACGGAAAGAGGTATTTTTTTAGAATGAAATTCATTATCAAAGAAGAAGGAGAATGGATTATCAGGGATAAATTTGAACCAATTATTAAGGATAAAAAACTGTCATTGTGAGTCGAGATTCCAAACCAGGAATTTCGACTGGAATTGGTAGACGGTATTACGAGAGATCTTATCCTGTAACAGCAGTTGTTTATGGGATATATCCGTTAAATGATAAACCCGATATTGCAAAACGAGCTCCTATTAAACTATCGGCGGATTGATCGACGTTGAATTGTGTAGCAGAACGAATAATAGAACACTTCACAAATGCATCCCGGGGAAATAAATTACCCGATCTAAGATGCAAAAAAATAAATGAATGGGGACTGACAGTGAAAGAGCATGGGGCAACAATTCAAAATGTGGCAAATTTGGAACGATTACTAAAATTCACAATATCTGTAGCGACGATAACAGGTGAGATACTATATGAATCGAAATATAAATCGAGAGGAGCTCCAATTCAAATTATTGATCATAACGAACACGCGTGGACACCTGCAGTAACAATATTTCCACGAGATAGAACCGTAAGATATATCCCTGAGGAGTTCTGTAAGGATGTTTTCTATGAAGAGAAATTATTTGATGCTATTCACGCGTTGTGTAAAGATGACCCTGTGTCAGTGTGGCTACTTAATAGTGCTGATTCCGAATCAGCATTTGATCAATTTGTAATACCAAATGGTGAATTATATCGCACTGAAGAGTTACACTCACGAATGAGAAAAATCGCTAATGAATTTTCACCAGACAAATCAAAGAGTTTCCATGAAAAACTATTAACGGATAGTTTTACAATTCCATCAGTGGTAGCTCACTTTGCAAGAGAAAAAAAATCATGGCGTCCAACACGAAGTGATTTTCTCGGAGATGTTAAATTGAGTTGCATCGAATACGGTCATGGAGGGCTGTGGAATACAAAATATTGCCGCAAGGGTATGATTTCAATTGATATATCTGCATGTTATCCTGGGAGTTTTCTCGGGTATGGAGAATGTGCAAAATACTTTAAACGATTTGGACATCCCACACATGAAATGACCCGTGTTGCGATTAATGGTCCGTTACCTGATTTTGATTTAACTGGATTCGCTCGTGTGGTATCGTTTGAACTCGCCACAGTGTTACACCCGTGTAGTTATGTTTGGCTTGGTAGACATATGTCTGAAAAGCATTGGATGCCAATAGTGTTACTACGATATATGATTGATTGTGGTATGCTGATATCGCTGATTGTTTCCGAAGCTATTATATGTTATCGAGGACAAACTGAAGTTTGGTTACCACAACCCGATCTAGATCGTATAATTGATGAAATACGAAAACAGTTTCCCGATTTCAATGAGGAAAAAATCATAGATTGGTCTAAGATGTTATTTGAAAATAAAAATGGACAAGCAAAGGATTTTGGACGAAGAATAAGAAGAAGTTTGGACGGTAAATTTACCCAGGGTGGAAGATACGACAATGCAAAATACTCTTCTCGGTTTATCATAGACAACGCTGAATACGATTTTATTGTAGCGGATTTAACGAAACAGGGAAAACTTGTAAATCGTAAAGACGCTTTCCTATCCGATGAAACATGATTAGGTACAATTGTTACCTTCTGTGATGGATGTAGTTCCTAATATACACATTTAAGATAATCTATGCTGAGTTATTCTGCTATTAATCTATTTTCGATGATAAATATATTTCCTAATACCGCTGTTAGAGTAGCTATTGATTCGATGTATATCCACGAGAAATGCAAATCAGCTGTGGCTGCATTCACAGATCCTGCGGAAAATTGGGGATGTTGGAGATTTAAAAAGGAAACGCTTCACGAGTATTGTGAATCCGCAGATGTTACCATGGATGATAAATACTTGAAGTGTGACCGGAATCTCTTTGAGATTCAATCAGAATTTTCTAATGCACCGCCGATATCCGATCCGAGATGTAGATGCAAGACAGTTTATTTAAACGGTTGTGGTGGGTCAGGAAAGACAACTCGTGTAATTGAATTATTTCGTGGAAAAAATCCTATGGATTTTCACGCTAGCGTTTCCAAATCAAACATGATTGTGCTAACACCAACTCACAGACTCGCCAGAGAGATGAAACAACGAGGGGTAAATGCCTGTACTTATCATAATTTCTTTCGATGGAAAGGCGATGAATGGACTCCTTATCGAATGGGTGAAAAATTTATTCATGAAGTCATTATTTGGGATGAAATATGCACAGTATCGTTGAAAGTATTACAAACATTTCTTGAGCGATTGTTATTGAAAAATACAAAAGTCGTCATGTGCGGTGATCACAGTCAACCACCATCATTTGTTGGTTTATCCCCACATGAATGACTAAAGGATTTTGTAGACTATTAGGAAGAAATTAATACCGATCACAGAGCACTTGATGAACAATTACGCGAGTTCAAACAACTAATCAGATTGCAACCGGATAAAATCCAATGTGAAATAGCGCGTGAAATAATTTGAGAAATTCCCATGAATGATTTTCGGGAAACATGGAAACCTAATGATTTGATAGTGGCAAGTAGAATGATAGTCAGAGACACACTTCAGATGAAATTATTTGAAAAACACAAAAAATAATTTGATACACTTTAGGGCGTGAGAAGCAAAATTTAGTGTTAAATGATATTGTGCTGGTTGATATCAGCATCGTCGAAGATGCATTGCACGCTGATAAATCCTCATGGACGTTAGGTTATGCAGCAACGATACATTTCATCACAGGGATTGACTATCACAGATACAATTATTTAGATAATAGATAATCGCATTGAATGGAAAATTTAATTTATCTTCCAGTGTCCAGAGTGAGGAGAATAAATCAACTTCGAAGAGTTGTCCTGACTGATAATGACAATGCAATAAGTGGTATTAGCGCTGACTCTGTCAAAGACATAATTAGAAAAAAACAACAGTGATAAAAAAAATAAACGAGAATTTGATATTGATGCTGAATTAATAATGACATTGAAACAACAACAGAATAATCACTGCGCGAGTTGCACTTGTATAATGAGGTGGAGTTGGTCGGATAAAGATCCTCGCCAAATTTTCGTAGACAGAAAAAATAGCAGCATTGGTCATACTAACGATAACGTAATGCTGACTTGTATTCAGTGCAATAGACGCCGGGGTCCAGCACAATGCCCCTGGCATCGGGCGCTAGTTAAGACGACGCGGTGGTAATTGAGTATCCTCGGGTAACACTTGTAGTTGTTGTCGAGTAAATCCACGTTGAGGAGCGGTCAAATCCAATTTATAGATTGCTGGTCTACCAGTGGATCGTGTTATACTAGATATCTTATGTGCGCTGACACTCCAAATAGGATCAGTAGCTCTTTTCTTACCACCTTCGAGCTCTCCTGGTTCGTATAAATACCTAACAATGACATTACTACCGAGTATTAGTTGTTTCGAAAAATCTCTTTGTGGGATTTTATAGGTATAGACGCTTTCTTAATCGCGTTGATAGGTTTCATGTTGATTGTTCTAGTAATTTCGTTATTGAGCGCAGTAACTACACCTGGCAATCTTTTGACCCATTCACGAGATCGTTTATGTTGAATAAATTCATTCGCGTATTGATATCCAAATAACCGCTCAGCAAGTGTCCGATTAAACCGTTCAACAATTGCCTGATCGCGATGTAATGCAGTATACCCTCGTCGTAACGCGGTATTATGATTCTTCATCATTGATAGAACCGCACCCTGAAATTCCTTGCCAGGATCGACTTGTAATAGATTTGGCCAGCGCAGAGGACCTCTTCGATAAATCCTTTCAAATGCAGAAGCCACTTCAGTTGATGATTTTGTTTTTAGCGGCTCTGCTTGTTTGTATCGACTCGCAATATCAACTACAGTTAATGCGTATTTGTAACCACCATCATGCGGCAGAAATAGTATATCAGCCTGATAAACTTCATTAGGAACGGTCACATCAAAATGCGAGTAATTAATTTGTTTAGGCGGTGGTAGATAAATTTGCCATATCGCCTGTTTAGATAACCAATTAGCCGCTGTAGTATATTTCACCGCTGCACCTAACATCAATTTACCTTTCATAGCCGATTGTATCAACCATGAAGCCAATTTTTCTTTGAAGATTTATCAGCAATAGAATTCAACGCGTGAATTAATTTCACATCATGCCTATGTTGAAGATTGCTGCTTTTATAAACAACATCAGCGTGACACGCCTTACCAATAGCGTTTATTGGTTCTTAGCCGGATTTGGGTTGGTTTTGATCATCTAGTCTGATATCGAGTATTGTTCCCGGTCCACAATAACTATATCCGGGAAGATGCTTTTCACCTGGATACTTTGCCTATGGTGTTCCTGGGAGTTTTACTAGCTTGGCTGCAATATCACCTCCGAGTTTTTTTTTAAAGGTTTCGTAGAAATAAATCTAAATTTTTTTGTACTACATTGTACGCATTTACCAGAAAGGCTGATCGGTTATTATTAGTTGTAATCGTCGTCAAGTCATCTGTGCCAGTACGCGCCATACATTTCACACAATATAGATCCATAATATATTTATAGCAATATGAATGTCATTGATTATTCTGCTACAAAACGACGGCAACCTATTAAACACCATTCAATGTTACCAAACTCTATTCGCGCGATTATAATCGGACCATCCGGAAGTGGCAAAACACAATTGCTACTTAATTTAATAACGAGATCGATGATATGGGATAAGTTGTATTTGATTGCTCCGAGCGTAGATAATCAGCGATGCTATGAAGTGTTAAAGGATTTTAACGAGAAAACGAAATCCTGCGGATTTTCATCAGAAATCGATGATGATATTATTGAGTTTATTACTGATATCAATGATGCACCGAGCATTGATGATATTGATGGAAGTATTAACAATTTAGTAGTATATGATGATATCATGTTAGATAATCAAAAAAATCCCGTGTTGATATTTTCCAGAGACAGACATAAAAACACTGACGTGATATTTGTCACTCAACGTTACACACAAATTCCTAAAGTGATCAGAGATAACTGCAATCTGCTATGTATATTTAATGGAGTTGATACTCATACTCTGAGAAATATTTGGCAAACTTGGTGCGTTTGCGATATGGATCATAATCGATTTAGAAATTTCTTTAGTCATGCTCAGTCAATCCCACACGGATTTTTGATGGTAAATTTTTCAAACCCTCCGACAAGATATCGTGTCGGACTTGATAGAATATTCGGTTAACAATGTTAACCCCGATGATAAATCATAGCAGCAGAGGGAGTGAGCGCCAAGGAGAATGGCGTCGTTTTTTTTGCCAAATGGACGTTTCTATTAAGCATTTATGTAGAAGCCTCAGTTTACCAAAATCAGACGCCTATAAAGTTGGTCTGCTCACCCCCTCTGCTGCTGTATGTATGTATGTATGTATGTATGTATGTATGTATGTATGCATGTATGTATGTATGTGTGTGTGTGTGTGTGTGTGTGTGTGTGTGTGTGTGTGTGTGTGTGTGTGTGTGTGTGTGTGTGTGTGTGTGTGTATGTATGTATGTTCTTTACCGATTTACGAGCTCAGATTTGTTGATTTTAAGTCTTGGAGATACATTATATCTGAATCGTAGAAACCCGATTAAATTTAAGATATAACTTTAAATATGTCACACAATTACTCATCGCCCTCACGATGCGCTATGGCCATCAAGAAAAAAATATTCTTCTGACATCTGCTGACGACATCAAAACATTCATAAAATTTTCTTTGAGAATCTTTTTTAAAATGATTAATCTTTTTGAAGAGTTATATCCATACCGTTTAGGTCATAGTGTCCTTTCAGTGTGTTCCTTATGAACTGAAATTCTCCAGGATCTTCAATCTGGGCCAGTATCATGTCATTGCGATCGCAATATTGCTGAATGATGATAACGATAGACAGATCTAAGAAAAACTTGTACAAAATAAATAGATTAAGAATCGTCAGGAAGCAGGAATTTATCGTTCTCTTCGTACGTTACGTCTCATTCATTTTTAAAAATGATTAGTGTACTTGTCTTATTTATTACATATTCACGGGTCCGTCATTATAAAACGTACATATTATACTCTAGCGTGCCCTAACACCAGGAATCGCATCATAATTAGCATTTCCAGTTTAGTTCTCTCGAATGTAGTTCTAGTCTAATTTTGAACATTTTCTCCTCTCTCTCTCTCTCTCTCTCTCTCTCTCTCTCTCTCTCTCTCTCTCTCTCTCTCTCTCTCTTGGTGGTAATAGAAGAGTTATATTTATGCATGTGTGGTAGAGATTTACTTCGCCAATTACGGTCCCAAGTTCGGCTGAAAAAGGAGGAAGGTAGGGCGTAGAGCTAGCGACCCCAACGCGTTAAAACAACTCTTGCTACGGAAACGACAACAAGGGAACAAAATACAAACGGCGCTGGGAGCGAAGCAGACCAGGCAATTGGCTTTATGACGGTTGGGGGAACGAAACCGCAAGGACGTCCCCACCCCGATAGTGGAACTCCTTTCGCCAAAAACATGGATTAGAGTTGGATGCTGGAACGTGCGAACGCTCAACCAGACCGGAAGGCTGGCACAAGCAGTGAACGAGTTGAATCAATACAACCTGACCCTCATGGGTGTAACATAAGCTCGATGGACTGGTACCGGCAAGCAGACGTTGAGCTCCGGTGAAGTCTTCATCTGGTCGGGAAGGAAGGACAATGACCACCGGGAAGGAGTCGCCATCATTATCAGCAAGAATAAGGCCAGCACCGTCTTACAGTGGAAACCAGTAAATGAACGCCTGTTGTACGTCAGGATGAACTCAAAGTACGCCAAACTATCAGTTGTAGTGGCCTATGCACCAACAGCCGGCACGGAAGAAGAGGACAAAGACACTTTTTACTACGCTCTTCAAACCGTTTTAGAGGAAGTCCCTCGTCATAAGGTGCTGATGTTGCTTGGTGACTTCAACGCTAGGGTTGGCTGCAACAATAAAGACAGAGAGAGGACCATGGGGCGCCATGAAATAGGCATGATGACTGACAACAGAGAAAGGCTGGTCAACTTCTGTCAAGAGAATGACTTGGTCATAGGAGGGACTCTGTTCGAGCACAAGGACATCCACAAGCGTACATGGACGTCACCAGACGGCAGAACTCGGAGCCAGATCGGCCACATCATCATCAACGGTCAGTGGAAACACTCTTTGCAGGATGTGCGAGTGTTGCGGAACGCTGACATTGGCAGCGACCATTTTCTTCTGGTGCCCAAGGTGACTTTGAATCTTATGAAAGTTAGGATAGGGGTCTCCAGGAATAAACGCTTTGATGTGGTCAAACTAAAAAATCCAAAAGTGAAGGATGAGTTCATGCTGGCTTTAAGGAATAGGTTTAGTGCTCTAGGAGATGAGACAGCACTGACCATCGACAATTTTAACAGAACAATGAAGGAAGCAGGAGAAGACGTTTTAGGTTACAGGAATAAAAGGAAGACAGAGTGGATATCAAAAGAGACATGGTCTTGCATAGAAGTGAGAAAACAGATTAAGAAGAGACTTTTGGATTCAAAATCACCAACACTGAAAGAGAGAATTTTGCAGGAGTATGGAGGAAAAGACAAGGAGGTGAAGAAATCAGCAAGGAAAGACAAGAGAGAATTCACAGAGAGGCTAGCAAAGGAGGCGGAGGTAGCAGCAGGGCAGAAAGACATGAAAACGGTGTATCTGAACACAAAGAAAATGAAGGGCGACTATAGTCAGCACCACGACCTCCCAGTGAGAGATGAAGTTGGAACCTATGTCACAGTGGAGGAGGAGAAGCTGGAAAGATGGAAGCAACATTTTGAGTATATCCTGAATCGCCCGGACCCACCAGTACTCGCTGACATTCCTGAAGCAAAGGAGGACCTTGACATCAATTGCGACGACATCACTGTTGAGGAGGTCAAGCAGACCATTCACAAGCTGAAGAATGGGAAGGCACCTGGCGATGATGGAGTGTGTCCCGAGATGTTGAAGTTAGATGACACAGAGACGCCGAAGCTTCTTTGCCCGAATCTATAAAAGATATGGGATAGTGAGAAAGCACCAAAATGACTGGAAAACCGGTATCATAGTTAAACTTCCCAAGAAAGGAGATCGGAGAAACTGTAACAACTGACGAGGAATCACATTGCTATCCCTCTACAGTAAGATCTTTAGCCGCATCATTTTTCAACGCATCACAACAGCTGTGGACGGCATCCTACGTCAGGAACAGGCAGGTTTTAAGAAGGCAAATCTTGCATTGACCACATCTTCAAACTGAGGCAGATAGTTGAGCAGTCTCATGAGTGGAATGGATCCCTTCATGTGGTCTTTGTGGACTTTGAGAAGGCCTTCGACAGCCTGCACCGTGCCTCTATGTTGAGTATCCTACGACATTATGGCATCCCCAAGGAACTTGTCAATGTCATCAGGTCCCTGTACGAGAACTTTGAGTGCTGAGTAATCCACAACAACCAACTCACTGAACCATTCAAAGTGGAAACCGGAGTGAAGCAAGGATACATTCTCTCTCCGATCCTCTTCTCACTGGCCATTGACTGGATCATGCGCCGCACCACAGAGGGCAAAAGACATGGAATACAAGGGACATTGACCTCAATGCTGGATGACCTAGACTATGCCGACGACATGGGGTTGCTGGCAAGCAGACACCAGGATATTCAACAGAAGGCACAACAATTGGTACAGAAAGCAAATACCATAGGTCTTCGAGTCAACATAAGGAAGACAAAGGTCTTGAGGAAGAATACTAGAGTGGGCAACCCAATCACCATCATCGACCAGCCCCTGCAAGAACTAGATGATTTCACTTACCTGGGCATTAAGGTCGCCACGGATGGAGATTGCACAAGGGAAGTCGTCACAAGAATCAGCAAGGCCAACCAGACCTTCGCAATGCTGAAGCCCATATGGAGGACAAGAAGCCTAAGCGTCCACACGAAGATCCGTATCTTCAAGAGCAACGTGCTGAGCGTCATTTTGTACGGTTCAGAGTGTTGGAAGTCCACTGCGAATATAGAACACAAGCTCGAAGTGTTTCAAACCAAATGACTGCGACGCATCATGAGGATCTTCTGGCCAAACATGATCTCAAACGAGGAACTCAGGCACAGAGCGGGTGAAAGTACCATCTCTGAGATCATTTCAACTCGGCGATGGAGATGGCTCGACCATGTCTGCAGAATGCCCCCTGACTCACTACCAAGGGTGGCTCTGAGATAGACCCCATAGGGAAAGGAACCGTGGCAGACCCAAAGAGACCTGGTGACGAACAGTGGAGAGAGACCTTAAGACCAGAGGCCTCACACTTCAGACCGCCCCAGCTACAGCTGACGACAGACGGAAATGGTGCTCCTTTGATGTTGCCTCAAGCACCAGACGGCGCAGAGAGGATTGATCGATTGATTGATTGGTAGGGATTTAAAGGTAATTGCTTATTCTTGAGAATATAACCTCAGAGAGCGATTGTCTATGTGAATTTCGGCGAAAGTGCACATTGAGTAATAAGGCCTAGGTGATGACCCGGAAGTAAAGTCTGTGTTCTGTTTACATGCTGCTCTGTGGACAGTGTAGCCTCTCAAAAATTACCGGTGAACCATTGATAAGAACTTCACCAAGAAGTCATCTTTGGAGGTGTTTTAGATTAACATGTGATTTGTATCGATTGTCACACAGTTGAAAGGTCAGTACTAAAGATATATGTAAAGAACAAATAGTAAAAAAATTAATTGTGATGTACGCCCAGCAGACGATTTATTCTTGCCGTCTACCATTAGTCGACATGCTTCTACTATCTCAGTAACTGATATAAATTAGTTCACCATGTATGCATGGCTTTAAAATTATTTCACAACTTGATTTTTTTAATGTATGCATAATAAGTCGTAATTACTGTCCATTCGTGAGATAGTTTGCACTGTTGAAAAATATGATACGCAGCGAGAACTGATGTACTTCCAATGATGGTAATTCTTTACATCCATATTCAATGACTTATTTCGCGTCGTGTGCTGACTGAATTGCTGCATCATTAATTATATTACTTATATATATATATATATATATATATATATATATATATATATATATATATATATATATTAATGTGTGGGGTGGGTGGGTTTTTTTTGTTTGAATTTATTATATTCACCTGTATGTTAATAAAATTGTAATTGTTTTTTGCTCTGTGTTGTGCTCATCATGAGAACCAAATTTGATATTTACCCATGCTGAATGCCAGGGTTGCTCAGTATCTACGAATGTATAGCAGGATCTATAACAAGCTTGCCGTGTTTTCGGATCTGACAGAACTGAAAAACCATACATACATTAAATAAATAGTTTTCTTCATCAATGAAATATGTCTTATTTTTATTCTGTCCTTTCTTTTTAATATTGTGTGGTGTGGGAGAAATAAATGAACTTTTTTGAATTGTAATAAAGATGCTCCTGGCACTCTTAAAGCTACTCATTGCACTCATGGAGTTACTCCAATTAGATAAAATTGTTTCATTTCTTAATGTGCATGATAGCAATAACAATTTCGCACGTTAGAATGAAGAAGTTTAACTGGGTGAAAAGTCTGAATCAGGAGTGGAAAAAAATTAATGAAAGTAGTTGTTTCTTTATATATTTTAAGTAAAAATACTATTTCGTTATGGAACGAATTTACGACAGAAAATATGGTCACCACATGCTCTGAGTACGAGCAAACTATTTCGAAATATTTTACCAAAAAATCAAGGATGCAAGTAGAGATTATGATATTTAGTTAATATCTTACTTTATGCAATGGTTTTATGCATGCTGTAAATAACTAAATAATATGTATTACTTAATAAGATAACAAAACACACCATAATTGTTTTGCGTTAAGCTTGATAGATGGTTTTATCGACAATGCTCGCAAGACACACACATACATAAACACACACGTTCACAAACTCACATCCCTTTGCAAATGCTACAGTCATTAACTAATATTTAAGATATAATATTGGCATACGCAATTATTTCACATACTAAGGTTTATTTATGACTCTCTGTGTACATTTATTTAAACATTCTACGGATATGCAGAACCAGAGCACGTGAACAGATCAATGGAAATGTTCTAGGTATAAAACACATCATCAATATTTACTGTTAATTGTGGAACGTACCTGTTGATATCCAGAAGAAACTAAAACATGTATTCCGGTTCATTATTAGTCAGGAGTGTACCATCACACATTAGATCATTCAGTGAAGTCTTAACGAATAGATGTACTCTTCTTTCCCATAAGCCAAATATACGTTTTGCATTCATTTAGTTGTTTCTACTGTTTCCAGCTATTGTTCTGCATTCTTAATCAAGAAACGATGCGAAGCCTGCCATCTAACATCGTCTTGGTAGGGTAGATTTCATTATGATCTGATTTTGTTATCAATTGTGCACCCTAATTTCACCCATTTTAACTACAATTTCGTCGACAACAGGCTGCTTATGGAATGAAAATGGTTCTTTTATCTATACATGACTAGTAAACAAGACAATTAAAATAGCGTTCAGTTGAGTCTGTTATCACCGAATCATTTGCATGCAATACGTTTAACTCTAAGAACCCTACACCCCATTTCATTTACTATATAAACTTTAAAAAATGGGCCAATCGTGATCGCAATGGCCTGAAAACATTTACATCAAACAGTTTGTCTTTATTATTTAAATTATGCTCATCAAATATACAAATGTTGCGAAAGATACAAGATAGGATTGGTGTCCGCGATAACAATATTAAGTATCTCAACCATTATGCTCTGTAATTAAACGTGAATTTGAATCTCGAAAGCTTTAAATGCATAATCAGAGTGAACGAATTACATCCTGTGTTCGACAAGGTATTGTAACTCGAACAACGTGGTTTATGTACAATCAGATGGCAATTTATGCCGTAACTGTCATGAAACCATGAGACATAATGAAAAATATGCTCTATTACAATGATACAGTTCGGCAGGAAAGAATGGGAGCCGGGCAGTCTTAAATTAAACGCATCAAGAGCTATACTCTTATATTCGACTCTGTTATTGATCTCGATACTCCCACATTTGTGAATATGTCTAGACATATACATAACATTACACTATGAAAATGTATGCCCCTTGTGTGTTCAGGGGGCATACGCCCATCGTGCCTCACTATGTGCCGTAAGAGGCGACTAAGTAGCCTCTACTTAGTCGCCTCTTACGGCCTATTTGCCGTGGGTTGCGTCCCGTGTCTGGGGAGGAAATGATCCTGGTGGTTGTGTGGAGGCTTTTCCGATGCAATACATTGATTTGGCCTCTACTTCTAGACGAGTGGTCGGGATTCGCCCGGTCTCGACAAATAGGCTGGTCACGCCGAGCCCTAGAGAGTCTTTATTTACTTGATTACCATCTTTATCTTACTTCTTGTATCTCTCTTGATACCATGGTTGCCCCTACATTATATCCCTTAGCTTTACCTTTCGCAAGCCTTAGAGGACTTCCTAGAAGGCGGTGGCTTAACCGGATTGACCCAATCGGAAGGTAATTTAATCGACCCTAGAAGGTGACTTCACCTGTCAATCATAAGTAGTTTTATCTACTTAGTATAACATCTGTGTATCTCTGGCACTTGAAAAGTTTCCCCTCGTTGGGCTACATGCTGGGCGGGGAGCATGGGTGTTAAAATTGTAACAAACAATCATGGAAACTTCAAAACAAAATAAAAAAAACGTACCAAATCACTATCTAACTGATGACGAACAATGTGGTGTGGAGTCATTTCCACGCTTCATGGTTATTCAATCTAACGATGAAGCAAAATTGGTTGCAGCACTATCTCCATTCGTTATTGAAACAACCATTAGAGATCAATTGGCAACACAAAAATGTAAAATAAATTAAAATCAAGTTGACTGCTCGTTGAGTGTGAACGAAATGGTCACACAGACAATATCAAGAAAATGAAAATATTCTTCGATATTCCAGTGACCTCATTCGCTCACACTAAACTTGATACGTCCAAAGGCGTGATGCTCTGTCGTGACTTGGCTGGAGTCAACGACACAGATATCATCGAAGGGATGAAACATGAAGGTATCACTGCAGTGCGTATAAGAATACATATCAAACGTAATAATAATCTGCAAAACACAAACACATCTGTACTCACCTTCAACAAACCAGCAATACAGAAAGTGGTCAAAGTTGGATTTTTACAAGTGAAGGTAGAGATCTACATTCCTAACCCCCTTCGATGCTATAAGTGTCAAAAATATAGCCATCACGAAGAACGATGTTCAAAAGTCAAAACATGTCACCGATGCAGATACCATTCTCATCAGGAATTAGAGTGTAGAGAAACTCCGCATTGTGTCAACTGCAGCAAGAAACATCACGCCAATTTCAAGGATTGTGATACTTGGAAAAAGGAGGAGATTCAGAGGGTAAAGTTCACATCAAACATTCCCTATCCAGAGACCAGAAACTTGTGCAAATGGAACTCTTCGTGATCTTAGTTCTTTAATGGGAGAATTTGGCTAAATGGAGTATGTTAGACCGATAAATCAGCCCTTCACCCGTTATGATTTTCATGTTGGGGTTAGGGGCTGATTTCACCTAATCATTGAAACCAGCAATTATCTGCAGACACTTTTGTCTGCACATATCCGTGCAAATTTCACACACTTACTGGTATTTTTCGCGGCTGTTGAGCTCCCGTTGGCTGAAGGGTTCTTTTTTCGATATGTACAGCATATTTCCGTATCAAATCCTACGTTTGACAACATGTAAATCCAGGCAGAATAACACAATTCTAACATACCGTTGACATTTAAGTTTCGTGATCACCATACTACACAGAGCAATCAATCCGATGCGACTTCCGCTCGTTCATTCGAAACCCTCGGTACGCTTGGTCATGTAACTCGGTTGTTCTGCTGGAAAGCGCCAAAATATGATGGACGAATTGATTAAGGGTGGTCTCGACGATTTGTGCTATGACGTGAGATTAAAGGTGGAACAACAAGAAGCATCGTTAATGTTAGTTGAGGGAATTGCTTTTATACCGACCAGCTTCGGGAAAAGCCTGATATATACTCTTCTCCTTACCATCAAGAGAAAGGTAACGTCAATTTAAGAAATGTTGATAAAATGATCATTGATATTGCTCTTTATTGAGGTGAGAGTTATTTGTATGTAAGAATTGTGATAACTGATTGGGCGAGATGTGTTGGTGATAATAGCAATATTTTTTTGTAATTTAGGCCACTGGCCCAAGATACATATCCATACATCATGTTGCACAAAAAAGATGTCATAGTGCGTACCAAATTAACATCGTATTTATAAGTGATATACATACAAAGTAATAATAATTATTGCTTTTTACTAATATAAGTTATATAGTTATATACTACACAGTATTCAAACAAGGGGATTTAAGGGTGACCATAAAACGTGTGGAGCAAGATTTGTGATGATCTAAAGTCTTATGTAGCAGGAGTCGTTGATAAAATTGTTATTATTATTATTAATGACAGTATGATATTAACATTATCATTTTTGTATTATTAGGATTAATATGAATAATATGAAGTTATAATAATTTCTTTTGTATTTGTTTTTTGTATTGATATTTAAATCTTGCCAATTTTCATTTTCATGACCTAATATATAAAGTATCAATGCCTGTCTACATTTATAAAACATAATTACCACACAATGCATGACAATTCTGTATCAGTATTCATAACAGTGTTAAATGAAAGTGTTATTTTGGTTTTTTCTTATTAATGCTAGACATATCAGAATATGCTAAATTATTCAAGTATGTGTTTTTGTCTAGTAAACTTAAATAATGAAATGTGCATTCTGTAAAAACACATTGGCAACATATAAAGATGATCACATAACAGTTTCTGTATATTGTCATTGTGACAAGTCTGTTACTGGTGCATGGAAGCCAAAAATATCAAATGTGACATTGTATAAAAAAAATTATAAAGTGCAATTAAAAAAATGTACTTTTAAAAAATGAATGAAATAATAGTTTTTCTGTTCTTTTGATTTTCAGCTGACCGGTAAGCGCCAAACAGTGTCGGTTATATCACCACTGAGGGCTTTGATGTTAGACCAGCAGAAAATAATGAAGACACACATCATCAAAGCTCAATGCATTATAAAAGACAGGCTAATGGAATCCATTGAAGGTAATTTTCCATTGACAGTCATGCATATATAATATACTATGTGTAAAAGAAAATAATTTATTAAAATTTGGCACAAAACGTTATGCAAACCAATTCATAACTTTCCACAAAGTGACAAAGTATCTAATATATTAGGAGATTTATGGTGATGTTGATTTCTGTTCTTGTCTTTATTACATACCAATCAAGGTATTACAAAACATTCTTGAAATAAATAAATTAATTGTAAAATTTTGTATGGGATATTATGCTCATACACTAATGGTATACTATCTTTATACAATAAACCTTCGTTATTTTGTTGCAAGAAGTAGTTTCTTAATTCAGATCTTTATTTATCTTAAGAATCACTTGCTTTAAATTTTTGTTATTCTTTTACAAAGACAAGATATAGAACAAATCTATAGCACAATAATAAAGTAAAAACGGTTAATGTAGGAAAAGGATAGTAATCAAATTTCACATTTCTACACATATAAAAGATGGACATGTAGATGTTATTCTAGCCAGTCCAGAGGCTATCATGAAAAAGGAATGGTTACAGATTGTACAACAAGATCCTTAGTGGTCAAAGCTATGTCTCCTTGCTTTTAATGAGGCTCACTGCATTTCAAAATGGTGATTATTATATTCTTTATACTAAAATGTTTTGTAAAAACATAATGTAATACTGTGTAACATCTGGCACAGAGTCGGTCTTTCTTTTATAGGACTTAAATACAATATTGTCCCCGTTTCCATGCAGTAAAATTCTCTTATTTAAAGACTTTGATGTGAATATTTCAAATTAAAAAATATAGCTCTCTTAATTTAAATGAGACATTTATGAAAATAATAATGCAGTAAATGAATACTACGTATAAATCTGAATCATGCAAAAATTGCTCTTAGTGCCTTGGGTCATTTATTTCAAGTTCAGTACAATCATTCTTATAGCACGATTAATTATTCCTTAATGTGAACTTGACTTTAGACCGGACTAGAGAAAAGTGGCTGAGCTGGTGACTCATTGTCAACACATTCCATCTATTCTTCTTATTGCCACAGCAACAGAAAAAGTGGAGAATTATCTGAGGATTTTGCTTGCACTTCCTACTCAGGACACACATACCATTGCCAGACTTCCCGACCGGTCCCTCATTCTTTTATTTAACATCTGTTCTATGTTTATCGTGCACCTGATGGCATTGATTGTTATGACCATTCACTTCCACATACATTTTAAGTATTTGTTTTGGTCTGTTGATTACAATTTCAAGAAATATATCAAATTATTTCACAAACCTGTCTCTAGCTGTATTGGCTTGAATTAAACCCCAACACCACAATAAAAGTATACATTGGTTGTGGATATTCATTACATTATGCTCATGCTATTAAACGTTTACTGATAGAGAACTGACATAAAAATACAAACAACTACTAACAGTAACAGTGGTAAGATAAAAGAATCAAGGGATACTAGAGTAAAAATTCTATTTTTGTGTGAAACAAATTGGGGAAATTTAAGTTGTTAAAGAACAACTTCTGTAATATTCAACACATACTCCCATAGTGGTGAATCTGGTGATACACAAACCCTTCCCCACTTATGAAAATCTCTTATATTCAAGTAGGGTACAAATTTCATTCTCTTCATTCTACATACATATTTTACCTCTCTAAACTTGCCACCTCTCTTATCAAGCCAAACTTTTGCTGTCTGCTTAAAGTGACTGCACTGTTTGAAATGCAGTGTTTTGTTTTCTTGTGATGAATTCCAACAAATTATAAACAGTGAGCATGGGCTTCCTGTCAGATAAATATGTTGCATTTAAACAGACACAAATAAAATTAGTGAATAAAGTAAATGTAAGGTAAAACAAAATGTCCAGACTTGGATTTGTTTCTTGTGCAACATAACACTAGTTTTAAAAAAGTGTTTCGCTTTCAGACCTAATATCTACATACATATGGAAAAGTGCACAGATAAGTATGAGGAAGTGCTTCCATGGTTGCCACAGCATGTCATGTCCAGGAAGGAGAAGTCCCGGAAGATAGTTGTCTATTGACAAAGCATGAGGGATTGCCAGAACATTTTTATGTGGCTCATGGAAGACTTGGCAGAAAATGCATACAAAGATAAACAGCCAGCTTTCAATAATCGATAATCATCTAGTTAAGATGTTCCACAGCAAAACGGATAAGGTATCTCCATCTCCTTCCCTGACAGCATCATTTCCCCCCCCCCCCACCATTTGACTGTGTCATCAGTCAGATTACCACTGGCGGTCTTGACAGCCTCCTTGTATTCTCTGTTAAAAATTCCGTTTGTAAGTCAATTTCAATATTGTGTCCCGCTTTCCCTTCAGTATTAACTGTTCTATTCCATTGAAGCTGGTGTGCCAGACGAGAGGACACTCCACCATTTAGTGCATTTAAAAGATTATATTCACATACAAAGCACTAGGAGTGGTGATGATCAAAGAACTCTATAATATCATGCCTGCAGTGGCCAATTATTCTATCTACATCTCCTTCCCTGACAGCATCATGACGGGCCATTTCACCTAGACCTCTCCATTAAAGAGTCTTGGAGTATTCAAATATGTGATCCTGCTTTGACTTGTAGTCTTTGGTACACAGTAAATGATTATTGTATTGTAAAGGTTTAAGTAATTACAGAAGTCTAATGTAATTGATGTATATATTAGACAATGCTCACATTAATTTTAGAGGTTGAACTGCACTAATGTTATTATCACTTTTGATAATGCATTTAGTACAAGTTGACATGAATAAGAATATTATGTTGTTAGCAATATATTGCATATTGTTATTTATGATAATGAAAGACTACCTGTTCATACGCATCATAATTTATTTGCAATCTGTGCTGTATCCATTACAAAAAACAATTATCAGTTAAAGAACTAAATGAAAATATCTCATTTGAATTATAGTAATACTTAAATATATGGTATGACATATCTTTTATTATTTACAAAAAGTTAATTCAAAATATTATGGTTCAAATCTTTTTTCTTTATTTATTCATCTATATATAATTATTAAAGTATCCCAAAATGTGTTTATAGGTGTTTTTGATGAAAAAATGTATCTGAAATTTATTCTCAAAGGTTGCAATAACATTTGTGTGTGAGAGAGAGAGAGAGAGAAAGAGAGAAAGAGAGAGAGAGGGGTTTATGACATGGAATCTGCATAGGCATTATGATTTAATGAGATTTTCTTAATATTGGGTGTCATACTGATTATTAAGTGAATATTTAATTAATTAATTTCACTACTTTAGAATAAATAACGAAAATTGACACCACTTGTGGTAAACAAGTGCTGTAATTTTTTATATTCTTGTTTTGAACCTCTAAAATCAAATTTGTATGCACAATTATTGGGAACCTTATAACTTGGAAGTTGCCATTTCACCATGCTAATCACAATATAACAAGCATAACATATATATGCACTTCTGTATGGGCTACATGTTAGCCCCAAATGATCATGTAGCACATCTTGAGCTGTTTCTGTCTGTCTCTTCAGTTTTCCATGTAAATTAACTTTGTTGGATCGATTTGTGCCCAGGTGAACACCACAAAGTGAGCATATATTTTCTGCCATTCTTTAATTTTTTGCATTCATTTCGTTCTAATCACGCGTTCATTTAAATGTACGAGAATGGTACTATAGAGGACGTTTCTTACCCGTCTTATTTGGAGTCTGCGTGAATCACGTGATAGTCACATTCACGCAGCTACAGCCGATTCGTTTAACCAAGCGTACCGAGTGTTTCAAATGAACGAGCGGAAGTCGCATCGGATTGGTTGCTCTGTGTAGTATGGTGAACACGAAACTTAAATGTCAACGGTATGTTAGGGTTGTGTTATTCTGCTTGGATTTACAAGTTGTCAAACGTAGGATTTGATTCGGAAATATGCTGTACATATCGCAAAAAGAACCCTTCAGCCGACGGGAGCTCAACAGCCGCGACAAATAACGGTAAGTGTGTGAAATTTGCACGCATATGTGCAGACAAAAGTGTGTGCAGATAATTGCAGGTTTCAATGAATAGGTGAAATCAGCCTCTAACCCCAACATCAAAATCGTAACGGGTGAAGGGCTGATTTATAGGCCTAGGAGTATGTGTGTGACATTCTTCTTAGCAGCTTGTTTATGAATAGTGAGTCTGATGGAAAGAAAAAGCCTCTCTGCTTTACGGCGGTCTCTTTTAGCAGTGCGAAGCTGGTCCGTATATATATATATATATATATATATATATATATATATATATATATATATATATATATATATATATATATATATATATTTGGCTGTATGGCTGTGTCTGATATTTCCTATGATGTCATGTGAAACTCTTTTATCACAACTGGTAATGCTATTTTCATTACGAACAAATTAATAAATAATGTGGCTACTTCTTTCTTGGTGACGTTGTGAAATTGATGTAAGGCAAAATGTACAAAATGCAATGTAATATGCGACTCGCTGACAGGTTAACTCATTTGTATGAACAATCTATTGACAAACAAAATGCAGTTTCACAGACAGTCCATATACAGATATGTAATGTCCCGTCACTACATTTATGCTACAAAATGTAAATCTGCGACTTTTAAAAGTTATGAATTGCCCCTGGAGTGGGGCAAATAGGGATATAAGAGGCAAACCGTGCTCCTGGATGGCAGGGATAGGGGTGGCTTTACCTAATTCTAACTCTAGAGTGGTGTGTCTCAAACGTGTAGGAGGCGGTGCATTTAATCAGTAGCTGGAGTTAGCGAGAAAATGACCTCAAATAATTTGCTCCCATAGATATAACTTACATCTTTTTGTAAGACTTCCATCCTATAACCGTATACAATGTATGCATATGCTACAAATGAAATGACAAATTTAAACATGAATGCGACGTAAACACACACACACAGACACACACACACACACACACACATATATATATATATATATATATATATATATATATAATATATATATATATATATATATATATATATATATATATATATATATATATATATATATATATATATATATATATATACATTAACTTTGAAAGGAAAGTAGCCGATGATATTCATTCATATGAACGGGTGCTTGATCCTGTATATACAGTGGTAAGACACTCACTTCAGACCATTACGTACATAGTTTATTATTTGTGTCTTACGCTCCAGCGGGGGTACATTGACACCTATTAAAAGGGTGTGGTTTTATGCCAGTTTTATAGATTCGTTCCACTGAAGTGACAACATTATGACAACACATTTGCTGTCAAAGGTACTTAATATAAGTTGGACGCTGCTACGTCCAAGTCCAAACAAGCCCAGACAAGTAAAGAACATTGTTGAGCATGTAATGTGTTATGTAAATAGTCCATGTTGAGATAAAGAAAATGTAAATTTTACTTAAACGCCATTTTTTGCACTCCAACATTATCAGTTATATTACCAACAATGTATTATTCGTAACGATCGGAAAATTGTCAGAGCAGAAGGAAAGTCTTTTTTCTAAAAAATACAATAGCTTTTTATAATGATTTCCTTAGTTTAATAAACTTTTTGATATTTATTTTCTTGAAGAACACTTTGGCTTCACATGAAATGCCTTCTCACACACTTACAGAAACACATCATATAAGAAAGACGATAATGTAAAATATCAAATTTGGCGGATTGATATTAACACGGCAATTTTTCCTTTGCATGAGATTTTTATATACCATCTCAACCTCCCCTTGCAGCTTGTTGGCATTTCCAGTAGTACTTAAACATACAGAGGGGTCCCAGGTGACAGTGAGGTCTAAGGAAAAAGCATTTATCACGACATCGACCTTTGTCCACTTAATTTCGAATCTCTCCTCGGCCAACGTAAATATGTGAGAAAGCCTGACAATAGATACCCATAAGTACCTTCCTTTGGATAGCGTATCATATTCTGAAAAAATAGAGTTTAATTAACAAAAGCATAACCAAACCATTAACGAGTGGATTGTGATACAACTTAAAAAGCCGAGTTTTCATAAGAATCATGTTGACATTATGAAATCGTAACGCCATGGTTAGAACATTTATAATGTACATGGTATTAAAATTATACATGAGATCAGTTATAAAATGCTACATATTTTTTATTGCTATATCAGTGGCTTGAAAGGCTACATTCACAATATAATTATATTAGTGTTCATATTTGATTCGTTTCATATGAAGATCAAAATATACATTCATATCAAGACAAAAGACGCATTTTTTTGTACAAATACTATGTATTAATTAATAATTTGAACAAAAATAAATTCAAATTTAAGTACTCTGGTTTTCACTGTATATGAGTTCGTTTTGCACTTTCAGTCGTAGGAGATGATAGCTGCTTACTGTTATGATAAAGTAATTGTGACACATCCTAAACATTCTTCACCCAAGAAAGGGTTCATTCTTGTGGAGACCGTTTCTGAAAATGCAGTAATAAACTATATATATATATATATATATATATAGAGAGAGAGAGAGAGAGAGAGAGAGAGAGAGAGAGAGAGAGAGAGAGAGATAAGCGTGTGATTGTGTTTGTGTGTGTGTTTGTATGTATGTGTGTATCTCTTAAGAATGGCAAAACAATAATAAAAAATTAACATATGTTAATCTGATAACTGTTCTTTTAACATAAGATATAAGTTGAACCGTGGACAGTCGTTTCGATAATATGCCGTTTTTATCCAATATAAAATTATCCGAACAATAAGGAATACAGACCTTGATCTTCCGTCACATAATGTGCTGGCAGATCAGTGTCTTTATAGTTTGTTTTCACTCATTACACATGCCAAACTACTTGACTCTGCTCTTTTAACGGCATATCTGAATCTGTGCAGTCAGAAATTTGGCCTCTCTAAACTAAAGTCCTTTCCGAATCTTCTTCCGCTTACAACATTGGACAATCAAAACGTGCATTAACAACTATACTTTCTGCTACCTATTTTACATACGTTTACACATTAATTTTAAATCCTAAATTAACAATATTAACATTAGAAATTATGTCTTTCTTTCACGACAAGATAATGTGTTATGTGTTTATATTTCCTACTCAAAGACGTTACAGAGAATTAAAAATTATTGTGATGAGAAAAACAGAAGGAATACGTAGTAACTCTACGTTTACGATTGTTACTATTTCATGCTGTTGACATCTTGATATAGCAATACTAAACCAATAAATTTAATGAACATAAAATAAAAGGAGGCCATTTCTTATTCCTAATGAAAAGAACAGAACGGACAGTCAAGGAAGGTAGCTCTATGAAGTGTTGGAGACTTAGGGTTTGATTGCAATACAACGAAATGAATATGTATGCTTTATTTATAACATATTATATTTATAATAAACTATTTTATTCATAATAAAGTGTTTTATTCATACTAACGTATTTCATCGATAATAAAATATTTTGTTTAAAGTAACGTAGTTATTCATAATACAATATTTTATTAATAATAACGTGTTTTATTCATAATAAAACATCGTATTCATAATAAAATATTTTATTTACAGAATAACGTATTTTATTCATAATAGAGTATTTTATTCATAATAACATGTTTTATTTATAATAACGTGTTTTATTCATAACAACGTATTTGTTCATAATAAAACGTTTTATTCCTAAAAATGCATTTGGTAAAGATAAATAACTTTATTCATAATAACGTTTTTCATTCATAATTACGTATTTTATTCATCTAAAATTAGTTTATTCCTAATGTATCTTATACATAAAAAGGTTTATACCAATTTGTGAGCAAATTTTTAATATCTGTATAGCGAAGATTTTAAAATATGCAGAAAAAAGACAGTGGTGCAAGTTCTACTTAGCCAACAGGACACAAATTGTATTTGCGAATGGAATACACTCCAGTCGAGTTTATCTATTTTGTGTTGTTCCACAGGGGTCTGTTATTGGAACTGTTCTCTTCATTGTATACACTCAGCCGCTCTCAAGTGTCATAGGTCATAACCCAGTGTCTCACCAATTGTACGCTGATAACACCCAAATATTCAAGTCTAGACACCCTTCAGAAGTTGTGAAATCATGGATGACATGTAACAAGCTGCAGATGAATAATGATAAAACTGAACCGTTCAGATCATAACACAAAGACTTTCTCATTCACATTCTTTACCTCAAACAATAAATATCAGCAACACGAACATTAAATCTAGGTGTTACTCTTGACAGTACTCTCACATTGCAAGAACATTTCATGAACATATGCAAGGCTGCATATCATGATCAGGTCCATTCGGAAACATCTTTCAGTTGATACCACTAAAACACTTGGGTGTTCATTAGTAGTTTCAAGACTGAACTATTGTAACTCATTTATGTCTGGTTCATCTCAATATCTACCCCAGAAACATCCAAAGGTTCAAAACGCAGCTTTTTCGTATCATCATTAGAGTACCTGGATCGGAGCACACTTTCCCACTGCTTTTGTACTCTACACGGGCTATGTATTCGATCCTGAATGGAACACAACATTTGTTCTCTGTGCTACGTTTCAATGACAGACTCCAGTACAGCATACCTATCCAGCCTCACCCATGTGTATACTCTAGCAAGATACTTATTCTCCTCTGCTGACAATCGTATGCTCATTACTCCCACTATGAAAAAAGTCATATGGACAACGTTCATTTGCATACCAGGACCAAGTAACTTGGAAAGGATTGCCCATTGCAATGAAACACAAAGACACAGTGTTCCCGTTCAAGAGCGCTCTTCATACTCACCATTTTTGTCTGCAAGAGCAAACTTAAAGACCTAAATTGTTTTCTATCTTAAATATTTTAGCATTTTCTTTATTTTTTGTTAATTTTTTTTGTACTCATATCATTATAGATGATGTAAAGAATTTCTAAAGATTAGACACAATACAAAGTCATTATTATTATTAATTTAACTCCCCCACCCCCACCCCCTTGCGGGTTTGGATATGTAGAATTCGCCCGACAGCGACTAAGTAGAGGCTACCCATTTGCCGTGGGTTGCGACCCGTGTCGGGGGAGGAAATGATCCTGGTATTTGAGTGGAGGATTTTCAGGCGGACTCCAGTCTAGCATACCTATCGGCCTCACCCATGTGTACACAATAGCAAGATACTTACGTCCCTCTTCTTACAATCGTATACTCATTATTCCCACTATGAAAACGCGGTCATATAGACAACAGTCATTTGCATGCCATGGCCCAGCGACGTGTAATGAATTCCCCATTGAAACTTAAACACAAAGACAAAGTGTTCTCTTTCAAGAGTTCTTTTAAAACTCACCTTTATCGAATGCAAGAACAAAAACCTAAAGATATAAAAATTGTTTTCTACCTTAGATATTTCAGCATTTTCTTTGTTTTCAATTTGTATTAACAAAATTTTTATTCATAGGGTAATTGATGATATAAAGCACTTAGAGATCCTATAGAGTAGGCACTATACAAAGTCCTCAGTATTATTATTATTATTATTATTATTATTATTATTATTATTATTATTATTATTTATTAAAATTTCAGTAATTTTTTCACAAAGTGATCAGAAAATACGGAAAAATTTATTCAACCTGATCATGTAAAGACAGTTCATGCTTACAAATGTAATAAATATACTTACTCGTCTTCACAAATATAGGCTAGAGCAAATTCACAATTATCGTCATTCATGTAGAAATCTTCAAGATTCAAGAGGTCAATGCACTTTTCAATGGCAATACCTGGGGAGCCCACTGGGGAGCCATTGGGCTCCCCAGGCGCCCGTGAGAAGAAGTTGACGTTTTCATTGCGGTCGTCCCAAAGCCAATGACGCTGGGATGCTATGTAATAGCCATCAATCCAAAACTGACGAACCTGTTGAGTTGAAATCGTGTAAATACGATCGGCACAAAGATGAAATAAAATCAGTCAAATAAAGTAAAATCGAGAAATATTGAGAAATCTATTGCATCAAGTAAAAGAAATGTCAGAATATTAGTCACGTAAACAAGAAACTAAGAATAAGGCATCATAAAACAATGTATGTATGTATGTATGTATGTATGTATGTATGTATGTATGTATGTATGTATGTATGTATGTATGCATGCATGCATGCATGCATGCATGCATGCATGGATGCATGCATGCATGCATGCATGTATGTATGTTTGTATGTATGTATGTATGTATGTATGTATGTATGTATGTATGTATGTATGTATGTATGTTCTTTACCAATTTACGAGCTCAGATTTGTTGATTTTAAGTCTTGGAGATACATTATATCTGAATCGTAGAAACCCGATTAAATTTAAGATATAACTTTAAACATGTCACACAATTACTCATCGCGCTCACGATGCGCTATGGCCAACAAGAACAAATACTCTTCTGACAACTGCTGACGAAATCAAAACATTCATAACATTTGCTTTGAGAATCTATTTAAAAATGTTTAATCTTTTTGAAGAGTTATATCCATAAAGTTTACGTGATAGTGTCTTTTCAGTGTGTTCCTTATGAACTGAAATTCTCCAGCATCTTCAATCTGGGCCAGTTTCATGTTGTTGTTACGGCAATATTGCTGAATGATGACAACGATATACAGATCTAGAGAAAAACTTGTACAAAATAAACAGATTAAGATGCGTCAGGAAGCAGGAATTTATCGTTCTCTTCGTACGTTACTTCTCTTTCATTTTTAAAAATGATTAGTGTACGTGTCATCTTCATTGAGGTGTTATCGATTCATACGTGGTTAAATTAGAATACAAGGAACAGTGTCACTTAATGTGACTACAAATGTTGTACATATTCGACGGGTACGTCATTATACAACGTACATATTATACTCTAGAGCACTCTAACACCAGGAATCGCATCACAATTAGCATTTCAAGTTCAGTACGAATGTAGTTCTAGTCTTTTTTTAGAACATTTTCTCTATCACAGAATTAGGCGAAAATTAAATTTATTTTCTTCTTGATTTACAAACTAATCCCACCATTTTCTTTGTTTCGTCGTACATGCATTGCCTGGGGTGAATAAGTGGTTTTCTCCAAGGTAAGCGGCGTGTAACGATTTGCATGTGCCTGACTTCGTATCACTTGAAGTCAGGGAACACCAAGAATCACGGGGTGCACGGTAATTTTTGCCGTGATTTCTGCTCACCTATTTGAGAGTATTTAAGGCAGAATATTTCTCATAATAATTACGGGACCAAAAGTATCTTATCGTAGGAAAGATAGCCTGTCATTAATCTCCAGCCAAAGGGGTGAGTGTTAAATTTATATTTCGTTTTATTGTGAATTTTATTCAGTTTATCATTTCATATAATGATGCCTTTATTGCAATGCAGATTTTAAACGTGGAATATTTGGAATTACTAGTCACCATTAGACTTTCAATGCAATAGCGTGATCTAAGGTTTAGATTATTTTTGAGACAACTGTTATTAGTCTGGTTTCTTTATTGTAGCTGATAACATCACTGAGAACATCTCTGAATTATAGCTGATTTATTGCGGAATATCTCTGATAACATCTGTTATCGTAGCTGAAATTGTTGCTGATTTATTGTGCAATCCAATTGAAGTATCTGACTGTCTGTCTGTCGAACTGTCTGTTCGTCTACATCTGTCGTGACGTGTAAATATCCGGAAAGCTAGAAGTCCGAGTGTCGGAGCTGTCTAGAGTTATAAACATCCGGGGCGACATCTAGGGTATTGAGGAACGTTGGTTCTAGTAGATGTTGTATGCTGTCTTTACGTATAACTGTGGTGGATCCGTGAAGGGCAAACGGCCGATAAAAGTATTGGTCAACCCTAGGTCTTCGGGGAAACTGGGCGGCGATTCAACTGTGGGTGAATCGTACGGTTATACAGGGTCGAGACACATGTATGTGTTGCAATTGTAGTACAATTGAATACATTGTTGTATTTACATGGTTATTTCAGAACACAATAGTATTTCAAGGCATTGCATGATTCTCAATAAAAGCTAGCAGCTTGATTGAATACCTGTATATGTTCGTGCTAGTTGTCGCAATCCATACGTGCGATAGTATAGTTTGATGTTTGTGTTCATTATCGTGATTTATACTTGCGTTAATGTAACTTTTGTAAAGGTTCTTTGGATCTGTGTATAGTCCAAGAGATTCCTTTGTATCTGTGTTTTATTTGGTATTAATATTTAATTTATTCATGTATTGTGAATGGTTGTGAGCGTAATTGTGGGTTGAACGCATGAGTTATTGTGTTGATACATCATTATTTTTCATTAATAATTTATTTCATAAATTTACATTATCTTTCACACTTGTGTTTGTGTTGTTCATTTAATCCACCATCCACTCGGTAACAATTCTGTTACATTCTCCTCTCTCTCATTTTGGTTGTGATATAAGAATTATATTTATGCATGTGTGGTAGGGAATTAAAGGTAATTGTTTATTCTTGAGAATATAACCTCAGAGTACGGTTGTCTGTGTTTATTTCAGCGACAGTGCACATTGAGTAATAAGGACAAGGTGATGATCTGGAGGTGAAATATGTGTTCTATGTACATGCTGCTCTATTTACAGTCCAGCCACTCAAAAGATACATGTGAACCTTGGACAAGAACTTCACCAAGAAGTCATCTTTTGGAGGTGTTTTAGATTAAGATGTGATTTGTATCGATTGTCACACAATTGAAAGGTCAGTAGTAACATGGGGCGTTATAGCGAGAATGAGAAATTCAGTCATAAAGGTCGTGGGGCGTTATAGCGACAAGATTTATAGCGACAATAGAAATCCCAGTCAAAAAGGTCGTGGGGCGTTATAGCGACAAGATAAATTAACATAGTCGGCCTATATAGCGACAAGGGAAATTTAATATGGTGGGACTATCTAGCAACAAGGGTAATTTAACATGGGAACTATTTGGGCCTATCTAGCGTCAAGGGAAATTTAACATGGTGGGACTATCTAATGACAAGGGTAATTTAACATGGGAACTATTTGGGCCTATCTAGCGTCAAGGGAAATTTAACATGGTGGGACTATCTAGCGACAAGGGTAATTTAACATGGGAACTATTTGGGCCTATCTAGCGTCAAGGGAAATTTAACATAATGGGCCTATATAGCGACAAGGGTAATTTAACATGGGAACTATTTGGGCCTATCTAGTGTCAAGGGAAATTTAACATGGGAACTATTTGGGCCTATCTAGCGAAAAGGGGAATTTAATATGAGAACTTTTTGGGCCTATCTAGCGTCAAGGAAAATTTAACATAGTGGGCCTAGATAGCGACAAGGGGAGTTTAACATGGGAATAATATTTTGATTTGGGTCTAGCGACAAGGGAAATGGAGGCAAATATAGCAAATATCTTTTCGAGGTATATGAATGGTCCTGAAAAGGATCTTTGGGTACATCTTCTTTAAATTTTCCGCCGTTGTTCCACCCCCTTTTGTTTTTCAAATATTTCCTTCAACTTCTTGTTTTCGTCATCGGGAATCTAGTCAGAATGTCCCATAGCTCTAACTTCTCTTGTATTTTAATCCAATTGTTATTTAATCTGTAAAATTCCTCTTTCTTTCTTTTTTTTGTTTCCATTGTTCTTTCTCTCCTTACTCCATTTATCTTGTATCTTCTTCACCTCTTCTGATAGCTCATTTCTCATCAGTTCTTCGGCTTTCTTGAGCTGGTCTAAACCATTTTGAACAGGGGCCACTCTGTCAAGATATTATTCAAAAAGCACTTTACGTTTTGGACAATATATATCACTTCCTTCAATGTCCCCACTCTGACATAGGGTGGGTTAATGCAGCCTTGTAACTTTTCAGCTTCTTCTTATGGAATTCCTTCTAAGAGCTCCCTGGCTATTTTCAGTCTGTTTGCAAAGTCCATGCTGTTCGCAAACATCCATTCATTATGTAGTCTTTCCACTACATATTCCCGATCTAATATCCAGAAATAGCTGTCTTAAATTGTTGAACAATGTTGACGCTGTCACCATCTTCTATGGTTATTGCATGGAATGGTTCTAGTATTTATTTAATTATAATATGAATTAAGGTCGCATGCGCAACTATGTGCTTTCGCGACCAGTTAATGCCCGAGGGTCGGGCTCTTTGATTGGTCGGGACCAAAGGTAACTTTGACTACACTAGGCTGTGTTGTTGCAGTCTCCCCGGCACCCGTGTTAAATGGCAGTCTCGCCTTAGAGTAAAATGTCGGGTCACGGCAAAGCAGGAAGGCAGAACAAATACCAATATTGTGTAAGCCACTTGTACAATTATATCAAATCCATATAGACATAGAATTTTTCATCTTTCCTATCAATAAATATTTCTAGTGTACATGTTGTAGGTCCTTAACAAATTTAGTGTACAACATGTTGTAGGTCCTTAACAAATTTAATTGCTAAAATGTCTTAGCGACATAAATAAGTGTAGTCACTGTTAGGTGTTTTAGCTTGTTAATTTTGAGCGGTGGTCAAAATTGATCAAGTTAGATTTCGAGAAAGAGATTGTTCGAAAAGGGTTCTCGTACCAAATTAGAACCCTGGGGAGAAAAATAAAATAAAATAAAATAAAATAAAATTAAAAATTCAAAACAAATTAAAAAATAAAAATATTTTTAAAAAAATATATATAAAAATAAATTTAAATTTTTTTTTTAAAAATTAAAAAAAAAAATAAAAATAAAAAAGAATTAAAAAAAAGATTAGAATTGAAGTGGGGTGTGTTTGGTGTTATTTCATTTCTTCCTTCTTTTTTTTCTTCTTTTCCCTTTTATCTTTCCCACTTTCTTCCTACTCCCTTCTTCCCTCTTTCTTTCTTTTCCCTTCTTCCATCCTTCTTTTCCCTTTCCTTTTACTTTTTTTTGTCGGTTTCTTGGTGTTATGTTTCCTTGAGCTATCACTATTTGATCCCGGTGTTCTCATCACACTTATCTTGCCACTTGCCGGTTGACTGGTTTTACTGTACCTACATTGTGCCGCTACTTAGTGTAATGTTCTCTTTTTTTCCCCTTTCTCCTTCTTCCCTTTCTCCCGTTTCTTCCTTTTTTCCTCGCATTACAATGTTTATATTATCCCCCCTTTCCCTTCCTTTCCCCTCTTCTATTTTATTTTATATATTTATATTAGGGTAATGTTAAGTTGTTCTGCTTTTTTAAGCTAGCGGTATTACTATCCGCTCTGGCCCCTTTAACCGATATGGCCTCGTTAATTATTTATTTATTTGGTAGTTATAACATTTTTTTTTGTCTGTTTATTTAAGGTATTGTTACGTGGGTCTGCTTTTGAGCTAGCGATGTTATGATCTGCTCTGGCCCCTTGATTGATAAATATTAACTATATGGCTATGTTTGTGTTTATTTACTTATTTGATGGTTTTGATATTTATATTTTGTGTTTTATGTCTATTGATTTTAGGTAATTAAGTATATTTATATAGGTAGCATTTACGTTTTTGTTATACCTTTTATCTAGAATTTGAGGGAATGATGTAACTAAGTCAAGTTTTCTTTGTTGTGGTTGGAAGACGGTACGTTGTCGATGGTATTTGTGACATATGTTGAATACATGTTCCAATGTTTCAGTCTCTGGACAGTGTGGACATTTATCTGGCGTGGGTCCTGTACTTATATGTTTCATAAAGCTGCCATTTAGTAGTGTTTTACCTGTTCTGATTCTGTTGATTATTTTAATATCAATGGCTGCCAGGCTTTTTGGTAAACGTTGGGTTCTAGTGACCTATTTTTGTAGTTGGTATAGATGTCTACCCTTTGTGGACTTTTCCCATTGTTGTTGCCATTTATTATTAATTCTGTCCCTGACTTGTCTATATAGTTCCTGAGTGTTGTACTGTACGGGTTCAATTTGGTCTTTCATCAGACTGCTTTTTGCTGTTTTGTCTGTTCTTTTCATTTCCAGGCAAATTGATGTGAGATGGCACCCACAAGAAGTGTATGGTTTGGTGTGATTTATCTGCTTCCCTGATGGTCAGCATAGTGTCCTCTAGAAGATTTTGTCTACTTTTGGAATTACCTGTCTCAATACTTTCAAGTACACTAAGTGAGTCTGTTATGATTACGTACTGTTTTTGATTTTGTGTTACTATCCATTTTAGGGCTCGGTTGATGGCCCAGAATTCCGTGGTATATATGGAACAGTCATCCGGTAGTCTTGTCATAAATATGATCTGATGTTCTGGGATCACTACCGCTGCAGCCGTTCTATGCAGTTCTTTAGATTTTGAGCCTTCAGTATATATTTTTACATATCCATCATAGTTGTTGTTGACGAGGCTTTGTACTTGTGTTAATGTGATATTGGGGTTGTCGCGCTTATGTACCAGTTGGAGTGCTGTTAGGTTGATGTTAGGTTGGTTATTTCTCCAAGGTGTGGGGTCCTTGATAAGTAGTTGTTCTGCTTGGAGTTCTATTTGATTGAGTTCTTTGCAGAGTGTGTGTATTTTGTTAGCTGCTGGAGGATGTGGTACCAGTCTTGAGCTAAAGGTGGTTTGACATTTACTTATTATGTTTCTGTTGGGATTAATCTCCTTATGTATTGAGATTATAAAGGCGTATCTAAGTATGTGTTCTTCTCTTCTCAGTTGTAATGGTGGTTCACATGCGAGGATTTGTAGTTCTTCCAGGAAGGTGTTCGGTAATGCACCGGTGCAGAGTCTAAGTGCTCTATATTGGATGCTATCTAGTTGTCTAAGTGTTTCCTTGTTGGCTGAGGACTAGATCTGGGAGCCATAGTCAATCTTAGGTCGAATTAAAGATTTGTAGATCATTAGCATAGTTTGCTGATCAGCTCCCCATGTAGTACCTTTGATGTTTTTAAGTATGTTTAGATCTTTTTGACATTTTTGAATAGTTTGTTGTATGTGTGGTTTCCAATTGATTGTTTCATTTAGTAGCATTCCCAGGAAGTGGGTCTCCTTTTGGAATTGGATGGGTTGATTCTGCATATATAGTTTAGGGTATGTAGGTTGTTTATTAGTTGGGGAGAAGAGCATGGCAACTGTTTTTATTTGGGATATTTTGAAACCCCAGTTGTCAGCCCATGTGCCGATGATGTCTAGTCCTTTCTGAATTTGAGTGATGTTCTTTTGACTATTCGGGGATCCTGAAATTGTGACAGATCAACTGGGCAATTTTTGAGATAGTTGGTTAGATTGTTGACCATTAGATTGAATAGGGTTGGGCTAATCACACTTCCTTGATGGGTTCCATTATCCAGTGTATATGTTTGGGACAAGGCCTCTTTTACTCTAGTTTTAAAGGTTCTTCCCGTAAGGAAGTTTGCTATCCAGCGGTGCATTCTTCCTGTTATGTCAAATTGGTTGAGTTGAGAGATGAGGCCATTAGTCCAGACTAGGTCGAAGGCTTTCTCTAGATCTAGAAATATTGCTATTAGGTGTCTATTTCTTTTTCTTTTGGCATTAAATGCTAATTTGATGTTGGCTTCCAGACGGATTAATTGATCAAGTGTAGATCGTTTATTCCTAAATTCACATTGGGTTTCAGCCAGTAGTTGATTTTGTTCTAGGTGGTGTTTTAATCTATTGTTGACCATTGTTTCCATTACCTTGCATATTGTATTTGTTAGTGAAATAGGTCTGTAGGAGGTTACATTAGTAGGGTCTTTGCCTGGTTTTGGGATGGTTATGATTATGGCTCGCTTCCATAGTGTGGGGATGCGACCTGTTCTCCATATCAGATTTATTAAGTCTAAGATAATGCTCTTAATATTGTGTGGTAATTGTTTGTATATTTCATAGCCTAGGTTATCTTCTCCTGGTGATGTACTTTTTTTTTTTTGCTGAGGGCTTGTCTCCATTCTTTCAGATTAAAAGGGTCATTCAGTGGCGAATCTCTGTTGTCTCGATCTTTAAAAATGTGGGGAAATTCTTTTTCTAATGTTGATTTTTGATGTAAGAACTCGTGTTTATGATTGTTATCGCTGCTGGAGTTAGCGAAGTGTTGGGCTAACTTCTCTGCTACTTCCATGTTGTTTTTTGTTCCCTGGATTTTCGGCGCTGATGTGGGTGTTTTGCCTTTCATTTCTTTTATTTTATTCCAGATTTCTTTAGTATTTGTTTTATGATTGAGCGTTGTGCAGTATCTTCTCCATGAGTCCTTTTTTGCCTCATTTATTACCGTCCTAGTGTTAATTTCTGTTTGTTTGTATATAAGAAAGTCAGAGGCGGTTTTTGTGTGTTTAAACCGATTTAAGGCTGTTTTTTTCTTCTGAATGGCAATTCTGCAATTTTCTGTCCACCAGAGGATTGCCGTCTGTTTATAATGGAAACCTGTTGTTTTGGGTATGCTCTTATTTGCCGCTTCGTTTATAATTTGTATGAGATTGTCATAATATTTATTTGTATCCTCATCTTGGATTTTCGCAAGGTTTACTAATTTAAGTTGGTCTTTAAAGCTGTTCCAGTTTGCATTTTTGAGTTTCCATCTTTGTTGTGTTTTTTGTTGCTCCGTTGGGCACGAGACGTATATGGTGGTACATAGGGGGAAGTGGTCGCTGCCTAATGTAGAATGTGGCATCACTTCCCATTGGGTAATTACAGCCAGGCTAGGCGTTGCAATGGTGAGGTCAATAGTAGAGAGTTTGCCTTGGCTGGGGTCTATACGTGTGGGGGTTCCGTTGTTCAAACGTTCTAGCTGTTCTTCTGTTATGTATTTTAAGATGTTTTTCCCTCTCGTATCTGTACGGTCACTATCCCATTCTGTATGATGTGCATTGAAGTCGCCGCAGATAATAGTGTTTGTGCCCCTTTTCTTGAATATTTGTTGAAAAAGTCGGTTGTTGTTTTGGCTATTTTGTCCTGGATCATATATGTTGTACAGATGCATTGTTTTGGTTGCTACTGTGAAGACAACTTTTTGAAATTCAACTGGTGTTTCTGTTGAGTTCACATTAATAACTTCCTCTACTGCGTCTGTGATGGTGTCATGTACATATATGGCTAGGCCTCCTCCTTTTTTGCCGGTACTTCTGTGTTTTAAGAATGTAGTTTGATAGCCTAATATTTTAGGAATGTTTGTACTAGTTTCCTTAAGTAGAGTTTTTGAAGACAGATGATCTTGGGCTTGGTGATTGTTCCGTGGATTGCTGCGATTAGTTCTCCATGGTTTTTATTTAGCCCTCTGCAAATCCATTACCATATAAGTAACTTGTCTGGGGTCTTGTTTTTTGTTTTGTTAGCCGAAGCATTATTTTTATTTTTATTTTTATAAAGTGACCGACACTTGAGTATATATATCTTAAGCACGGACGTGAAGGAAAACATCCCTTACACTCAGTTTTCATATTATATACTATTCAGAAACCATACAATTTACTATCCACACACGGGGAAGCAGCAAAAATAAACCACGCAATTTACTATCAAATATCACACAATCTACCATCCACACACGGTGAAGTTGTCAAAACCGACCACATAATCTACTATCAAATATCGCACAAGCGCGCGCAAGCACACACACACACACTATCAAATCAGTAAAATAGTCAGTGTTTATAATCACACTACTCCTCATACAAATTGGCAATTTGAACAGTCCCTTGTCTAGATATTTGGTCAGCCCTGAGAAGGGCTGTTTTTCAAAACTCTAAAATGCACCTGGCTAATGCTGACATCTCCCAGGTCTATCCCCGCACACACATCTTCTACTCCAATCATTCTCCCAATTTATTAGTGTGATTGGGAGCGCAAATGATGAATGAGTAGCCGCATTCTCCCAGACTTCCTTTTGAGGGATAGTGAAAACTTCTCTCTCTATTCTCCTATGCCACATGCGTGGATCTTGAGGCCTCCTGTTATCATCCTCACGAACCAGTACTGGTAGCGGTTCTTGTGGCTGTTGTTGTGGTGTCTGTGGATGTGTCCTCACCATGGGTGTCACTCTACTACTCTGTCTCATGAAAGGTGAGGTATAATTGTTATTTTCATTTCCTTCTCTTCTTCTTTCTTTTTCTCTCCTCTTCCAGGAGCCTCCTAGCGTGCTCCAGGTGCATCTGAACTTCACTAAGCTTGTTGAGTCTGCTCATCCCCTTTGGGTTGATACGCCAACGATAGATAGCCAGACTGACAAGCATTTTTCTCTATATGTGACAAGCGCGGACGTGAAAGAAAGCAATTTACATTGCCCTATCATCACCAAAACACGTGGACTTAAACATGAATTATAAATTGAACAAGTTACTATCAAATACGTTGTGCTTAAAGACGCCTTTCGAGCAAAAGTAAAAAGAGACTGTGATTATAGACTCACTTCTGTGTTTTTTTTTCTAACTTCCTCACATGCCATTAGCAAATTGAATTATTAATTCTTTTCGGGAATATTGTGTAGCCCTGAAAAGGGCTTTTTTGTGCACGAGGAGTGATGGCAATCATTTATCGTCAAAGATTGCGTCCTCGTCTGGCAATAGGGTAGGGTCTGCTTTTTCGGAAAGAGAAGGCGAACTCTTTCGTGTCCAATAATTGTTTTCTGTAGGAACACGAGGACCTGGCTTCCTATTCGTCCTACCAGTATTCCTGGGCCAATTTCTGATTACCTCTTCTTTTTTCTCTTCCCATATTAAGATCAAAGTACATCTCTTTTATTGTGCTCTTAAACTCCACCCAGTAGGGACTGAAAGACCAAGGCCTTTTAGAGCATTCATGGCTTGGGTGGGTAAAATGTCTTCCATCGCTAGCGTCATAGTACTGACTACTGCTCACTTAACCACGGATACGACGTGGTCAGACTAGATTGATTGATTGATTAATTGGATTTAAGACGTTTTCGCCCATTGGGCATTTACGTCTGTTTAATGCCCCAAAAGGGCTAATTCATTGTTTCGGGGGACAGAATAGTGCCACGTCCCCACGCATTATTGCACAATGTTATGCTAATTAATTGATACCAACCGTCGGAAGCAGAAGAGGTAAAGGCGGAACGAGACTGCATTGGAAGGAAGGTGATATACCCAATAATTTTAATCCCCCGAATATAATTTAGAATAATTGTCGTCCGGCATTTAAAAATAAGTGGTTGGGTAGGGACAATTGGAATGGGGTGCAGTATTAAATACTGTCAGACTTGTCTATTTCCCGGAGGAATAATAGGATCAGTTCTGCAGTTAGGTTGGGATTAGGGTTCGTGATACTAAGAAATGATGGATAGGTTGTGCTCGAGCCTATTTTAATAAGAGAGCTTGCAAGTTTATTTCTTGCTACTCTATATGCTGGGCACACATTAAAAACATGTGATAGATCTTCTAATTGATTGCATGATTGGCAAGAAGTATTTCTTCCAGGGTTGGATTTACTGTATTTGCCCATACTTCCGGCTAGTAGAGTTTTTCCTGTTTTGATGCGATTGAAAATTCTTTCGAGATGTGTATGTTTAATCTCTGCTCCAATAATATTCCTGGATACTTGGTTTTGGATAGAGTATAGTTTACGTCCTTTCTGGCTTGAATCCCATTGTTGTTGCCATTTTGACATGATTCTTTTGGTAATGACATTATATAATTCTGTTACCGAGTACTCTATATATTCAATTTCCACGTTGTTGAGGCTATTTTTTGCAGCACGGTCAGCTTTATCGTTTCCAAACAGATCTATATGAGATGGGACCCACATAAATTCAATTGTTTGGTTAAGGTTAGCAAGATCATTGACAGTTAGCCTAGTTAGCTTTTGATAGTTGCCACGCCCTTTTGAACATCCAGATTCAAGTGTTTTTAGGACACTTAAAGAATCACTGATGATGAGTGATTTGGGAAATTTATTAATTTTGATCAGATTCAGTGCCTCTAAGATAGCCCGAAATTCCGTGGTGTAGATGGAACATTGGTCCGGAAGTCGCCTCCCTATTGTTATATTTAACTCTGGAATGGTGACTGCTGCAGCTGTTCTATCTGGATCTGTTGATTTGGATCCATCAGTGTATAATTTGGTATAATCCTTGTAGTTGACTTCTAAGTTATTGAGAATGTTTGTTCTTATTTCGTTCGCCATTGATTCTTTAGGTCCAAATGTTGTGGCTTCAAAGTTAATGTTTATTGGTATGTTCATCCAGGGAGTATTGTCCGGATAGGCGATTTGAACAGCTTGAGGGTTGTTAATGCTTAGTTCTTTGCTAAAGGTGTGAATCCTTTTCCCGGAAGGTTGGGATGGTACTAACCTCTTGCTAAAGGCTTTGTTGCAATTTTTAATTGTTGTTCTGGTGGGTCAGACTAGAGACTACCCCTTCCTTATATGGTTCAAGCGGGGACGCGATAGAAAACACCACTTTACGGTTTAGGTTTAGGGTTGGAAACGTTAACATAGTTCGATGTGAGGGATAGAAATAAGTCAAAGAGCATCTATATTCTTAAAAATGTAAAACAAACGACAGACGCATTGGTTTCAAAACACACCATTTTTATTCAAATAACAGACAACTAACAAAACACATTCTTTTGAACAAACATTTTAATTTTTTCAGCTAATAAACATTTAAAATTCACAAACATATTTTCTTCAAATAACAAACATTTTTTTTCAATAACACAAATACATGTTTTTTAACATGGTTGACAACGTTGTGAATTAAATTCAGATTTCCACTGTTGAAAGTCATTGGGCCATTGATGTACACTACGTTTCCTAGCAAAAGACAACAGATAACCATAATGTTCACATAACCATCTATCTATTTTGTGATCGTTTCGAGACGAGTGACGATCAAAATAAGTCACTAAATGTTCTAAAGAATATCCAAGACTGCGATGATGCAGAAAATAGACACAATATTGTTAAAACAAACCATATAATCTATGCCTTGTAATTTAACATTATTGAATCATGTCGTCTGGGCATTTCTTCTCATAAAGACAATGATATCGTCTTCCAAAACTGGTAATCCATACGAATCAAAATACTCCACACAACCCTCTTGAAGAAAGTAGACAGCAACCCAGTGAGTTCCTGGAAGAAGACTGTCGTCTGTGTTGATGACATAAGCTTGATTCTCTTGAGGTTTGCGATGAGGTAGTTCATCTTTAGCACACACGACAGGATTCGAAAAAGCAGTGTACGAAACTGCTGTTCGAAAGATAATAAAGTTCCCAGGTATCCATTTTTTGTGGTCTTTTTTTCTTCTTCACAGGTGTTGTTAAATCATCAATTCGATCCAGAAGTTTTGCTTGAAAAGGTCTGTCAAGTAACTATTTGTTTGCTTCTTCTCCTTACTCTGTGCCAAGAAAGCTTCAATGTGAACAATCTCTCGAGCAAACAATGGATGAGAGGAATGATCACGTAAGCCTTTATACCACGAATTTTTTCTTCTTGACTCATCATCATACATTTATCGTCTTGAATTTCACTGGGATGATCGTTTTGACATCCATAACAATCTTTCTTAATCATGTCCCCCATTTTGTCCTCCAAGTGATTGGCAAAATTGGCGACTAACTGTTGTTCCTGTTCTGGCCATCTGGACTGCATTATCACTACTTTTTCTTTTTTGTCTTTGTGGTCTGCTGTCAAAAGTCCGCTGACAAACAGGGCAATGCACTCTTTTTTGTCCTTTGTCCAGACAGGGTTGAGAGGCCAAACATCCCTCAGATTTCGATCCACAATGCTTGTGTTGATCTCAATTGTTATAACCATAGTCACATTTTTCACAGTAGTAACTGTATCCCAGGAATCCAGTGATGCTGGTAATGGTAACAACATGCTCATCGTGATGATAGACGTGAATGTATTTTCCGTCTTTGAAATCGTTGCCTCCAAACAAAAGAGGTTCACGCACTTCTTGAGGGTGCACTTTCAAGGTGTAATGCCAAGACGTCTTGCAATTGTTGCCTTTCTGTAATGCCGCAAGAGGTGTCTTTGGATATCCTCGCTTTGCAGTAAGAGGAGTTCTGCTTCACTACTTTTCCTATTGTTTTATGTTGTTTCGCTCGGTCCAATCATTGAATAGTTTTCCAGGCTCTTTTCTATTCTGCCGTGTCGTTCCTGTTGGCCTACGTTTGTCCCACGACGATGGCACTGGCTAAACACATCTGATCTTGGCAACTGCTAATTAGGATGAGGCATCGCTTAATGCTGCGAATGTTGTCGACTAATAACCTTTTTGGGTCTTGTCTCCTGGGGAAGTGAAACGTGGGTCATGAACAGTGTCGTTTTTCCGTGGGTGAGGTGAAACGTGTCGTTGGATTGTTGCACGTCTTGAATTTTGTCGATGACTTTGGAAGGTATCAATTCTGATGGATTGCTAAACTCGATCAAAACGGGAGACTTCAAATTATCGTGATGAATGGAAAGTCTTAAACTATCAACTTCTTTGGCTTGACATTGCTTTTTTAGAGTATTCTTTACAGAATTCCACACCTCGGGAATGAACCTCTCTGTATTCTCTAAAGGTACGTTGGACTTGACATCTTGAAACTTCACTGCGTACGTGTAAGCCGTTGTTCTAAATTTTCGATAGGAACGTTTTTCCGTCTCTCGAATGTGATAATACTTTTCAGGGTTTACTAAGGCTGGTGAACTTAGCGTGGACGTCGCATGTCTGGGTCTGGATTTGGGTTCACTCATTTCATCTTCAAAATCAATGGCATGAATTTGAGACAAGACTTCAGGTACTGTGCCAGGCGATACGTCATGTTTTTGTCTCGTATTGTCTTCTCTTTTCTCCACAAAATGATGCCATCTTTTCATCTTCTCTGCAAAAAGTCAAATGACTACATTTTAAAGACCATGACCCCAATATGTTCATGTCCGATCAGTGCATATATAAAGGGTCAGTGTCTAACCTTGCAGTATTCATTTCACTCTCACATTGACCAGAACGATGGAAGAGCCTACACAAGTTGAACTTCTGATCAGAGCTTTGCGTGGCGTTATACGAAAGCTTTCTTCAGACAAGCCGACGGACAAGTCTCATTCCTTTCGAGATAAAAGTCAAGATTCTTGCTATATCTGTAAGAAGAAAGGACATTGGGCTACACAATGTCCAGATCGTGAAAAAAAAGAAAACGGGTGTTAGAAGAGACAAAAGTCAAGATACCTGTTATCATTGTAAAGAAAAAGGACATTTGTCTCCAAACTGTACTAAGAAACAACAAAAACAGGAGGAGGAGGAGAGGAATTCTGAACAGGAGGACAAAGAGGTACCCTCTCCAAAGGAAGAAGCTCGACACGTTCATAAAGACAGGAAAGGAAGACGAAACGAAAGTGAGGAGATAGAAAGAAAGAAAACCTGTGACAATAAAGAAGTTGAAAAAACAAAGAGTGAACAGAAGAAGTCTATGAACGTTTCAAAGTGGTGTTATGTTATGTTATGTTATGTTATGTTATGTTATGTTATGTTATGTTATGTTATGTTATGTTTTGTTATGTATGTTGTGATATTGGATTGTAACATTTGTACTAGAATACACCAGACAGACGCTGGATAGCCCCAAATAGTTCCCATGTTAAATTCCCCTTGTCGCTAGATAGTCCCACCATGTTAAGACTCCTTTGACGCTATATAGGCCCACTATGTTAAATTTCTCTTGTCGCTATAACGCCCCACGACCTTTTTGACTGGGATTTCCATTGTCGCTATAAATCGTGTCTCTATTACGCCCATCGACCTTTCTGATTGGATTTCCCATTGTCGCTATAACGCCCCCTATTACTACTAAGGTTAGTACTGAAAATAAATGTAGAGAACATATAGTAAAATTAAGGGTGATGTATGTCCAGCAGAGGATCCGTTCTTGCCGTCTACCATTGGTCGTCATGCTGCTACAATCTCAGTAATGGAGGTACATTTATTAGTACACCATGTATGCAAGGCTTTAAAATTATTTCACAACTTGATTTCTTTAATGTATGCATAATAAGTTGTAATTACCGTCCATTCGTGAGATAGTTTGCACTGCTGAAAAATATGATACGCAGCGAGAACTGATGTACTTCTAATGATGGTAATTGTTTGCCTCCGTATTCAATGAATTTTTTGCGTCGTGTGCTGACTGAATTGCTGCATCACTAATTGTGTCATGATTATAGGATTACACTGCTTACAAACAAATTACTTATATATATATATATATATATATATATATATATATATATATATATATATATATATATATATATATATCATGAGAACCAAATTTGATATACACCCTTGCTTCATACCAGCGTTGCCCAGTTTCTACGAATCTATAGCAGGAGCTATGACAATCTTCCCATGATTTCGGAACTGACAAAACTGAAAAACCATACATACATTAAATAAATAGTTTTCTTCATCAATGATATATGTGTTATTTATTTTCTGTAGTTTCTTTTTAATACTTTGTGGCGGGGGCAAAATAAATAAACTTTCTTGCACTGTAATAAGGATGTTCCTGGCACTCACGAAGCTACTCACTGCACTCTTGGAGTTACTCCAATATTAGATAAAATTGTTTTATTTCTTAATGTGTATGATAGCAATAACAATTTAGCATGTTAATATGAAGAAGTTAAACTAGGTGAAAAGTCTGAATCAGGAGTGGAAAAAAGTTAATGGAAGTAGATAGTTTTTGTATTTTAAGAAACATACTATTTTATTATGGAACGAATTTACGAAACTACATATGGCCACCACCTTCTATTAGTACGAGCACCATATTTCAATATATTTTACCACAAATCAAGGATGCAAGTAGAGAATATGATATTTAGTTAATATCTTACTTATACATACACACACACGTTCACAAACTCACACCCTTTTCCAGATGCTTCATTATTTAAATAATAATTAAGATATAATAATGGCATACGCAATCCTTTCACATACTGAGGGTTATTTATGACTATCTGTGTACATTTATTCCAAATTCTACGGACATGCAGAAATAAGCACGTGAAAAAAACAATAGAAATGTTCAAGGTATGATACCCATCATCAACACTCACTATATTATTGTGGAACATACCTGTTGATATTTAGATAAAACTAAAATATGTCTTCCGGATCATTATTAGTTAGGATCGTGCCAGCACACATTATATCATTCAATGAAGTCTTTACGAATAGATGCTCTCATCTTTGCCAAGAGCAGATATACGTTTTATATTCATTAAGTAGTTTTTAGTGTTTGCAGCTATTATTCTCCATTCTTAATCAAGAAATGATGACGAAACCTGCTAACATCATCTTTGTAGGCTAGATTTAATTAATGGGAATCAAGTTGATCTGACTTTGTTATCTTTTTTGCATACTAATTTCACCCATCCTAAACTATAATTTGCTCAACAATAGCCTGCTTTTGGAATGAAAATGGTGGTTTTATCTATACATGACTGCATATTAAAGGTGCGTTCAATTGACTGTTATCACCGAATCTTTTGCATGCCCGACAAAAGCCTGCTTATGGATTGAAAATGTTTCTTTTATCTATACATGACCCTATGCAATCTGATTAAAATAGCGTTCAGTTCACTCTGTTATCACCACTTCATTTTCATACAATACGTTTAACTAAAAGCAGCAAGAAGTGTGGACAGACCAAGTTTTCAAACAAACATAAATCCTCTACGGAGACCGAAACTATTGCAGACAAACTGAAACTATTTCAGACAAACCGAAACTATTTCAGACATACCAAACTTAGAGAGAGTGAGAGAGAGTGGTGAATTGATAAGTTTTCACACAAAAATGAGGCTGCTGCGGAGAGAGAGTAAATAGACTAAGTTTTCAAATCTACGGCGACAAACTATTTCAAACAAACCGAAACTGTTATGATAAAATTCTTTAGGATTTCATATATAGACTAATTTGTAAAGTCTCTCCTCCTAAGTCAATCAAATGTTTGGACTGGTCAGTGAGTTTAAAATTAATTCTCGTTAATGAATCATTATGACATCGCATATACACGGATTTGTTTGATCTTCATTTATTAAAAATCCGGGTGGAGCCGTTAATGCAAATGAATATAAAATATATCCCTGCTGGGCTTGATTTGATTTTTTTAGATTTATTTGGTAACTTCCATCGATAGCGTCACGTTCTAGATTTACTGCAACCACCGAGGATATAGTCAGATTCTGAGGAGTAATATGAGATCATTAAGTGATTTTTTAAAATTGGTCTGCGCTATTCCCGGGGAATGTAAATGCTGAAATATCCTGTACACGTATTTTATACTTCTTTGCAAATTCTCTTCTCTCAGAACCATCTTTGGTATCTAATATTCCTTGAATAAGTCGAAGATTAATCAATTCCATATTAGATGCATTTTGATTTAGTGTTTTATGTATTTGATAACTGAGAGTTTCGACGATAAATCAACGGTATGTTCTTGAAAACTCTGCCGTAATTTATCTAAATATTTTTTATATTCGTTATTAAAAAAACCAAAAATACTCAAAACATCACCTTCTAGAAGCATCCCTCTGTCTCCATGTCGCCATTTCCATAACCAATTCCCCATAGAAAAACTTATATTAAATTCTTTTGGATTTAATAACGGTGAAATACTATTAGAAAACTCGTATATAGTAGAATAGAAATCATCATCATATGATTTTTCGTCTGTGACATAATCAGATTTTTTAGGTTCGGGTAGATTTTGATAAGATGGTGCCTGAGGTGGAATTTCAGGCCTACCTAGCACGGTTCTTATAGAACTCTGATATATATCTACAGCATACCCTGGTGAGTTTATCTCAATCGCGGTTGATAGTGTTGGTTCATGAACTGTTATAGCAATTTTTGATTCTCTTCCTGTAATGGAAATTATTCTACGCTGTAATTCATTATTGATCTGTTCGATTTGGTAAGATCCACATGATAAGAAACTATATTCCAATCTTGAGTCCCGTCTTGTTTATTCTTACTCCCAAACACCAAGGAATTATTCGGTTGCTGACCACTAAATGGTATTGATCTAATATTTGAACAATACTCGTAATTTTACAAGCACTATCTCTTTAACGGGAATCGCCGTGGGGAAATTGACACTGAATTCAGCGTTGGTTTAGGTTACTGAGATCATGGTTGTATTTTGCGGCCTTGTATTTGTCGCTTTCTGCTGAAGTAATTCCGTTGTCGATATTGACATTATTATTATTGTGCGGTTTTTCTAATTTTGATGTTGCGCTGTGGTAGATATTCATCATCGCGGAGAATTTCTTTTCTGATATTGTTCTGTCAACGAGACTGGATGATATCAGTGACGATAAGTGGGAATACGCAGCTGATGCAATATGTAACTTAATTATATACTCGTGTAATTTATTCTGACTGCATGTGGATATTTTTTTTGTGATGATGCTGAGAATTCCAGTAATTGTTGTCGCCGATGACACACAAATTGGGACAACTACAGAAGCCAGTGCTGTTATCTCTTATAACAATATATCAATTCCAGTAATTACACTTGAAACCATATACACAATAACGTCGACGCTGGTAATTCGCCTGTTGTATTTTTTTTTACTTTTACTGTATACTCGTCAATAAGAGTTTTTAGTTTAGTTTGAAACTCACAGACTTGATCATATCGATACTGTTGGACATTCATTATACTATTTACTTAAATCAATTACAAATTCTACGTAGTATATCATTGATGCCAGAGCTAAATTACCACTGACGGAGGTTATTGTAAATGTTTCACTGGATCCTTCATCTATTATTGCACTTGCAATATTAATTCCCGTAGATGTACCCGATGACACATTCAGCAGTAATATTAGAGATATTATTTTGAGGTGTCCAGTCCAAAGATCCTTGATATGTCGAGTACACGGTATTAATATTCTGTTTATGTGGTATTTTGATTTTATCATCACGGGTCGCGATAGCAGGAAAATAACTAACACTATCGTCATGTTTTTTTTAATCGTATTAATAGTTGTTTCAATATCAGAAAGTTTCATTGGGACAGTCATCGGAGAGTCATAGAAATTATCTGCTTTTTCATAAATTTTTTTAAATTCTTACGAAGATTTCCAAACATGCCTACTTGAACATCATATTCAGCTCGCAGCGTTGATAGTTTATCATCTGTGCTTTTATGCTTAGCTTGCAACGTCGATAGTTTATTGTCTACCACATCTACATATTTTTTGTCACAACATCAGTATCCAATGTTGGATCGCCAAGCGTGGTTATTTAATTAGAGTTCATGTCAAGGGGACCTGTCATTGAGTCACCGGATTTTTTTACTCGATTGTTAATACTATCTATCACAGTTAGTAAAAAAAACTCCTGGTTTAATCTTACCAGTGGAATCAAACACCGCTAGGGAATTTTCGGTTACTCCATTAATTCTAGCAAGAATATCATTCAGGGAAACATTACTCGTTTTCAAATTACCCTGTTTGTCTTGAAATACGACAATTTCATTTGGATTCACATTTACGAGGTTTAACAGCTCGGATATTTCATCTTCAATCTTTTTTACTTGTTTGGTATTTCCGCGGTAATTTTTTTTTCAGGCTTTGAGAGAGATCTTCCCCAAATATCAACCAATATATTTTAATATCTTTCTAAAAGCGATTACTAGTATATTCGTGTACGGTTTTATGGGGTGGTTTAGTTGATGATGATAACGCGTAACGTACATTTTATACGTCTAGGCCGCATATTTGTGGGTCGGTCATTTTCTGTGTTGGTAACATGGAATACCAGATAGGAATTTTTAATTCATGTATATAATGCATAAATTGTTTATATGGCGCTAAACCATATGAATCAAAATAAACAATTGCACGTGGATCAATCGCGTATGCATCCCAGTGAGATCCAGGTCCGGTGCTGTTATAGCAATTAATGATACCGGTTTCAATGCTGTATGGATGTTGTGATATTTGATCTCGCATAAAAACACCGCTAAAGCTTTTTATGGCTAATTTTGAAGCAGCATCAAGTAAATCAAAAATTGACATTGGAAAATTCGGTGTTCGAGTTAGTAAACCGTCCTTAGTCTCATGCCGTTTCCGCTGTACTATGCATACGGAGTTCCTGTTAGTCTTAGACCCTTTCCCTATTTTTTGTATCCTTTTCCAGTCGCTTTCTTAAGTGCAAACGCGGTACCAACGGCTCCGAGGGTATCAGCTTTCGCCTCCGCGGAGGCTGCAATTAGTGCTGGTAGCGCAGAGAGAAGTGGAAATATACCACCTGATTTTATCATGTCTTTGATTGCGGGTGCAGAGAGAGTGAACTGAGAACCTTTTCTGTCTTTGATAGCATCATCGAATTGCCTAATTTGACGTGCTGTCAGTGTTAGTTTATTCTGACCAACAGACATCTGATTGTGTTTTAGCTATATCGTAGTTCCACATTTTTTAGCTGAATTCGATTGCAATTTTTTAATCTCACCAGTAGTCAGAGTAACATTAACATGACTATATATAATTTTATTTAATATGAGATTGATCTAATTGTCTATGTGTTTACATGTTTTCCACTGGTACATCAACTACCCTCACTCGTCCACCAACACCTTCGAGTAGCATAGATTTGTCACTGAGTATGACAACAACTGCTCTGTAATTAGGGATAGGTGGAACTGGAGCAACCGGAAGAGTTACACGAGCTCGGAAATGTATGTCAACGACGAACTGTCTGGTTAAATCAAGATGTTCCGAGGAAAATTAATAAATCGGATATAGTTTTCTAAAATCTGTGATATTTGCAAACCAGTATCTACATTATTATAACGTCTAATAAATGATAGCAAACTATTTGGTTTTGTACGTAATTAAGTAAAATATCCTCGGATGGCTCTTGTTGGCGTTAATCCTCAGCGAGGCTTCCGAAATACCTAGCTGATCAAATATTATATGGCTGCGTGTTTGTGAATTTAATGACGTCTTATCCTGTAACGCAACAAATATATACTGCGGCGCTGAAACCCCAAGTTTTGATGCCATGTACCATGTAAATATACCATTAACAGAAGACTCCATAGTATATGTTGTTGTTGTTAGCCATGATAGCAATGATTTACCACCTGTGTCCATAAATGATAGTAATTTTTCCTCTGCGATGATTGATGGAGTCCTTACTGCCATCCACAGCGAGCGTTTTGTAATATTTACTTTACCAAAAGCAACTAGAGCTCCAGCAGGGCCTGCTTCTCGCCAGATTGCATCATTATCATCACCCTTTCGCACGAGGACTACTGTATGTTTCGCTCCAAAGATAACCTTTCTAACATTTCTGCAAAATCCGAAAATATGAGATAGTTGAATCGCGCATGAAAATAATCTACGCTGTCCTTGCAATATTGATACGCGTATTGCAAACACCAGGTTGTTACTAGGATCACTGTTAATTGTCATTTCCTCGACATCAACATAGCAGCACCAGCATGATTTTTTGGTTGTCTTATAATATACTGAACATGTCCAGCGTGATCATTAACATCCTTATCGAACATCATAGATGGACCTGCTGATCTTGCATAATCATCGGAATATTTTGCTAACCTCACTATTGTTGTGGCAACATCAACATCATGCTCTATAGATTCAATCTCTCTTCCATCAATCATATACTAGCGCTACTAAATAATGCCATGATACCATTAATGACAAAGCCTACTTTGACACCATCTGCATATGGCGTATTAGCATCAACATTTGTTACAAGTTCTCCTTCTACTTCGATAAGCGCTTCAACGGGTAGAAAGTATTTGCTTGTATCTTGAACCTGAAATTCGATCCTTTATCGACTATTTGGTTGTATTGAATTATAGGAATAAAATTGATAATCGCGTACTGGGGCATCTAAATCAAATGCCGTTTCAGGTGACGATTTGAACATTTTATTATATATTTCTGGATCTAAATCGCGTTCTTTCCCTGAGCATCATATCCTTCATTCATCCGTGATACTATTTTTTGATCCACTGCGTTGTTTATTATATTGCTAATACTCGCAGGCATAATCTCCGTAGATGGTAGGTTTCCCAATGATGGTTTCCTTCGTGGTCGAACTAGTGTTAATAGTTTTTCTTTGGCCGCGGAAAATGCTTTACCGGCAACATCACCAACAGGGCTAATATCCTCATCACGAATAACATTAATAGCTTTCATTGATAAGTGTTTTGCAATTGGTGCTATTTTTGGAGCCATCCTTGCAAATAATCCTTATAACATTACCGAGACCATCTCCATAATACACCCTATAAACAGGCAATCGTGAATTTACTATGTTGACCATGGTTGATTTAATATGCTGGCAGTGCATGATCATCTTTTTTAAATGCTATTTATCTAATCAGTGAATCAATCACTGATGACGAAGTCATCAAATTAATCATCGGTGACATTAGTCACTGTGATAATCATCAACTAATTCATCCATAAACTCTCCATATACACCATAACCATGATAACACTCTCAAATAGTCGTCTGCAGATATCAGCTGCTTCATTAATTGTTTTAGGTGAGTTATTATACCATAGTTTTTTTTTTTTTTATCCATGGCGATATAATCAGGGTGGATATGTATTTTTTCTTTGATGAAAATTCCTAACGAAAAATTCAGCTAAATCTTCTATTGTATTGAATGTCATTTTTTTTATTTCATCAACCCTACCCGGAACAAATTTATCGCTGAATGTATCTCGTTCACTAATAATTTCCTCTTGAGGTTCGGGTTGTGCGACAACACATTCAGGTTCGGGTTGTTCAAGTTTAAGTTCAGGTTCAGTTTTAGCTTGTACAGCAGCTATTATAACACCAGGAAGTGTTTTTAAAGATTTTTTTGTTTGTTTAGATGTTTTTGCTTTTTTTTCAGCTACTGTACCAACTCTCTCAGTACCAGTACCAACCTTCTCAGTATCAGTAACAACTTTGTCAGATGCTGTAGTTATCGGTTTAAATAATTGTTCAGTATCCGCTGCAAAATTGGTTTGAAATTCCTGACGCGCTTGCAATTTTTGTCTGACAGAATCCCTTACGGGTAAAAATCTATTTATTGCTTGTAATCGCTCGCTCGCGAGTCTGGTTGTTAATGATTCTCCGACCATGTATATATTAGATATGATTTAATTCTAGGGAAGTTAACCCTTCGGTACTTTCTGCATTTGTGTTTTCAAACATTTACGATATTACTTCCGTAATCTTTGATTTGATCACCAGTGACGAAAAAAGAACACATACCTGGAAAGGTATCGTTTAAATCTCCTACTAGTGATTTATCACCAGTGATATAGAATTTCAAACCCATAACAAATTGCTCCATGTGAGTAATCCCATATCCGTATTGAAATTAAAGTTAGAAATTACAAATCACATGTCCTGGTTAAAACGTATGTACATATTATGTTTTCAAAACCGTAGTGTTATAGTTTTAAACACAATTTATCTTTCAAAACACGCAGTATTTTCATGGCAGTGTATTGCTCTGTTTAATGATATCCTTTATGATTTTAATTTTGGAAGTTATTGTACGCCTAATTTCATATTTTTTTTCCCCAGTTCAGCCCTAACTTTGTCGACTGCTGTAAATAACGGAATGAATTTATTTACATCACTGTTATAGGCCAATGATTCATTTACGGACTGTTGTATCCTTTTTATGAGGGAATATTGACTTGGCAGGACATATTCTGAGCGCTATCATCGAGATCTTGAAAATCAGAGAGAATCCGACAACAATCTAATTTATCTGATAATTATATTTTTTTATTTTTTTCAATCTGAAATTTCATTTATTATGTAATTTATATTTCGAAATTCATTATATGATATATATATATATATATATATATATATATATATATATATATATATATATATATATATATATATATATATATATATATATATATATATATATATATATATATATATTTATATTTAAATTTATATATCTGATATGATATATATAAAACACAACAAACAAACAGTAGCTATGATGAGTTGTTATCATTCACTGGGTCCATCTTTATTGTGTCGTTCATAAGTATTTTTTCTCCGAGAATTTATCTCTGACCCTATGACCGTTTCTTTTTGGCCGACAATTATTTCTGAATCGCTTTGTGGGGTTACCCTAGTGTGACATAGAGCTTTTTGCATCCACGTTACTATTTATTTAGGGTCCATTCGTATTCGTTGTACACCTCCCACCAAGAAAAAAATTTCCGGGAATGCAAAATCGCATCATCACGTATTTGACGTGATGAGAGGTGTACATGATACAGCCTTTGGGCTGTTGCCCCCAACTATATAGATAAACCCTCAGAACGGTACCGTCGACAATAATGCCTGCCACGAGATCTCAAAGCTGGGCCTCGGTACGAGACCTAACGGCGTAACCAATTATGCTAAATGCTCAAATTTACAAGTATATATTTTTTAATTAATATTTCCCTCCAGCAGTAAACATCAAATATCCTTGATTGTTGACAAACCCTACTGACTTTTTCAATCTGCGGTGTTTGACAACACCATCACGAGATGCTTCATAATCGATGATCACGGGATGTTGTTGAAACTATTGGTTCATTTATATACATAAGTATATATTTGTCTAATTTATTATTGGTTTAATTATTATTTATTGAGAATGTATCAATGTAGTCTTCAGGTGTTCTTAAGATTTTTTCCCTGACAGAGACAGGGTTTTTGGTTCGTTTAACATAATAGCGCATAAGCTCTCTGTATCGCTTACCACCACAATTGAGACACAGCTGCGATTTTCCTAGCACACACACCCCGCACCGTATGCAAGGTCGCGGACCTAAGCTTCCACGTCGATCACTCTGTGAATGATATCCACAGAATTCATTTCTGTATGATTTGTTACAAACGGTAAAAAACCGATCATAAGCCACTTACAGTGATTCATTATATATAATTTTTTTCTTAAATACTTGTTTTAATTATAATATGGAGGAGTTCGAGAGATTATCCAAAATAAAACACTGGGAAAATGCTAAATTCAATCTCGATATAGAGAATGAGCTATGGAGAATGCTCTAAGTATTTAAGTATTTTAAACAATTAGGGCATCCTACACATTAGATGACCCATGTAGCAATTAATGCGCCGCTACCAGATTTTGATCTAACCGGATTCGATCGTGTGGTAACATTTGAATTTCCTAAAGGCCTTTATCCGTGCTTTTATGTTTGGTTTGGTAGACATAAATCTGAAAAACACTGGATGCCAGTTGTATTATTACGGTATATGATTGATTGTAAAATACTGATATCGCTGATTGTCAGTGAAGTAATTATATCATATCGGAAACAAACCGAAGTTTGGTTACCACAACCCGATAGTATATATATTATAATTAGCGGTAAGAAAGAAAAATTTCCTTTAGTCGACGAAGAATATATCGTTAAATGGTCCAAGGAGATCTTTGAAGTTAGAAATAAACACGCAAAAGATATCGGTAGAAGAATGATTGGTAAATTCACCCAGGGTGGACAATATGATCACAAGCGACATTATTCACGATTAATTCTAGATGATATGATACTGAATATGATTTTATAATCGCAGATGCAACATCTAGAGGTATATATGTCAGTCGTAAAGACGCTTTCTTGTCCGATGGAACACAATTTGGTTCAATTGTTACTTACATAGATGGTGATAGTACCCAATACACATATTTAACGGCGTCTATGCTGGCGTATGCTTCTATCAATTTACTTTCAATGGTAAATAGATGTCCTGAATCCCCGGTTAGAGTCGCCACTGATTCATTTTACATAGATGTAAAACATAGCGAAGCAGTGGCTGAATTTACAAATTCCGACGAATGTTGGGGATCATGGAGAATAAAAAAAGAAATATTGCGTGATTATTCTAAATCAGCAAATGTTACAATTGAAAACAATTACTTGAAAAATAATCAGATATCAGAACTGTTTAGAGAACCATCGTGTTCCGATCCAATATGTAGATATAAAACTAGTTACTTAAACGGTTGTGATCGGTCAGGAAAGACGACTCGTGTAATCGAATTATTTCGAGGAAATCAAACATGATTGTGCTAACACCAACACACAGACTTGCAAGAGAAATGAAACAGCGAGGAGTTAATGCTTGCACTTATCACAGCTTCTGTCGATGGAAAGGTGACGCATGGACTCCTGATCGAATGGGCGAGAATGTATTCCTAAAATTATTATCTGGGATGAGATATGCACAGTATCGTTAGAGATATTAAAAATGTTTCTTAATTGGCTATTGTTAGCGAATACAACAGTGATAACGTGTGGCGATCATTGTCAATCACCACCATTTGTTGGTTTATCTCCACATGATTGGCTGAAGAAATTGATAGATTATTATGAAGACATTAACACTGATCATAGATCTCTTGATAAATAATTAAGTGAATTTAAGAAATTAATCAGATTATAACCGGATAAAATCCAGTGTGAAATAGAGTGTGAAATAATTTCAGAAACCTCATTAAATGATTTGTGGGAAGCGTAGAGACCGAACGGTTTGATAGTGGCAAGTAGAAAGATTGTCAGAGACACACGTCAGATGAAGGTATTTAAAACACACAAAGAAAAATTCGCAACACTTCCAGTGCCATTGTGTTATAGGCCTACAGATACACGAAGACAGAATATTGAAATTGATATCCAGCACAGACTGAGAAGCAGATTCTCGTGTTAAATGATATTGTGTCAGTTGATATCAGTGTTCTCGAACAGTCATGGCGTGCTGATAAATTCCCATGGACACTAGGATGCGCAATGACGATACATTCTTCGCAGGAATTGACTATATCCGATACGATTGTTTGGATCGTAGATGATCGCATCGAGTGGTCAAATTTAGTTTACTTGGCAGTGTCCAGAGTACGAAGAATGAATCAACTTCGAAAAGTTGCTTTAGATGCTAATGGCACCAGAATTAGTGATATTGTCAGCGATGACATAATCAGAAAAAAACTGGCTGGGTATAAACAACATGATACAAAAAATAACAGAGCATTTGATATTGATGCTAAATTTATAATTAAACTGAAACAACAACAAAATAATCACAGCGCGAGTTGTGATTGTATAATGCGTTTGTTTTGGTTGGATAAGGATCCTCTCCAATTTACCGCAGACAGAAAAGTTAATAATCTTTGTCATACCAGAGATAATGTGATGCTGACTTGTCTTGAGTGTAACAGACGCATTGGTGCTTGTTAAGACCACGCGGTGGTAATTGAGTATCCTCGAGAATCACTTGTAATTGTTCCCGTGTAAATCCGCGCTGAGGAGCAGTTGAATCTAATCTATAGATTGCAGGTTTACCCATGGATCTTTTTATGTTAGATATTTTATGTGTAGTGACACTCCAAATAAGATCAGTAGCTCTTGTTTTACCGCCATCGAGTTCTCCTGGTTCATATAAATATCTCACAGTGACATTGCTGAGTATTCGTTGTTTTGAAAAATCATTTTGAGTTTTTTCTTCGTGATGGCGTTAATAGGTTTCATATTAATTGTTCGAGTAATTTCATTATTTATTGCGGTAATAACACCTGGTAAGCTCTTGACTCATTCACGAGATCTTGTATCCTGGATAAATTTCCTCGCGTATTGATATCCAAATAACCGCTCAGCATGTGCCCGATTAAATCATTCAACAATTGCGTAATCGCAATGTAGTGCAGTATGTCCTCGTCTGATGGTGACATTATGATGCTTCATTGTTGATAACACTGCACCCTGAAATTCCTTGCCAAGATCAACTTGTAATAGATTTGGCCAGTGCAGAGGTCCTCGTCGATAAATCCTTTCAAACGCAGAAGCTACTTCAATTGATGACTTTGTCTTTAGCGGCTCTGCTTGTTTGTATCTACTTGCAATATCAACTACGGTTAGCGCATACTTGTATGTTTGTTTATTAACAATAACATGCGGCAGAAATAATATATCAGCTTGATGAACTTCATTAGGGACGCTGACATCTTTTTATAGTCATCTATTCGGAAAATTAAGGCTTCCTCGAAAAATGAATCGGACAAGCGTCGATTCGGCAAACTAAGGCTTCCTCGAAATCGTAAAAAGATGAGATGCCATGGTCGTTGTCGCCGCCCCCTCTGCTGCTATGAGTTAACCGAATATTTATTAGTCCGATACGATATCGCGTCCGAGTGTGATAAATTTAACATCACAAATCCATGTGGGATTGACTGAGCGTGACTAAAGAAATTTCTAAATCGATTATGATCCATATCACCGCTGCACCAAGTCTGGTGAATATTTCGTAGCGTATGAGTATCAACTCCGTTAAACACGCACAATAAATTGCAGTTATCTCTGATCACTTTTGGTATTTGAGTGTATCGTTGAGTAACATATATCACGTCAGTGTTTTTATGTCTGCCTCGGGAAAATATCCTAGCGGGGTTCTTTTGATTATCTAACATGATATCATCATATACGACCAAATTGTTAATACCTCCATCAATATCATCAATGCTCGGTGCTTCTTCGATATCGGTTATAAACTCAATAATACCCTCGCCGGATTCTCCTACCGCGCTGTCGTTAAAATCTTTTAATACATTGTAACATTGTTGATCGTCTGCACTTGGAGCTATCAAATACAACTTGTCCCATTTCATCCATCTCGTTATTAAATTAAGTAGCAATTGTGTCGTGCCACTTCCAGATGGTCCCATTTTAATCATTCTAATTGAATTCGGCAACATCGCATAGTGTTTAATAGGTTCTCGTTGTCGGGTAGCTGAATAATCAATTAAATTCGTGTTATTATATATAAATTATGGATCTATATTGTGTGAAGTGTAAGGCGCGTACTGGCACAGATGACTTGACGACGATTACAACTAAAAAAAATCGATTAGCAATTTCTGGTAAGTGTGTACAATGCATTACAAAAAAATTTAGATTTGTTTCCCTAGATAAATCAAAGGGATTTAAAAAAACGAGGAGGCGATATTGCAGCCAAGCTAACTAAACTACCGGGAACACCGTGGGCGAAGTATCAAGGAGAAAAACACCTTCCTGTGTATAGTTATTGTGGACCCGGGACTAGACTCGATATTCGACTTGATGATCAAAACCAACCCCGATCGGGTGAATATCCAATAAACGAGCAGCAGAGGGGGCTAATCCTACAACTTTTTTAGAAGCGTCGACGAGTTAATCTGAGGCTTCTTCGAAAATACGTTATAGAAGCATCCATTCAGCAAAATAAAATTAAAAAAAGCGATGCCACCCACCCCATGGATTTAATTTATATAGTTAACGATGAGTTATGAGTGGCGAATCCTAATTTTACAGGCGATTTTTAGCAAACTGAGGCCTCCTTAAAATGCATAATAGAAACCTCCATTGGGTAAAAATGATGCCAAACCTCGTTGTAATTCGCCCCTTCTGCTGCTATGGATTTAATTTATGTAGTTAACGATGAGATAATGATTAACAGACCAACTCTTTTTGCGTCTGATTTAGCTAAACTGAGGCTTCCTCGAAATGCTTAATAGAAGCCTCCATTGGGTAAAAAAAACGACACCATTGATATTGTCGCGTCTGGTTAATAAATTATTTCAACCGATCATTTGATCGAGTCCGATACGATATCGTGTTCGAGGGTCATGCAAATTTATTGTTATAAATCCGTATGGGAATGACTGAGCGTGACTAAAGAAATTTCGAAATTGATTAAAGTCCATATCGGAGCACCATGTCTGCCAAATATTTCGTAGCGTATGTGTATCAACGCCGTTGAATGCAGCAAGAATATTACAGTTATCTCTGATCACTTTTGGAATCTGAGTGTAGCGTTGAGTGACATATATCACGTCGGTGTTTTTATGATTGCCTCTGGAAAAGATCCTAGCTGGGTTTTTTTTGTTTATCTAACATCACATCGTCGTATACGTCTAAATTGTTAATGCTCCCATCAAGGTCATCCACGAATGGTGCCTCGTCAATATCAGTTATAAAATCAATGACGTTGCCACCTTTAATTTCTGATGCATTCTCGTTTAAAAACCTTTAACACTTCATAGCATCGTTGATCATCTACGCTAGGAGCAATTAAATACAACTTATCCCACTTCATCCATCTCATTATTAAATTGAGCAACAATTGCGTCTTGCCGGATCCAGATGGCCCGATTATAATTGCGCGAATAGAGTTTGGTAGCGCTGCATGATGCTTAACTGGTTCTCTTGTTTTAGTCGCTGAAAAATCAATTATATTCATATCTCTATACATAAATTATGGATCTATGTGAAGTGTAAAACGCGTACTAGCACAAATGATGTGACGACAATTACAACTAAAAATAACAGATCTGCACTTACTGGTAGATGTGCAACATGTGGTATAAAAAAGTTTAGATTTGTTTCTATGAAATCCGGAGATGTTTTTAAATAAAACGAGGAGGTGATATTGCAGCCAAGTTAGCGAAATTCAATGGAACACCGTGGACAAAGTATCCAGGAGAAAAGCACCTTCCAGGATATAGCTACTGTGGCCCAGGAGCATGATTAGATATCAGACTTGATGATCAAAACCAGCCTCGACGTGGTGAAGGACCAATAAACGCCATTGATAAGGCGTGTCATGCTAATGATGTTGCATATAAAAGCAGCAATTTGCAACACAGGCATCTCGCGGATGTGAAATTAATTCATGCGTTAAATGCTATTCTTGACTTCGTCAAGGATATATCTTTCAAAGAAAAATTGGCTTCGTGGTTGGTAAAATCAGCTATGAAAGGCAAATTGATGATGGGCGCTGATAATTAATAATATGGAATCTATTTATTATTCTCCAAAAGGATACTGGAGGGGTAACGCTGCAATGAGTAAACTCGCCAACGCCGCAGAAGTGAAAAAGGCCACTGCGGCTAATTGGTTATCCAAACAAGCTATATGGCAAATCTATTTACCACGTCCTAGCCAAGTTAACTTTTCGCATTTTGATGTTACCGGACCCAATGAAGTTCATCAAGCTGATTTTTTGTTTTTACCACATGACAACGGTTACAAATACGCGCTAACCGTAGTTGATGTTGCGAGTCGATACAAACAAGCAGAACCGCTTAAAACAAAGTCGGACACTCAAGTAGCTTCTGCATTTGAAAGGATTTATCGACGAGGCCCACTACGCTGGCCAGATCTATTACATGTTGATCCTGGCAAGGAATTTCAAGGTGTGGTTGCATCTACAATGAAACATCACAATGTCACCATCAGACGAGGGCATACTGCGCTACATCGCGATCAGGCAATTGTTGAACGATTTAATCGGACTCTTGCTGAGCGGTTATTTGGATATCAATACGCAAAAGAATTCATCCAAGAAAAAAGATCTCGTGAATGGGTCAAAAGGTAACCAGGAGTAGTTGCAGCGCTAAAAAAACGAGATTACCAGAGCAATAAATATGAAACCTAACAACGCAATAAAAGAAAAAATATATACCACAACCACAGCGGGATAGCGTTTCTCAACCATTTCTCAGCAATGTCACCGTGAGATATTTATATGAACCAGGAGAGCTTGAAGGTGGTAAAAGAAGGGCTACTGATTATATTTGGAGTGTCACTACGCATAAAATATCTACTATAACACGATAAACTGGTAGACCATCAATCTATAGATTGGATTCAACCGCCCCTCAGAGGAGTTTTACACGCGAACAACTACAAGTGATTCCTGACGATACTCAATTGCCACCGCATGGTATTAACTAGAGCCGTTGCGTTTGTTGCACTCAAGACAAGTCAACATCACATTGTTTCTGACATGACCGAGACTGTTATTTTTTCTGTCTACGGTAAATTATCGAGGATCTTTATCCGAATACTGCCAACGCATTATACAATTGCAACTCGCGCAGTGATTATTCTGTTGTGATTCAGTGCAATTATTAATTCGGCATCAATATAAAATTCGTGTTGTTGTTTTTTTTTTTGTCTTGTTGTTTATATCCGGAGAGTTTTTATTAATGATTTTAACATCAATATCATCCATTGTTGTGTCATCATCGCCTGACTCTGTCAAGACATTTCTTCGAAGCTGATTTATTCGCCGTACTCTGGATACTGCAAGATAGACTAAATTCGACCACTCGATGCGATTATCAACTATCCAAACAATTATATCCGTGATGGTTAATCCCTGCGAGGAATGTATTGTTGTTACATAACCCAGCGTCCATGGCGATTTATCAGCACGCAATTCATCTTCGACAACACTGATATCAACCAGCACGATATCATTTAACACTAGTGTTTGTTTTTCGTTTTGTCCTGGAATTTCAACTTCAATATTCTGCTTTCGTGTATCCAAGGGTCTATAACACAGCGGCGTTGGAAGTGTTGGAAATTTTTCTTTGTGTAATTCAAACAACTTTCTCTGAAGTTTGTCTCTGACTATCTTTCTACTTGCCACTACAAAATCATTTGGTCTCCATGCTTGCCAAAATTCCTCCATGGGAGTTTCAGGAATTATTTCTCTGATTATTTCACATTGAATTTTATCCGGTTGTAATCTAATTAATTTCTTGACTTCACGTAATTGTTCATCAAGTGCTCTATAGTCTGGATCGATTTCTTCATAATAGTCAACAAACCCTTTCAACCAATCATGTGGACTCCCACCGACAAATGGTGGTGGTTAGCCATGATCTCCACACATTATCACTGCTGTATTCTTTTGCAGCAACCAATCAAGAAACATTTTTAATACATCCACCGAAACAGTACATATCTCATCCCAAATAATAACCTCGGGAATGAATTTCTCACCCATTCTTTCAGACGTCCATTCATCGCCCTTGTATCAAAAAAGCTGTGATAAGTACAAGCTTAAACGTTTCGTTGTTTTATCTCTCGCGCTAATCTATGGGTTGGTGTCAGCACAATCATGTTTGTGAAATCCGTAGGATTTTATCTTTGATATAATTCAATTGCCCGAGTCGTCTTTCCTGACCCGCCACAGCCGTTTAAATAAACTGTTTTATATCTACAAACTGGATCACATATCGGTGGTGCATTAGAACGTTCTGATAAATTATTTCCTTGTAAGTAACTGTTTTTAATCTCAACGTCTGCTGATTCAGAATAATCACGCAGTGTTTCCTTTTTAATTCTCCATGTACCCCAGCGCTCTTCGTCAGTAGCTTCAGTGAATTTAGCCACCTCGTTGATGTACTTTTTGTCAATGTAAAATGAATCAACTGCAACTTTAAAAGAAGTGTCAGGAAATCTAATTATCATTGAAAATAAATTGATACAAGCATAACCCAGCATAGACGACCTCAAATGTGTATACGGAGAACTGTAACCGTCACTGTAAGTAACAACTGTGCCAAATTTTGTTCCATCGGACAAGAAAGCGTCCTTGCGATCCACATATATGTTTTCAGAAACTGCATCCGCGATTACAAAGTCATATTCGGTGTTATCTATAATCAACCGTGAAGAGTATCTTTTATAGTCACATTTTTTCCATCCCTGAGTGAATTTTCCAATTATTCTTCTGCCGAGATCTTTTGCTTCACTGTTTCGTTGATTATATACCCTTTTAGACAACTCAATGATATATTCTTCGTCGGCATCAATATGTTTTCTGGATTCGTCAATTATACTATCAAGACTTTCCGGTTCTGGTAACCAGACATTAGTTTGTTTCCGATATGATATAATTGCTTCACTGACTGTCAAAGAATTTAACATTTTTGTATCAATCATGAACCGTAATAACGCTATTGGCAGCCATTTCTTTTCAGACATGTGTCTACCAATCCAAATATAACAACAGCGATGAAGTCCTGCAGCGAATTCAAATGATACTACACGAGCAAAACCTGTTAAATCAAAGTCGGGTAATGGTCCAATAATTGCAACACGAGTCATTTCATGTACGGGGTGCCCAAATCGTTTAAACTTCTCAGCGGCGGATCCATAACCAAGAAAACTAGCTGTATAACAAGCAACCATATCAACTGAAATGATATTCGAGGAACCTGTGGTTCCAGAGTCGTATTTTTGGTTCCATAAACCTCCATAATTAAATTCGAGACAACTACACTTAATATCTGACAAGAATTCAGTTCGTGTTGGTTTCCATGCGTTTTTTTTTTCTGGCAAAATGAGCTACAACCGATGTAATCGTAAAGCAGTTTGTTAGTAATTGTTCATCATTGTCATTGTCGATGATTTCATCATCCGCCGTTAAAAACCCATTAGCTGTTTCTTACAAACTGATCAAAAATATCAGTGCTGCGAAGTAACCACACTGACACGGGGTCGTTTTTACTCAAATGCGCAATAGCATCGAATAGTTTTTCTTCAACGTCTCCCAAGAATTCGTCTGGTATATACTCTACTGTTCTGTTCCGTGGAAATATTGTGACCGCGGATGTCCATGCGTGTTCGTTATGATCAATAATTTTAATTGGGGTTCCAATTTTGTTATATTTCGATTCATATAATACTTTTCCGGTTATCGTCATAACGGTTATTGGAAATCTCAGTGATGTTTCTAATTACGCTATATCGCTAATAGTTGCTCCGCGCTCTTTGACTGTTAAACCCCATTGAGCTATTTTGCTACGTCGTAAATCATTTAGTTTGTTCCCTCGGGATGCATTTGTAAAATGCTCTGTTATTCGTTCTGCTACACAATTTATCCTCGTTGATTGTTTCATTGGTTTTAGTTTTCCTATATCAGGTTTCTCATGTAACGGATATATCCCATAAACAACTGCTGTTTCAGGGTATGCTCGTTCATAGTATGGTTTGTAAATTCTAGTTAACAGACCCGGCTTAGAATCACGGCTAACAACGACTGTTTTCTTCTCTTTGAGAATTGGTCCCAATTTGTCTCGTATAATCCAATCACCTGATTCCAAATTGACAATGAATTTTACTCTAAAAAAAATACTTTTTACTGTCAAGTTGTGATATTATCGTAGCTGAGTTTTCGTCGTTCATGGTGGCATCAACAACGCCATCAATTTGAAATGTTGACCAGCTATGAGATGCTCCATCACGCTTGAATTCAACAGCACAGTCACGAATTTTTTTTATCAAGCGGTTATCATTTATTGTCCGTTTTGGCACATCTTTGAGGGTTCTATCGAGATTGAATTTAATATTTTTGTAAGTCTTAATTGATGATAATCTCTCGAATTTTTCATTCATATAATTAAAGCAAGTATTTAAATAGAAAATTTATTATATAATGAATCACTGCAAATGGCTTATGATTGGATCAGCGACTATGTGTAACAAATCATGCAGAATCGAATTCTGTGGGTATCATTTACAAAGCGTGAGAAACGGTTCGAAAAGTTCTCTCCCATGCCTCCAATGTGGGATGGGCATTAGGGGAAAATCACAATTATGTCTCAATTGTGGCGGCAAACGATACAGAGAACTAAAACGCTACTATGACAAACGAATACAAAAATACCGTCATAGACCCCAACGATGACAAAATCATAAGACCCTTCAAGACTATATTGAGAGGTTTATAAATAAAGCAAATAATAAATTAGACAAATAGTATTATTATACAAATGAGCCAAGACTTCAGACCTCATCCCGTGCTTGTTAATTACGAAGCTTTTCGTGATGGTGTTGTTGGACACTGCAGATTGAAGAAATCTGTTGGTGTTGTGAGTAATATGGGATTTTTGAGGTTCAGTGTTGGAAATAAAATATATCTCTGTCACAGAATCGAATATGAATCATTTAATGGATTAATCAAAGACGGATTTGTGATTGATCACGTTGATGTATTTCCTCAAAATAACAAATTGGAGAACTTACGAGTTGTTACTCAAAGTCAGAATACAAAAATGGGAGGAACCGGCAAACACGCAAAAACAGCAAAGAGTGTGAAATCATATAATATGACAACTAACGAAGAAAAAATATTTCAATAAATAAATGCGTCTGGAAAATATTTCGATATTTGTATACCCTCAGTATGATTTGTTGCAGAAGGAATTTATCAGTCTTCTTTTTCAAAACGTTTTAATAATAGGATTCGATTTGCTTATGTCTAACTATGGTATTAAGGGACAAGCAAAAAATGATACAGAAACTAACGAAGAGAATCAATGAATGCGGCTGCAGAACTTTATTCTGGATATTTGTCGTTGTGGGTTAACAATATTTTTTACGATGTCCTAGGACTTTACAAACAGACTGATTTGCAAAACTTCACCTCGCAGATCAATTAAATTATTAGATTGGTCAGTGAGTTTAAAATTAATTCTCGTTAAAGAATTATTATGACATCGCATATAGACTGGATTAGTTGGATCCTCAATTATTAGAAATCTTGTAGGAGCTCTTGTTGCAAATGAATACAAAATATATCCCTGCTGAGCTTGATTTGATTGTTCAAGATTTATTTGATAGCTTCCTTCGATAACATCACATACTATATTCAATGCAATCACCGAGGATATATTGACGTTGTTCGGAGCGATATGTCTACCACCACCATCTTGGTTATTATTATGTTTGAGGATTGTTATTGTCGTGATAATTCCATCCAATCATCGTGGATTCTTTTGAATTCAATATCAATGGCATCACTGAGAGATTTTTTTAATTCGTTGGTGTTATATCCAGTAATTTTAAATGTTTGAATATCCTCTATGCGGATTTTGTATTTTCTCGCAAACACCCTTTTATAATCGTTGTTCATTAATACTTCTTGAATAGTTTGCGCATGAAATGTTTCCATATCGTTGATGATTTTGTTACCTGTTTGTACTACACTAATAAATTCATCTCGGGTGAGTGAGCCAGATTTAAGGGATATTAACAATAATGAGAAATCATAATTCATCGCTGTTAAATTTTCTTCGATTAATCGGGTTTTAATAAAGCCATCATATTGTGTGAAGGATCCCATGAACTTGTTGGGAGAATAATCTTGATAACTTTTTACTTCATTGACGGGTTTTATTCTGTCAGTGATATAATCAGATTTTTGTGGTTCAGGTGGTATAAAAATTTCTCCCAGAGTTCCTCTGGGAGGTGGTACTTCAGGCTATCCTAACACTGATCTGATTGAACTGTTATAAATATCTACGATATATCCCTCTGTGCTTATTTCAATCGCAGATGATAGCTTGGCTCGTGAACTGTTATAGCAATTTTCGATTCTTTTCCAGTAATAGATTTAATTCTTCGTTGAAATTCAGCATTGATTTGTTCAATTTGATATGACCCCGTTGGCAACGAGACAACGTCCCAATCTGGAGTTCCGTCTTCACGATTTTTCCACGCAAACACTAAAGAATTATTTGGTTGTTGACCACCAAACGTTGTCGATCTGATATTAGGCCAACTATGATACACTCGTAGTTTTGCTAGCGCTATCTCTTTCACAGGAATCGGAGTCGGGAAATTTACGCTGAATTCGGGACGCGTTGAAGTTATTGATATCATGCTTGGTTTCACCGGTGTTGTATTTTCTACTATTTGTTGAAGTAGTTCCTGCGGTGTTGTCATTATTATTATTATTATCCTGCTCTAATTTTAACATCGTTGACTCGTACAACTGAACCATCGCCGAAAACTCGCTATCTGATATTGTTGTATCATCCAACGACGATGATATCATTGATGATAATTGTGAGTATGCGGCAGATGCAATATGAAATTTAATTACATAATCGTGAAGTTTACTCTGGTTACACGATGATAATTTTTTGTGACCCCGGTTAATATACCAGTGATTGTAGCCACCGCAGAAATACAAATTGGAACAACGACAGGAGCAATCATTGTAACTGAAGATAGTATTATTTCAGCAGCAGTGATTACTCCAGATACCGAGTACACGATAACATCAACCGCGGTTATTCTTCGTCGGTATTTTTTTTTTGATACTCCTCAGTGAGTGAGTTGAGTTTAGTTTGAAATTCTCTGCCCTGATCATAGCGATATTGTTGTGGCGTTGTCATTTTATTTCCAAATCAGTTTACGATTTCAATTAAGTTGTTTTACTCAAATCCGCTACGAATTCCACATACCATGTTACTGAAACCCTAATCAAATTCTCATCAGTGGATGCTATCTTGAATTGTTCGGTTGTATCCTTTTCGATGATCGTTGATATCGTATTGCTGACCCCAGATGAACTCGACGATGATATATTAAATTGAGTCGGTGTTACTAGTGTTAATCGATAAATGCCTTTGACGGTTGCAGTGATACTTAGTATATTGTCTGTAGGAGTCCACACAAATGATCCGTGCTGAATCGTGTATACTACGTTATTGGTTCTTTCATGAGGAACTTTTGTTTTTTCAATGATTGTTATCATCCTCGAAAAATCAGTTTTGATTGCTTCGTTGAAGGTTTTCATCTCATCGATGGATTTTTTAATATCAGGAAGTTTTATATCATTTTTATCCAGGGTGGTTACAAAACATTTCTCGATGATATTTTTACGAAATGATGTAAATTTATCAACATGATCTTCACATCGGGATTGAAATGCTGCAAATTCCACCTTAGAATTTTTTATCTCTATTAGTTTTGGTGTGGTCACACGTGAAACGTCAAAGAAGTTATCGATGCTGTTAATGATATCTTGTTGAAGTTGATTAAATTTAATGGTATGATCATCATATTTATCGTTGAATGTTTTTAATGAATTCGTAACAGATATATGATTGTTATCGAGTGATAAAATTTTATCTGTAATTGTTGAAATAATTACACCCGGTTTGAGTTTACCCTGATCGGAAAATAGCGAGATAGTATTCTCTGTTGCGTCTCGTTGTTTAACTAAAATATCATCAAGAGAAACATTACTAGTTTTCAATTTACCCTGACGATCTTGAAATATAACTATTTCACCCGGATCAACACTTGCTAAGTTCAACGTTGCAGCTATTTCATCTTCGACTAGTTTTTTTACACCCTTGATTTTATCAAGAATTTCAACTCCATCAGGTTCGGGTTTTCCCAATGATAAAGGTCGTCCCCAAATATCAATCATTGTTATTGTAGAAATCTTTTCTCTGTTTAAATCCAGCGACTGCTAGTATACTCATTCACAACTATATGAGGTGGTTTTGGGTGTAAATTGCTTTGCAATTTCATCTTTGATTCCTTTGAAATAGCATCAAGGACATTTAGTACTTCATTGCCACATATTGGTGGGTCAATCATCGTTTGTGTTCGTAACGTAGAATACAAAGTCTTCACCCTTGATTTATCAAGGTGAAAAGTTTTTAAGTTGTCTATATAACGCATAAATTCTTTCGGAGGCGCTAATCCATATGAGTCAAAATAAATAATCCCACGTGGATCAATTGCGTATGCAACCCAGTGGGTTCCAGGTCTGGAGCTGTTATCTAGATTAATAATACCGGTTTCAACATCATTTGGTTGTCCCGGTAATTGATCTTTCATAAAAACACCTCTGAAGTTTTTAATCGCGAGTTTTTTAGCGGCATCAATTAAATCAAAATTAGACATTGAAATCGAAGATTCCTGAACTAGTAAACCTTTCTTGGGATTCTTAGACCCGATCCTTTGTACCACGTGTGTGGAGTTCCTGATAGTATTAGACCTTTTCCCTTTTTTTTATACCCCTTTCCCGTTGCTTTCTTTAGTGCCATTCCTGCCGCGGTACCAACAGCCCCTAACGCCGCCTCCTTCGCTACCGCTGGGGCCACTGCGACAATCAGCGCTGGAATCGCAGCTAACAGCGGGAATATGCCACCGGTTTTTATCATGTTTTTAATCGCTGTTGCAGAAAGAGTAATCTGAACACCTTTTTTTGCTACAAGTGCGTCATTGAAATGTTTCACTTGACGAGTTGTCAGTGACAATTTATTTGCCCCTCCATTCATTTGATTAGGTTTCAGAGTTATTGTGGTTCCACATTGCTTAGCTGATTTGGATTGTAATTTTTTAAACTGACCAGGTGTCAACGTGACATTGATATTACTATACGACATTATACAAACACAGATTGATCTAATTGTTATAGAGTTTTCAATTACATATTTTCCACCGGTGCATCAATGATTCTCATTCGTCCACCAACACCTTCGATTAGCATTGATTTATCACTGAGAATGACAGCAACTGCTCTATAATTAGCAATACCACCATACGGGTTACACGAGCTCGAAAGTGTATATCAACGACGGCTTGCCTTGTTAAATCGAGATGTTCCAGCGAAAAGTAATAAATCGGATACAGATTTTTAAAATCCAACTGAGATATTTGTAGACCAGTATCAACATTTTGATCGCGTCACATATACGACAATAGGTTATGATAAACTCGTGCAACGTGATTGTTTTCATAATTAAGTTGTATATCCTCAGATGGTTCTTGCCGTCCGTTTATTCTCAGTGAGACTTCATTACATCCAATTTGATCAAATATGATATGGGAACGTTCTTGATTATTTAATCGCGCAGTATTCTGTAGCGCAACAAATATGTGACGTGGAGCTGAAATACCCTGTTTTGATGCTAGATGCCATGTAAGTGTACCATCAATATTAGAATCCATCGTATCTGTGGACACTGATAACCAACTCAACAATGACTTTCCTCCCTGATCCATAAATGATAGTAATCGTTCTTCTGTTGACAGCGAGGGAGTCAACACTGGCATCCATAGTGATAGTTTTGATAAAACGACTTTACCCGCAGCGCCGCCAGTGCGCCAGATTGCATTATCATCAGTACCCTTTCTCACTAATGCTACCGTAAGCTTTGCTCCATAGATAACTTTTCTGACGTTTCTACAAAATCCAAATATGTGATGCAACGGAATCGCACATGAAAACCGTCGATGTTGTCCCTGCAACGTTGCTACTCGTGTTGCAAATCCTAGGTTGTAATTAGGAATATTATTTATGACATCAAATGTACCAGGTGGTCTTACATACCCGGCTGGTGCTGGATCAAATGCAGTAGCTTGTGTTGCTTTTACTCTAGAATACTGGACATGCTCAGCGTTATCAGTAATATCATTCGCGAACATCATAGACGGACCTGCCGATCATGTATAGTCATCGGAATATCTTGCTAACCTGATTATTCCCGTAGCAATATCAACTTCACGCTCAATAGATTCGATTTCTCTTCCGTCAATGAGATATCTTGCACTTTCAAATAACGCCATGATGCCATTGTTAACAAAACCAACTCAGATAGTTGGGTCATGTGCATATGGTGTATCATCTGTTTGTAGAAGTTCACCTGCGATTTCGATAAAGCCTTCACATGGCAACAAGTATTTACTGGTATCATGAACTTGAAGTTCAATTCGTGATCTAAGATCAGGTTGTACTGCGTGATAAGAATAGTATTGATAATCACGTACAGAATAATCTTTAAGTACCGGGGCATCCATATCAAATGCGCTATCAGGTACCCGTTTGAACATTTTTTATTATATATCTGCTGGTCTAAATTGTAGGCTAAAATCTAAAGATTTCAATTTCACCGACGTCGTTGACGTTTGTTTAAGCCACTTCCCGCTATCATATTTGCCGTTATGTTATCTTGGGCGTTAGTCGCCATCAATGATGCTAGTTGTTCATCTACTGCGTTATTTATTATTTTACTAACACTTGCAGGCATCACTGCCGTAGATGGTAACGGTGATGACTGTGAAGTCATTTGTGGTTTCTTTCGACGTCGAGGCTGAAAACGCCTTCCCGGCAAGATCACCAACGAAATTGATACCCTTATCTTTAATAACATCAATGGCTTTCATTGATAGTTGTTTTGCTATCGGAACTACTTTTGGAGCCATTCTTGCAAATAATCCCATTATAGCATCACCGAGACCATCTCCATAGTATGCTCGGTATTCTGGCAATCGTGAGTTTACCACATACACGCTTGTTGGTTTATCATGGTTGTAGTGTATGATCATTTCTATAAAAAATACTGGTGTTGAATTGTTGTTCGATTGGAAACTCTTCAAGTTTAATCACTATAATGTTCCGCTAATTCGTCAATGAAATCTCAATATGTTGCAATATCCATGATACCACCCTGAATAACCTCCTGCAGATATCAGCTGTTTCATTAATTACTTCCGGTGAGTTATTTCCGGCTCGTTTCCCTGATATGAGAACTTCTAATCGTGCTATATCACTAAGAACATTACCAGGACAACTGACGTTTCGACCACCCTCCAGAGAGTCTCTGAGAGTCGAACTGGAATCTCTTTTTGATTTAGAAAATCCCTTTTCTTCCCTTTTTAGTTGTTTTATATAGTAATTAAAATCTCTTTTGAACTTTCTACATTCCTTCACCCTTTTATCTGAATTCCCAGTATTTATTGTATATAACATATCACCCCAGTCTTCGGGTGACATTGTATAATCCTTATACTCGTCCGTGAAAAACTCCTTTTGTAAATTATATTTGTTAGCAACAAATTCACCTAAATCGTCTTCATTCATAATGAGAATTTGTTTTTTTTAGCGCTATTGGTAAATATTTCTGCTAATTTTTTTGATTCAGGTGGTTCACTAACATCAATACCACCTTGTCGTTTTATTTCCATCTGAGTTGATATATCACCGTGAAGTTTTTGTACAGCTTGTTTTGTTTGTTCAGTTTCCATTGCTATTTTTCCAACTTCACCAAGAAACGGTCTCTCTACTCGTTTCCCCTCCTCAGGAATATCTCCGTATATAGCACGTTCTGTAGCAGTTTTCACATCTTTGGTAGCACTCGTTATTGGGGCAAATAGATGTTCACTTCCAATAGAAAAGTCAGTTTGCATTTCCTGTATACGTTGAAGTTTATTACGTACGTTATCTCGGACCGGTATAAACTTTTTAATAGCGCTTAATCTCTCTTGTGCTAATTTAGTCGTTAATGCTTCTTCGATCATTATTGTAAAACCCCACTGAAATTTCAAATATGAAATCGTAAAGATCTTTGTTGTCTTTCATGACTTTACAACGAAAAAAAAAGAATCCCCCACCTATAAGAATTTAATGTATGTTTGTATGTATGTATGTATGTATGTATGTATGTATGTATGTATGTATGTATGTATGTATGTATGTATGTATGTATGTATGTATGTATGTATGTATGTATGTGCCCCTTAAAGGTAACGACGTTAATGTATGCTAGGTGAATCCGTTATATGGTCATTTTGGGGTCATTTATCAATTTTTTAATGTTACGAACTTTAGAGGCTATCTCGGATCTAATCTGGTACTGTTGCCCTAATTTCTGTCTAATTGATTCAACGATACTAAATAACTGTATGAATACATTAACTTCGTTACGATACAACAAGACATTAATTAATTTTTGTATTCTTTTTATCAGAGAATACATCTTAGGTAAAACGTAACGACCCCGTTTTGATTGATCATCGATATGCTCATATTCTGATATAATGCGTTCACAGTCTAGATTTTTAGATAATACTATTCCATTTTTTTCAAACTTGTGATTTCAACAATTATATTATTTACATCTTGGATATCCATTATTATATATTTAAAAAATTTTATCTCTAATTTAAAAAAAAAAATAAAAACCCATTTCTCGCCTTGGAATGAATTCAATTTATTTATTTCATTTATGGTTGATATTTTCAGAATTCATTGATATAATTATTAATTTTTCAAAACTAAATAACAGCCTATGATGAGCGGTCGTCAGTCATTAGGCCCCTTTATTTCTTATTAGGCCTTTGTGTCTTTCATAGTGTTCTTTCTTTGAGTATTTGTCTCAATTTTGTTTTTCTGAGATTTTATCAATCTCGATCAAGTCCGAAACATAAATCTCCGGCGGGAGGCCTAGCGTGACAAATGCCATATTAGACCGCCCAGAAGATATGCTTGGGGAAATCACTTCATGTATTTGACATGTTTCTTTTGGCCGGTAATTCATTCTGAACTACACTACGGGGCTACCCAAATGTGACAGAGAGCTAATTACATCCATGGTTGTTATTTATTTTGACGTCCATTTATGTCATGGGCGTCATGGGGGGGGGGTTGTTGTTTACATTCAAGCTACGAACTAAAATGGCAACCCATGAATCGAATCCATGGTTGCATAGTTGGAATAAAAACCCAACCACGTCGCCGTGGATTTGATTTATATGTTGCACATTTTTACTTCGTAACTTGAATGTAAACAGAAGGGCTCGCCTCCCCAATTAATAGAAAAACATCACATCGTTATCACCGTTGTGAGACTCGAACCATAAATTTCAACTATGGAGTTTCCACAGCCAACCACGTTTGCATCGGACTATAAGATCACGTCTGCCATAATGTTGTTTTTTAAGATATATATACTGTAATTACTCATACAGTCAATGCTGTACTATTTTACCCAGAAACAGAATTACAAATATAACTATTTGTGTAAATAACTTTATGTTTCATTTGGTTTTACAAATAGATATGGGACGATTTATAGTAATATATCTAGTGCTGGAAAACCTGCCACTATAACAGCAGTTATCTCCGTTGAACGTAACCTATTTTGTCGCTGTATTTAAGTAATGAAACCAGCTACGTCCTAATTAATATCAGTGAAGCAACATAATCTGATAACAGTTTCAAATTAGTAGAAAAAAATGTATTTTTTCTCGCTTGCAAGCAGAACCGAAGCAGAAATAACATTCCTCGAAAACTAGTGAGTGTCAAAGTTGGGCGTATAAATAGACACAATCGTGGGAAAAATACGCGAGTCATGTGTTCTATAAATAGAGCCCACGCTATCATGTGATTGTACTGGTTTAAGATTTCTTTGATCATGGTCGTTAACTACATAAATTAAATCCAAAGCAGCAGAGGGGGCGAAATTACAACGAGGTTTGGCGTCATTTTTACCCAATGGAGGTTTCTATTAAGCATTTCGAGGAGGCCTCAGTTTGCTAAAAATCGCCTGTAAAATTAGTATTTGCCACTCATAACTCATCGTTAACAACATAAATTAAATCCATGGGGTGGGTGACGTCGTTTTTTTTAAATTTTATTTTGCTGAATGGAGGCTTCTATAACGCATTTTCGAAGAAGCCTCAGATTAACTCGTCGACGCTTCTAAAAAAGTTGTAGGATTAGCTCCCTCTGCTGCTAAACGCCATTGATAAGGCGTGTCATGCTCATGATGTTGCTTATAAAAGCAGTAATTTGCAACACAGACATCTCGTAGATGTGAAATTGATTCACGCGTTAAATTCTATCACTGATAAGTCCTTCAAAGAAACATTGGCTTCATGGTTAGTAAAATGAGCGATGAAAGGTAAATTGATGTTAGGTGCTGGTAATTAATAACACCATGGAATCTATTTATTATTCTCCAAAAGGATACTAGAGGGGTAAAGCAGCAATTGGTAAACTCGCTAGTGCCGCGAAGGTGAAAAATACCACTGCGGCTAACTGGTTATCCAAACAAGCGATATGGCAAATTTATCTACTTCCGCCTAAACGAATTAACTACTCGCATTTTGATGTCAGCGCTCCTAATGAAGTTCATCAAGCTGATATATTATTTCTGCCGCATGATGGTGGCTACAAATACTCGCTAACCATAGTTGATGTTGCGAGTCGATACAAACAAGCTGAACCGTTAAAAACAAAATCATCAACTGAAGCTGCTTCTGCATTTGAAAGGATTTATCGGCGAGGTCCTCTGCGCTGGCCAAATCTATTACAAGTTGATCCTGGCAAGGAATTTCAGGGTGCAGTGTTATCAACAATGAAACATCATAATGTCACTATCAGGCGAGGGCATACTGCACTACATCGCGATCAGGCAATTGTTGAACGATTTAATCAGACGCTTGCTGAGCTGTTATTTGGATATCAATACGCAAAGGAATTTATTCAACATAAACGATCTCGTGAATGGGTCAATAGATTACCAGCTGTGATTACCGCGCTGAATAATGAGGTTACTCGAACAATAAACATGAAACCTAACAACGCCATTAAAAAGAAGTATATACCCGTACAACCGCAAAAAGATTTTTCAAAACAACCAATACTCGGTAATGTCACTGTTAGGTTCTTTTACGAACCAGGAGAGCCCGAAGGTGGCAAAAAAAAAGAGCTACTGATCCTATTTGGAGTGTCACCGCGCATAAAATAACCGGCATAACACGATCCACGGGTATACCAGCAATCTATAGACTGGATTCAACTGCTCCTCAGCGAGGATTTACTCGACAACAACTATAAGTGATATCCGAGGTTACTCAATTACCGCCGCGTGGTCTTAATTAGCACCTCTTTGTCTGTTGCATTCAAGACAAGTCAGCATCACATCATTTCTAGTATGACCTACGCTGCTATCTTTTCTGTCTACGGTAAATTGTCTAGAATCAGACCAACACCAACTCATTATACAATTGCAACTTGCGCAGTGATTATTATATTGCTGCTTCAGCGTAATTATTAATTCAGCATCAATATCAAATTCTCTATTATTTTTTTTTTGTCCTGTTGTTTATAACCAGAAAGTTTTTTCTGATTATATCAACGCTGACAATATCATTGATTGTAGTGTCGTTATCATCTAAAACAACTCTTCGAAGCTGATTTGTTTTTCGTACTCTGGACACTGCGAGATAAACTAAAAATTCGACCATTCGATGTGATTATCCACCATCCAAACAATTGTATCTGATATAGTCAATCCCTGTGAAGAATGTATCGTCGCTGCGTAACCTAGCGTCCACGGGGTATTATCTGCGCGTAATGCATCTTCGACGACGCTCATATCAACCAGCACAATATCATTTAACAATAAATTCTGCTTCTCTTTCAAACCGGGAATATCAACTTCAATATTCTGTTTTCGTGTATCCAATGGCCTATAACACAACGGCACTTGAAGTGTTGCAAATTTTTCCTTATGCGTTTCAAATAACTTCATCTGAAGTGTGTCTCTGACTATTTTTTTACTGCCATTATCAAATCTTTTGGTCTCCACGCCTCCCAAAGATCATTAAAGGGAGTTTCCGAAATTATTTCACGTGCTATCTCACATTGGATTCTATCTGGTTGTAATCTGATTAGTTTCTTGAACTCACGTAATTGTTCATCAGGTGCTCTATGATCGGTGTTAATTTCTTCATAATAGTCTACAAAATTCTTTAGCCAATCATGTGGCGATAAACCGATAAATGGTGGTAGTTGGCCATGATCGCCGCACATGACGACTTTTGTGTTTGCGTGTAATAACCAATCAAGAAATCTTTGTAATACATCTAATGACACCGTGCATATCTCATCCCAAATTATAACTTCAGGAATAAATTTCTCGCCCATACGATCTGCAGTCCATTCGTCACCTTTCCATCGAAAGAAACTATGATAAGTGCAAGCATTTACCCCTCGTTGTTTCATCTCTCTGGCGAATCTGTGTGTTGGTGTTAACTCAATCATGTTTGATTTGCCACGAAATAACTCAATTGCGCGAGTCGTCTTTCCTGACCCACCACAACCGTTTAAATAAACTGTTTTATATATGCATATTTGATCAGATATCGAAGGTGCTTTAGATAGTTCTGAACACTGGTTGCTTTTCAAATATTTATCTTCAGTCGTAACATCTGTTGATTTTGAATAATCACACGGTATTTCCTGCCTAATTCTCCATGATCCCCAACTCTCGTCACAATTAGTGAATTCAGCTACTGCGTTGCTGTGTTTCATGTCTATGTAAAATGAATCAGTGGCGACTCTAACTGCGGTGTCAGGAAATCTATTTATCATTGAAAATAAATTGATAGAAGCATAAGCCAGCATAGATGCCCTCAAACTGAAAACTGTGTCCATCATTGTAAGTAACAATTGTACCCAATTTGGTTCCATTGGACAAAAAGCGTCTTTACGATCAGCATATATACCCTTAGATGTTACATCCGCGATTATAAAATCGTATTCAGCGCTATATATAATCAACCGTGAAGAATATCTTGTATTGTCGTATTTTCCTCCTTGAGTGAACTTACCAATTATTCTTCTACCGAGATCTTTTGCATCTTTGTTTCTGATTTCAAATAACAGTTTGGACCAATTCATGATATATTCTTCGTCGAGATCGGGAAACTGTTTTCGTTTTTCGCTGATTATACTATCTAGATCAGGTGGTAACCAGACTTCAGTCTGTGCTCGATATGATATAATTGCTTCACTGACAATCAGCGATATCAGCATGTTACAATCGATCATATACCGTAACAGCACTATTGGCATCCAATGTTTCGCAGACATTTGTCTACCAATCCAAGCATAACAGCACGGATGAAGTCCTTTAGCTAATTCAAATGATACCACACGAGCGAATCCGGTTAAATCAAAATCAGGTAGTGGTTTATTAATTGCAACGCGGGCCATCTCGTGTGTGGAATGGCCAAATCGCTTGAAGTATTCAGCGCATTCTCCGTACCCGAGAAAACTCCCGGGATAACACGCGACCATATCAACCGAAATAAAAGTTTTAGGGTCGTATTTTGTATTCCATAATCCGCCGTGGTTGTATTCGATGCAGCTTGATTTGATGTCTGTGAGAAATTCAGCTCGTGTTCGTTTCCACGAGTTTCTCTTTCTCGCAAAATGAGCCGCAACCGACGGGAATTGTAAAGCAATTTGTTAATAATTGTTCGTCGTCGAAACTCTTCAAGAAACTACTAGCTAGTTTTTTCATCTTATCATGGAGGGCTTCGGTACGGTATAATTCTCCATTGAGTCTGACAAACATCGAATTCACCCTCGGGGTATTCAGCGCTGTGAAGTAACCACACTGACACCTGATCGTTTTTACTCAACTGGTAAATAGCATCGAACAATTTTTTCTCAGAGAATTCTGGAGCGGAAAATTCTTCGGGTATATATTTTAGTGTTCGTTCCCGCGGAAATATTGTTACTGCAGATGTCCATGCGTGTTCGTTATGATCAATAATTTTGATTGGGCCTCCTTTTGATTTATATTTCGATTCGTGTAATATCTCGCCGGTTATCGTCGCTACGGTTATTGGGAATCTAAATGATGTTTCTAATTTGCCTATATCCTGAATTGTTGCCCCACGCTGTTTCACTGTTAGTCTCCATTCATTTATTTTTTGGCGTCTTAGATCAGTCAATTTGTTCCCCCGGGATGCATTTGTGAAGTGTTCTATTATTCATTCCGCTACACAATTAATTTTCGTTGATAAAATCAGCGACGACAGTTTCATGGGTTTTAGTTTTTCAATACTCGGTTTATCATTTAACGGATATATCCCATAAACAACTGCTGTTACAGGATAAGATCTTTCTTAGTATTGTCTGTCAATTCCAGTCAGAATTCCTGGCTTGGAATCTCGTCTCAAAGTGACAGTTTTTTATCCTTCAAGATGGGTTCAAATTTATCTCTGATAATCCAATCTCCAGTGTCTGAACGGATAATGAATTTTATTCTAAAAAAATACCTTTTCCGGGTAAGATGTGAGATTATCCCTGCTGCGTTTTCGTCGTTCATGGTAGCATCAACACAACCATCAATTCGAAATGTTGACCAACAGTGAGATGCTCCATCACGCTTGAATTCATTAAAACAATCACGAATTTTACTTATCATGGTTCTATCACCTATTAGATTCTTTGGTATGATCAGAGACTCTATCGAGATTGAATTTAGTAATTTTCCAAGGCGTAATTTTCGATAATCTTTCGAACTCCTTCATGCTATAATTAAGACAAGTATTTAAATAGAGAATTTAGAGTTGTAGTATAAAAAGTAAATGAATTTCAACAAATAATAAATTCATTATTTTTTGACTGCTTTTGGTCGGTTTTTGACTGATTTTGGTCGGTTTTTGACTGTTTTTGGTCGGTTTTTGACTGATTTTCAGTGGTATCGGTCGGGTAGAATGGTCAATTTTGCATGGGATTTCTCGTAGACTTTTTCACGAAAATCATTTTTTGCGAAGACTCTTTGGTTTATCAGAGATTAAATTTAGCATTTTTCCAAGGAGTAATTATCGATAATCTCTCGAACTCCTTCATGCTATAATTAAGAAAAGTATTTAAATAGAGAATTTATTATATAATGAATCATTGCAAATAGCTTATGATTGGATCAGTAACCCCGTGTAACAAATCATGCAGAAAGGAGTTCTGTGGGTATTATATGCAAAGCTTTCGACGCGGAAGTCTTGGTCCAATTCCGTGTATAAGATGTGGGTAGGGGTGAGAGTAATATCACAATTGTGTCTCGGTTGTGGTGGTAAGAGATACAGAGAGCTGAAGCGCTAATATAATAAACAAATTAAGGATTCCACTAAGAACTCCATTAATGACTCTGACTCTGACAGTGTCAAAATCTTAAGAACTCCTCAAGACTACATTGATAGATTTTCAAGTAATGTAATAATTCAACCAAACAATGAATTAGACAAACAATAAAATAGTTTATAAATAAACCAAGAATTCAGACCACACCCTGAGATCAGAGATTACGAAGCATCCCGTGATGGTATTATCAGACACTGCAAGCTAAAGAAACCGGTCGGTTTTGACAATGGGATGGGATATTTGATGTTTAGTGCTGGAAAGAAACAATATTATTGTCATCAATTTGTGTTCGAATGTCACAATGGATTGATCGAAGGTGATCTTGCTATCGATCACATTGATTCTAATCCAAGGAACAATTCTTTGAATAATCTAGAAGTTGTTACACAGAGTTAGAACTTAAAACGAGGAAAGACTGGTACTTATTCATTAATTGGGAAGAGGTCTGTAAAATCATTTAATACAGCAACTAACGAAGAAATTATATTTAAGTATGAATAAGGCCGGTAGATATTTTGATATTTGTAGACCCTCAGTACGAAAAGTAGCAGAGAATATAACCAAGACGGCGATTTAAAAAAAGACCGGGCAAAAAGTTCAATTCGTTTACATCTAGATTTCATTTAGTACTATTTTATATAACACCAAGGGAGATAACTCGTTTAGGTATATTTACGACCTATGATAGAGTTGTGGATTTCAATGGGTTTTTCCGAAAATTTCTCAGTGGAAATATTTTGTAAGAAAACGAATAAAATATAGAGTGTTTTACAAATAATTGTATTTTTTTTTTTATTTTATTTTATTTTAAGTATTTGGTTTTGTTTCATACACGAAAGGTATATTTTGCTATGATATGAATTCCAAGAAATGCTATGATATGAATTCCAAGAACTGCTGTTATATGAATCGCAAAAACTGCTATGATATGATTTCCAAAAACTGATGTGATATGAATTCCAAGAACTGCTGTAATATGAATTCCAAGAACTGCTGTTATATGAATTCCAAGAACTGATGTTATATGAATTCCAAAAACTGCTATGATATGAATTCCAAGAACTGTTATGATATGAATTCCAAGAACTGCTATGATATGAATTCCAAGAACTGTTATGATATGAATTCCAAGAACTGTTATCATATGAATTCCAAGAACTGTTATCATATGAATTCTAAAAACTGTTATGATATGATCCTTCAGTAATTCCAAGAACTGTTATATGAATTCCAAGAACTGTTATGATATGAATTCCAAGAACTGCTATGATATGAATTCCAAAAACTGCTACGATATGAATTCCAAGAACTGCTATGATATGAATTCCAAGAACTGATGTTATATGAATTCCAAGAACTATTATGATATAAATTTCAAGAACTGATGTTATATGAATTCCAAGAACTATTATGATATGAATTCCAGAACTATTATGATATAAATTCCAAGAACTGATGCTATATGAATTCAAAGAACTATGATGATATGAATTTCAAGAACTGTTATGATATGAATTCCAAGAACTGTTATCATATGAATCCCAAAAACTGTTATGATATGATCCTTCAGTAATTCCAAGAACTGTTATATTAATTCCAAGAACTGTTATGATATGAATTCCAAGAATTGTTATGATATGAATTCCAAGAACTGATGTTATATGAATTCCAAGAACTATTATGATATAAATTCCAAGAACTGATGTTATATGAAATCCAAGAACTTTTATGATATGAATTCCAAGAACTGTTATGATGTGAATTTCAAGAACTGCTGTGATATAATCCTTCAAAATTGACTCTATTTTTTTTGTATTAGAAATATGTATTATCATATATGAATTCTGAAAATATGGAAAGGATTATAGCTGAAATTTCAAAATTGAAAAGCCAAGAGATTAAATTATCTAACAATTTAAACCCTGACCAAATTATGCCTGACTTTCAAGATATAGAATACGGTATTGTTACTTACAAATATATGCTGCCAAAGAAGTATGCGTTCATAAAAAAAATCCAGAATTCTATTCGAGACTCTCTTGCATTTTGTACTGACGTAAGTGTGTTAGTCCCGTTATTTACTATCGTAGAGGGAATTCGAAAAGAATTGGGTCGAGATTATGAATTGAAAAAGGAGGTTAATTCGAAGATTAGAATTATAAGATTGTTAATTGAACAAAACGAAAAAAACCTTTTGGACAGCGGTTTTAGTCAACAATAGCGGTGAAATAATATACTGGCATTTATCAATGAGTGTTTTACTACAAGGAAGTTGTAAAATTTCATAGTAAAATATTTTTTTATTACTGAAATTTTCATATTAAATACTTTTTTTGTCTTATTTTGGTGCTTTTTTGTCTGATTTTGGTAAATTTTTGGTGCTTTTTGTCTGATTTTGGTATATTTTTGTCTGATTTTAAGTGGTGTTGGTCGGGTCCAATGGTCGATTTTGCATGTGATTTCCCGTAGACTTTTCCACCTAAAATTGTTTTTATGATGTTTTAGGCAAAGAACTGACTAAAATCAAGCAATGATGACTAAAAAATGACCAAAAAAACGACAAAAACCACAAAAAAGACTATTGGTGTCAGTCGGGTCAAATGGTCGATTTTGCATGGGATTTCCCGTAGACTTTTCCACCTAAAATTATTTTCGGGTGACAAAATCACTTCATTTAGATTGAAATCTCTTCGTACACTAATTGGAAAATTGTTTACGATTTCAATAATGGTTAATGAGTCATTAACGAATAGATTGGCTCGTGAGCGATTAGATTCGATTAAAAAATTTATACCAATCCGTGATTCTGTCAGGAATAAACTGCAAACCAGACAGAGTTTACAAACTGACTTTTCTGTGGGATCTGAAGATTTGTTTAGGCCGAAAACAACTGCAACAAAAGGGGTAATATCAGCTACTAAGCGAGCTATATACGGAGATATCCCGGAGGAAGACAAAAAGAAAAAGACGCCTCTTCTTACTAAACTTGAAAAAATAGCAACGGGAACTGAAAAAACATCAGCGTTGTTAACAAAATCACCTCCTAGTCCAAAAAAAACTAGTGTTTCTCTGTTGGATAAATTTACCGATGAGGCTAAAACATTAATAAACAAAAGGATTATTACGATTTAAGCGATTTTGCTATTAACAGCTATGATTCAAGGGGGAAGTATTTAGCGGGCGAGTATAAAGACGATCCAATATCACCCAATGACTGGGCTAATGCGTTGTGTGAAATAAATACTGGGGGTTTAGATAAAAGGTTAAAGGAGTATAGAGCCTTCAAAAGAGAATTTGATAATTATAAAAAAACAAGAAAGAAAGCGCCAAACACCAACGCCATGACGAAAAAAACCAAAAAGAACCTCAATGGGGTGATGATGATAATCCTTTTGAGCGTTTACAATATGATGATGATGCACACGATGCAAGTGGGGGTGGATTTTCTGAATCTCGAAGAGATTCCAGTGGGGTATCAGGTAGAGGTCTAGTTAGTTGTCCTGGTAATTTTCTCAGCAATATATCACGATTAGAAGTTCTCATCGAAGGGGAAACGAGCCGGAAATAACTCACCGGAAGTAATTAATGAAGCAGCTGATATCTGCATGCGGTTATTTCAAGGTGGCATCATGAACATTGCAACATATCGAGATTTCATTGATGAGTTAGTTGAAAATCCTACGGGTTATTACAATGACTGAAAATCCCTTGGATTTTTCATTAGATAAATATCATTTAAATAAGATGATCATACACTACAACCATGATAAACCAAACAGCGTCTATGTAATAAACTCGCGGTTTCCAGTTTATAGAACATACTATGGTGATGGTCTCGGTGATACCATTGCAGGGTTATTTGCAAGAATGGCTCCGAAAGTAGCGCCGCTAGCAAAACAGTTATCGATGAAAGCCATTAATGTTATTCGTGATAAGGGTATTTGCGCTGTTGGACATGCTGCCGGGAAAGCGTTTTCAGCTGCTCGGGATAAACTAACAGCGCTAGTTCGGCGGAGAAGGAAACCAGAACCACTACCATCTACAGCGGAAATGCCCGCGCGAGTTAGTAAGTGTATCAGAAACTAGCGTCACTGGTGACTCCGTCATACACCAACGACCAAAGCAACATCGTGAATATGATAGCGGGAAGTGGCTTAAAAAAACCAAGACGACGTCGATGATTTAGACGCTGATAAATATAATAAAATGGTCAAAAGGTCACCTGTTCCAGCGTTTGATATGGACGCCCCAGTGCGCAAGGATAATTCTGTTCGCGAGTATCAATACTATGCATATCACGCAATACAATCAGATAGTCGAATAAGAATTGAACTTCAAGTTCATGATACCAGTAAATACTTTTTTCCTTGTGAGGCGTTTATTGAAATAGAAGGAAAAATTGTACGAACAAATGATACAACATATCCACCTGATACCCAAGTCGAATTTGTTAATAATGGGATCATGACGTTATTTGATAGTGCAAAATATCTCATCGATGGAAAAGAGATTGAGTCGATAGATCGTGATGTTGATGTAGCTACAACAATAATCGGGCTAGCAAGATATTCCGACGATTATACAAGATCGACAGGCCCTTCTATGATGTTTGCAAAGAATGGTAGGGATGAAGCTAGAAAAAATCCATTTATTTTCAGACAACCAAAGAATCGTGCTGCTGACCCTGCTAATAATGATGAAGTCGAGGATATGATTATAAACTATGAGCCTGATTTCAACTTAGGAGCTGCGACACGTATGTCAATGTTGGAAGGAGCGCGTAGATCTTTTTCATGCGCGATTCCACTGCATCATATATTTGGATTCTGCAGAAATGTTCGAAAAGTTATTTATAGAGCAAAGCATACAGTAGCACTCGTACGAAAAGGTACTGACGATGATGCAGTTTGGAGGATTCCAGCAGATGATGCACATCCAGATGTTGATGCTGGTAAAGTTAATTTAACAAAACTATCGTTGTGGATGCCAGTGTTGACTCCATCAATCACAGCAGAAGAACGATTACTATCATTTATGGACCAAGGAGGAAAATCAATACTGAGTTGGCTAACAACGACTACAGATGTTAAGCAATCAGCTGTTAATGGGTTATTTACATGGAACCTAGCATCACAACAAGGCGTTTCATCCCCACGTCATATATGTATTGCGTTACAGGATAATGCACGAGTTGGTTCACAATTACGCAGCCATATGATGTTTGATCAACATGGTATCAGTGACGTCTCACTGAGAATAAACGGTCAGCAAGAACCATCCTAGGATATACAACTTCATTACGGTAAAAACCATATTGCTCGCTTGTATCATCGGTTGTTGTCATATATGGCGCGTGATCAAAATGTTGATACTAGTTTACAAATATCACAATACGATTTTAAGAATTTATATCCGATCTATTACTTGTCGTTGGAACATCTTGATTTAACAAGACAGTCAGTTGTGGATATACACTTTAGAGCTAATGTAAACCGGGTTATTATGGGTCCTGATACTATAGCTGTCATTCTCAGCGATAAATCATTGCTACTCGAAGGTGTTGGTGGAAGAATGAGAGTGATAGATGCACCAGTGGAAAAAATATAACAATTAGATCAATTGTTATTGTATAATGTCATATAGTCATATTAGTGTTACGTTAACTCCCGGTCAACTCAAGAAATTGCAATCAGAGTCATCTAAAAAAATGCGGTACCACAAGAACCCTGAAACCCAATCAGATGGATGGCGGGGCGAATAAATTATCGATGACATCTCGTCAGGTAAAACACTTCAATGATGCGTTCAAGGATAAAAAAGGCGTTGAAATTACTCTCTCTGCGGCTGCAATTAAAACATGATTAAAACCGGCGGTATATTCCCGCTGTTAGCTGCGATTCCGGCGTTGATTTCCGCGGCTTCCCCAGCGGTAGCTAAAGCGGCGACGTTAGGAGCCGTTGGTACCACGGCAGGAATGGCACTAAAGAAAGCAGCTGGGCGAGGATATAAAAAAAGGGAAAGGGTCTAAGACTACCAGGAACCCGGTATTCATGGTACAGCGGAAAAAGTTAAGACTAGGACCGGTTTACCAGTTGGAAATTCTTTGAGTGAGGAACCTATGGTTGTGGAATCTTCGATTCCTATGTCCAATTTTGATTTACTCGATGCTGCTAAAAAAAACTCTCGATTAAAAACTTCCGAGGTGTCTTTATGAAAGATCAGTTGCTGAAATTGGCATCATTAATCTCGATAACAGCACCGGACCCGGAACCCATTGGGTTGCACACACGATTGATCCACGTGCAATTGTTTATTTCGATTTATATGGATTAGCACCGCGGAAGGAATTGAACCGTTATATAAATCGCTTAAACACCCCTCACAAAGTGAGGCGGTGGTATTCTACGCTATCAACACAACAAATGGATGATTCACCAATATGTGGCAGCGAAGTATTGAATGTACTCAACGCTATTTCAACATCAGGAAAACCACCACATGTTGTCGTAAATGAATACACCAGCAGTCGCTGGCGGCATCGATGATGTTTCAACGAAAAGATTTTAGAGGCATTATATATAATAACATGATTGATATTTGGGGACGACCTTTATTACCGTCAAAGAAATCCGATGACGTTGCAAGCGGTGATATAAAAAAAATAATCGAAGATGAAATAGCTGAGACGTTGAACTTAGCAACTCTTGATCCCAATGAAATAGTTGTATTTCAAGATCGTCAGGGTAAATTGAAGTATAGTAATGTTACCCTGGATGATATTTTAGTTAAACAAAGTGGTGTAACCGAAGGCACTATCGCGTTGTTTTCCGATCAGGGTAAACTCAAACCGGGTGTACTTATATCAACTATCTTGTAACGAATTAACAATATTGACAAACCGCTATTAGATTTTCTTGTAAATCCACCGGTGATCACACCGAAACTCACAACGATCAAAGATTCTATGTTAGAACTAGCAACACTTCAAAGCAAATATGCAGATCACGTTGAAAAGTTTACATCATTTCGTAAAAATATCATTGAGAAATTGTTTGCAACCACGTTGGATAAACTCGACATAAAACTTCCTGATATTAAAGAATCCATCGAAGAAATGAAAAACACCATCGAGGCAATCAGTCAGGATGCAACGAGGATGATAACAATCGTTGAAAAAACAAAAATCCCTCATGAGAAAACCAACAACGTAGTATACACGATCTAACACGGATCATTTGCGTGGACACCCACAAACAACAAATTAGATATAACTGCAACCGTCAAAGGTATTTATCGATTAACACTAGTGACGCCAACTCAATTTTAAATATCATCGTCGAGTTCATCTGGGGTCAACAATATGATATCAACGATCATCGACAAGGATACAACCGAACAGTTCACGATAGTATCCATTGATAAAAATTTGGTTAGGATATCGGTATCATGGTATCTGGAATTCGTAGCAGATTTAAGTAAACAATTCAACCTCTAGCGGTTTCAATTGAAATCGTAAACTAATTTGGAAATAAAATGTCGTCATCAACGGTACCTTCAGTATCTCAAAACCGCTATGATCAAGTCAGAGAGTTTCAAACTAAACTCAAAACCCTCACTGAGGAGTATCGAATAAAAATAAAAAAAATACCGACGAGGAATCACCGCAGTTGATGTTACCGTGTACTCGGTGAGCGGTGTAATCACCGGAGCTGGTATAATACTATCTTTGGTGACAATGATTGCCCCGATAGCTGTTCCAATTTGCATATCCGCGGCGACAACAATCGCGGGAATAATTTCGATAATAACAAAAAAAATATCATCGTGCAGCCAACGCAAACTGAAAGACTACATAATTAAATTTCATGTTGTATCAACCGCGTACTCGCAATTGTCCTCGATGATATCGTCGTAGCTCGATGATACACTTATATCCGATAGTGAGTTCTCAGCGATGGTAAGTTTTTATGATTCCGCGATGTCAAAATTAAAAATACAAGATGAATATAATAACAATGACAACACCGTAAGAACTACTTCAACAAATAGCGGAGAACACAGCCCAGACAGTGGAGAACACAAACCCGAAAACCAGCAAGATCTCAATAACATCAACGAATCCTGAATTCAGTGTAAATTTCCCTGTGAAGGAGATCGCGTTAGCAAAATTACGAGTGTATCACAGTTGGCCTAATATTAGGTCGGTAGCATTTGGCGGTCAACAACCGAATAACAGCTTAGTATTTGCAAATAAGAATCGCGAAGACGGAACTCCAGACTGGAACGTCGTTTCGATACCATCTGCGTCATACGAAATCGAACGAATCAATGCTGAATTCCAGCGTAGAATAAAATCCATTACTGGAGCAGAATCGAAAATCGCTATAACGGTCCACGAGCCGACGTTATCATCCGCAATCGAGATAAACTCATCCCAGTATTTCGTAGACATCTATCAGAGTTCTATAAGAACAATACTGGGTTGGCTTGAAAATCCACCTCGGGGAGAAACCGTTAATTTACCACCTGAACCACAACAATCTGATTATATCACCGACAGGATAAAACCCGATAATCAAGTAAAAAGCTATAGCGGTTACACCAAATTGAATTTTTTCACTGGAATAATGGAAAATCGCGTTAATAGATTCACAACTCGACAGGATAAAATCACTGAAAATTTCACAGCGTTCAATAATAATTTTTAACTGTTGTTAATATCTCTTAAATCTGGTACTCTCACCCTAGATGAAATTATCAGCGTCGTAGAAACATGTAACAAAATCATCGATGACATGGAAATATTTCATTTGCAAATCATTCAAGAGGTATTAGGTGACAATAATCCTAAAACAAGAACAGAGTTTGCGACAATGTATAATATACCCGTAGAAGATATTCCTACATTCAAACTACACGGATATAATATCTCAGAACTAAAAAAATCTCTCAATGATGCCATCGATGAAGGTTTCAAAAAAATCCATGACGCATGGAAAAAAGTAACAGAACCACAAACAACCATCCTCAAACATAATAATGACCCAGACGGAGGCGGCAGGCATATCGCTCCGTTCAAGGTGAATATAACCTCAGTGATAGCATTAAATTTAGTATGCGATGATATCGACGGAAGCTATCAAATAAATCTCGAGCAATCAAATCAAGCTCATCAGGGATATATTTTATACTATTTTGCACCAACAGCTCCTCCAGGATTTCTAATTATTGAGTCTCCGGTTAATCCAGTCTACATGCGATGTCATAATGATTCACTAACGAGAATTGACTTCAAACTCACTGACCAGTCCAATAATCTAATTGATCTACAAAGTGAAATTTTACAAATTAGTCTGTTTGTGAAGTCCTAAATGATTTTCATCGTAAAAGAATTGTTAACTCATAGCAGCAGAGGGGGCGGCGACAACGACCATGGCATCTTCGAGCATGCCTTTTTTACGATTTCGAGGAAGCCTTTGTTTGCCAAATCGACGCTTGTCTTATTCCCTTTTCGAGGAAGCCTTAATTTTCCGAAAAGATACCTATAAAAAGTTGTCCGATTCGCCCCCTCTGCTGCTTAATTTGTTTAGGCGGTGGTAGATAAATCTGCCATAACGCCTGTTTGGATTACCAAACCGCCGCGGTAGTATTTTTCACTTTTGCGGTGTTAGCGAGTTTATTAATTGCTGATTTACCCCTCCAGTATCCTCTAGAAGAAGAATAAATAGATTCCATGTTGTTATTAATTACGAGCACCCAGCATTAATTTACTTTTGATCGCAGATTTTATCAACCATGAAGCTAATTTTTCTTTAAAGGATTTATCAGTGATAGATATTTAACGCATGAATCAATTTCACATCTGCGATATGTCTGTGTTGCAGATTGCTGCTTTTATAAGCAACATCATGAGCATGACACACCTTATCAACAGCGTCTATTGGATATTCACCGGGTCGGGGTTGGTCTTGGCCATCAAATCAGATGTTAAGTCTGGCTCCAGGGCTACAATAACTATATCATGGAAGGTGTTTTTCTCCTGGATATTTTGCTCATGGAGTCACGGGAGGTTTTGTCAATTTTGCTGCAATATCACCTCTTCATTTTATTTGAAATCCTTAGAAATAAATCTAAATTTTCTTTTGTACCTCATTGTACACACTTACCAGCAAGTGCTGATCTGTTATTGATTGTTGTAATTGTTGTCAAGTCGTTTGATTCTTACATTTCACACAATATAGATCCATAATTTATTTATAATAACATTAATGTAATTGATTTTTCAGCGACAAAAACACAAGAACCAGTTAAATATCATACAGCGCTACCAAATTATATTCGCAAGATTATAATTGGAACATCTGGAGGTGACAATACACAGTTGTTACTTAATTTGATAACGAGATGGATGAAATGGGATAAACAATATTTGGTAGCCACAAGTGTAGACGATCAGCGATGTTACGAAGTGTTAAAAGATTTTAACGAGAAAGCAAAATCAGAAATCGATGAGGATATTATTGAATTTATAACCGATATCGAAGAAGCACCGAGTGTTGATGTTATTGATGGAAGTATTAACAATTTAGTCATATATGATGATGTGATGCTAGACAATGAAAAGAATCCAGCTAGGATATTTTCCAGAGGTAGGCATAAAAATACTGATGTGAAATATGTTACTCAGAGATATACACAAACACCAAAAGTGATCAGGGATAATTGTAATATTCTTCCTATATTTAAAGGAGTTGACACACATACACTACAAAATATTCACCAGACCTGGTGCAGTAGAGATATGGATTATCATCTCCTTAGAAATTTCTTTAGTCACGCTCAGTCAATCCCACATGGATTTGTAACGATAAATGTGCATGACCCTAGATCAAGATTTCGTATCGGACTTGATCAAATATTTGGTTAAAACCATAAGAGTTTCAGTATGTCTGAAATAGTTTGGATCCATTAGGTTTGAAAAATCAGTCTATTTACTTTCTCTCCGTAGTTGCCTTATATTGTCTAAGTCTGGTATGTCTGAAGCAGTTTCGGTTTGAAATACTTTCAGTTTGTCTGAAAAAGTTCCGGTTTGTCTGAAATAGTTTCGGTCTCCGCAGAGGCTTTCTTTTTGTTTGAAAACTTGGTCTGTCCACACTTCTTGCTGCTCTAAAAGAACTCTACACCCCATTTCATTTATTATAGAAACTTTAAAAAGGGCAAATGGTGATCGCAGTGGCCTGAAAACATTTGGCAATAAAACAGTTTGTCTTTATTATTTAAATTATGCTCATCATATATAAAAATTTTGCGAAAGATACGAGTGCAGCGAGAAAATGAACCCTACGAATTTGGTCCCCAAGTTAAAACTTACACTCTTGTAAAACTTATATCCCATAACCATATACAATATATGCCGTATACAATGTATACCGTATCATATTCTGAAAAAAGAGTTTAACTAACAAAAACAAAACCAAATCTTAAACAAGTGGATTGTGATACAACTTGAAAAGCTGAGTTTTCACAAGAATCATGTGGAGTTATGAAATCGTAACGCCATGGCTAGAAAATTTGAACAGTACATGGTATTAAAAGTAGGTGACGTAAATGACACCTCAGATCAGTTCTAAAATGCTACATATTCTTTATTGCTATATCAGTGGTTTGCAAGGCTACATTCATAATATATATTGGTGCTAATATTTGTTTCCTTTCATATGACGAGAAAGATAAACATTCATATCAAGACAAAAGAAGCATTATTTTGTCCAAATACTATGGATTAATTAATAACTTGTACAAACATAAAATCAAATTTAAGCACTCTGGTTTCCACTATATATTAGTTCGTTCTACACTTTCAATCGTCAGAAATGGTAGCTCCTTCCTGTTATGATAAAGTAATTGTGACACATCCAAAACATTTTTCATCCAAGAAAGGGTTCATTCTTGTGGACTCCGTTTCTGAAAATGCAGTAATAAGCTAAACTTGAGTGGGGTGGTCCGTTTTATAGCTATCCTTCGCATGGGCATTTTTTATTATCTAAACTGAACTGGTCATATATATACATACATACGTATATATATAAATATATATATATATATATATATATATATATATATATATATATATATATATATATATATATATATAAATATATATATATATATATATATATATATATATATATATATATATATATATATATATATATATACATGCGTGTGTTTGTGTGTTAAAATATGTTAAACTGATAACTGTTCCTTTAACATAAAGATATAAGTTGAACACGTAGACAGTCGTTTCGAAAATATGCCGTCTTTATCCAATATAAATTTATCCGAACAGCAAAGAATACAGATGTTGATCTTCAGTCACATAATGCGCTGGCAGAGCAGTGTCTTTATAGTTTGTTTTTACTAATTACACATGACCAACTTCTTGACTCAGCTATGTTAACGGCATATCTGAATCTGTGAGATTGTAAGTTTGGCCCCTCTAAACTGAAGTCCTTTCCGAATGTAATTCTTCTTACAACATTGGACAATCAAAACGCGCATTAACAACTATACTTACTGCTACTTATTTACATACGTTTACACATACAATGTAATGATGTATCTTTCCTCATGCATTCTTTAGTTTTAAATCATGAATTAACAATATTAACATTAGAAATTATGTCTTTATTTCACGACAAGATAATGTGTTATGTATTTATATTTCCTACTCAAAGACTTTACAGAGCATTAAGAATTACAGTGATGAGAAAAACAGAAGGAATACGTAGTATTTGTACGTTTACGATTGTTACTATTTCATGATGTTGACATTTTGATATACCAATATTAAACCAATAAATAAGATAAAGATAACATAATAGGAGGTCATTTCTTTTTCCTAATGAGAAGAACATAACCGACAGTCAAGGAAGGTCGCTCTGTGAAGTGTTGGAGACTTACTGGTATGATTACAATACAACTAAATGAAGCTGTATGCTTTATAGATAACGTACTGTAATCATGATAGCTTTTTAAAATTCATAATAACGTATTTTATTCATAAGTATTTTATTCATAATAAAGTAAATGATTCATTATAAAATATTTTATTCATAATAACTTCTTTTATTCATCATAAAATATTCTATTTATAATAAAGTATTTTATTTTCAAGATAACGTATTTTATTCATAACAGAGTATTTTATTCATAATAACATATTTCATTCATAATAACGTGTATTATTCATAACAATGTATTTATTCATAATAATACTTTTTAATATTCATGATAAATAATTGTATTCATAATAACTTGTTTCATTCATAATAATGTATTTTACTCATCATAAATTATTTTATTCCTAATGTATTTTTTTCATAAAAACCTTTCTACTAATTTGTGAGCAAATTTGTATTATCTGTTTAACGACGATTTTAAAATATGCAGAAAACCAACAGTGGTGCAAGTTCTACTTAGCCAACAGGACACAAATTGTATCTGCGAATGGAATACACTCCAGCCCAGTTGATTTATTTTGTGGTGTTCCATAGGGGTCTGTTCTTGGACCTGTTCTACTCATTCTATACACGCAGCTGCTCTGAAATGTCAGATCATCACGCAATGTATCACCAATTGTACGCTGATAACACCCAAATATACAAATCTAGCCACCCACCTGAAGATGTGAAATCATGGATGACATGTAACAAGCTGCAGATGAATGATGATAAAACTGGGACCATTCGGATCACAACACAAAGACTTTCTCATTCACATCCTTTGCCTCAAACAATAAATATCATCAACACCGACATTACATCTAGTTTATACTCTTGACAGTACTCTTAGATTGCACCAACATTTCATGAACATATGCAAGGCTGCATATCATGAGTTTAGACGCATCAGGTCTATTCTGAAACATCTTTCAGTTGATACCACTAAACCCGTTTGTGTTCATTAGTAATTTCAAAGCTGGACTATTGTAACTCAATTATGTCTGCTTCGTCTCAATATCTACTCCAGAAACGTCAAAAAGTTCAAAACACAGCTGTCTCGGATCATCTATAGAGTACTAGGATTGGAGCACACCTCTCCACAGCTCTGTACCCTACACGGGCTATGTATTCGATCCAGAATGGAACACAACATTTGCTCTCTGTGCTACGTTTTTTCAATGACAGACTCCAGTGCAGCATACCTATCCAGCCTCACTCATGTGTATACACTAGCAAGATATTTACTTTCCTCTGCTGACAATCGTATGCTCATTAGGCCCACTATGAAAACAAAGTCATATGGACAACGTTCATTTGCATACCAGGACCAAGCAACGTGGGAAGAATTGCCCATTGCACTGAAAGACAAAGAGACAGTGTTCCCTTTCAAGAGTGCTCTTCATACTCACCTTTTCCCTGCAAGAACAAACTTAAAGATCTAAATTGTTTTCTATCTTAAATATTTCAGCATTTTCTTTCTTTTCCAATTGCATGGCTGATTTTTTTTATTTCTTTAAATTTATTTTGGGATTCATATCGTTAGAGATGATGTAAAGCGTTTCTAAAGATTAGACACTATACAAAGTCATTATTATTATTAGTAGTAGTATTAACTTAAATCCCCTGCGGGTTCGGGGTTGTAGAAATCGCCCGACGTGCCTCACTAGGTAGCGTATGAGTGTACATAGTAGAGGCAACCCATTTGCCATGGGTTGCGACCCGTGTCGGGGGAGGAAAGGATCCTGGTAGTTGAGCGGAGGCTTTTCAGGCGGAGTCCAGTCTAGCATACCTGTCTGGCCTCACCCATGTGTGCACACTAGCAAGATACTTACGCCCCTCTTCTTACAATCGTATACTCATTATTCCCACTATGTAAACGAGGTCATATGGACAACGGTCATTTGCATACCATTGCCCAGCGACATGAAATGAATTGCCTATTGAAACTTAAACACAACGACAAAGTGTTCCCTTTCAAGAATGCTCTTAAAACTCACCTTTATTGAATCCAAGAACAGACCTAAAGATTTAAAAATGTTTTCTACCTTAAATATTTCAGGATTTTCCTTGTTTTCCATTTGGATAAAAAATACTTGTTATTCATATCGTTATAGGTTATGTAAAGCGCTTAGAGCTTCTAAAGATTAGGCACTATACAGTCCTCAGTATTATTATTATTATTATTATTATTATTATTATTATTATTATTATTATTATTATTAACAATTTAAAGAATTTGTTCACAATGTGACCATAAAATAAATCGAGCCTGATGATGAAAAGGACAAGGAAGATGGAATAATTAATTGAACATGATCATGTAAAGAACGTTCATGCTTACAAATGTAATCAATACACTTATTCATCTTCACAAACGTAGGCTTTAGCAAATTCGCATTTATCGTCATTCATGTAGAAATCTTCATGATTCAAGAGGTCAATGCAGTGGTCAATATCATTGGGCTCCCCAGGCGTCCATGATAAAACGTTGACGCTTTCATTGCGGAAATCCAACTCCACTGACGCTGTGTTGCACTGTAATAGCCATCAATCCAAAACTCGATAAACTGTTGAGCTGAAATCGAGTAAATACGATCGACACAAAGATGAAATGAAACAATTCAAACAAAGTAAACTTGAGCGATTTTGAGTAATTTGTAACGTCAAGTGCTAAATGTAAATGTCAGAATATTAGTCACGTGAATAAGAAACTAAGAATAAGGCATCACTAAGCAAAGAGTGTGTATGGATGGATGGATGGATGGATGGATGGATGGATGAATATAAATTAATAATTTTAATGTGATATCCATACCATCATAGTGTCTTTTCAGTCAGTTCCTTATGAACTGAAATTATCCAGCATCTCCAATCTGGGCCAGTTTCATGTCATTGGATTGGCAATGTTGCTGAATGAAGATATGATGGACAGATCTAAGAAACACTTGTACAAAATATATAGAGTAAGAATCGTCAGGATGCAGGAATTTATTTTTCTCTTTGTATGTTAGTCTTTTTTTTAAAATGATTTGTGTAGTTGCCTTCTTTATGCACGTGTTATCGATTCATACCTGGTCAAATTAGAATAAAAGGAACACTGTCACTTAATGTGGGTACAAATGCTTTACGAATTTGACGGGTCCGTCATTATAAAACATATATATCATACTCATACGTACCCAGCAGCAGAGGAGGCGAATCCTACAACGTTTTCAAACAAAATTACGGCTTCTACGGCCAAGTCCAATTAGAGAAGGGATGTATGTCTTATGGATGGGGGGGGGGGGAACATGGATTTCAAACATGAAAATCGATTTAATTCCTAAAAAATCAAAAACATCAACAAAAAAAATAAAGTCTCCATTTGCCAAATAGAGACTTAGTGATTTAGCATCAAGGGGTGAATCCTACATGGATTTCAGACATTCGAAATGGGTTAAAAAAAACTCACCCGAATATTTTATCAAGTCCGATACGATATCGTGTCCTAGGGACGAAAATCCTTTCAGGATGAAAGTCTTTACGACTTTACAAACAGACTAATCGCTTACACCTCCTCTTGTAGATCAATTAGATTATTGAACTGATCAGTGAGTTTGAAATTAATTCTGGTTAATGAATCATTATGACATCGCATATAGACTGGATTCACCGGAGACTCAATGATTAAATATCCTGGAGGGGCTATTGGTGCAAATGAATACAAAATATATCCTTGCTGAGCTTGATTTGATCGTTCTAAATTTATTTGATAACTTCCTTCGATAACATCACATACTAAATTGATCGTTATCACCGATGAAATATTCACATTGAACGGGCCTATATGCCTGCCGCCACCGTCTGGGTCATTATTATGTTTAAGGATTTTTATTTCCGGTGATGTTGTTTTTTTCCATGCATCATGAATTATTTTAAAACCACCATCGATGGCATCACTGAGAAGTCTTTTTAGTTCTGGCACGTTATATCCTGGTAGTTTGAATGTCGGAATATCTTTGACGGGAATTTTATATTCACTTGCAAATAGAGTTCTTGTTTCAGGACTACTGTCACCTAATACCTCTTGAATAATTTGTGAATGAAATGTTTCCATGTCATTGATGATTTTGTTACATGTTTCTACAACGCTGATAAATTCATCTCGGGTGAGAGTGCCGGATTTAAGGGATATTAACAACAACGAAATATCGTTATTGAACGTCGTGAAATTTTCAGTGATTTTTATCCTGTCGAATTACGTAGTATTTTCTCTTAGTGAAGGGATCTGTCAATCCATGAAAAAAATTCAATTTATCATAATCGCTATAACTCCTTATTGGATTATCAGATTTTATCCTGTCTGTGACATAATCAGTTTTTTGTGGTTCTGGTAAATTAACGGTTTTTCCCCCTGGTGGGTTTTCAGGCCATCCTAGTACGGTTCTTATAGAACTCTGATAGATATCTACGACGTAACCATCTGTGCTTATTTCAATGGCAGATGATAGTGTTGGCTCATGAACTGTTATAGCTATTTTTGATTCTTTTCCAGTAATCGATTTTATTCTACGTTGCAATTCGTTATTGATTTGTTCAAGTTGGTATGATCCTGTTGGTATTGAAACAACGTTCCAGTCTGGGGTACCGTCTGGTTTATTCTTATTCGCAAACACCAAGGAATTATTCGGTTGTTGACCACCAAATGATTTTGATCTGATATTAGGCCAACTGTGGTATACTCGTAATTTCGCTAGCGCGATTTCCTTCACTGGAACCGGGGAAGGGAAATTCACACTAAATTCTGGATTCGTTGAGGTTATTGATATCATGCTTGTTTGTACTGGGTTCGTGTTCTCCACTATTTGTTGAAGTAATTCCATCGGTGTTGTCATTGTTATTATACTGTTGTTGTATTTCTAATTTTGACATCGCGGAATCATAAATACCTACCATCGCTAAGAACTCACTATCTGATATAATTGTAACATCGAGTGACGACGATATCAATGAGGATAATTGCGAGTATGCGGTTGATACAACATGAAATTTAATCACATAGTCTTGCAGTTTACTCTGGCTGCATGATGATATTTTTTTGTGATCCCGGTTGATATACCCGCGATTGAAGCCACCGCAGAAATGCAAATTGGAACTACGACCGGGGCAATCATTGTAACCGATGCAAGTATTATTCCGGCGCCAGCGAGAACGCCTGACACTGAGTACATAGTAACATCAATTACAGTGATTCTTCGGCGGTATTTTTTTATTTTTATTTGATACTCCTCGGCGAGGGTTTTGAGTCTAGTTTGAAATTCTCTGACCTGATCATAGCGATATTGCGATGATGAAATCATTTTATTTTTAAATCAGTTTACGATTTCAATTGAAACCGCTAGTGAAATTGCTTTGCAATTTTCAACTTAAATCCGCTACGAATTCCAAATACCACGTTGTTGAAACCCTAACCAAATTTTTATCAGTAGATGTTATCGTGAACTTTTCAGTTGTATCCTTGTCAATGATCGTTGAAATTGTATTGTTGACCCCGGATGAACTTGACGATGAAATATTGAATTGAGTCGTTGTTACTAGTGTTAATCGATAAATACCTTTAACGGTTGCAGTGATATCTAATTTGTTGTTTGTAGGTGTCCACGCAAATGATCCGTGTTGGATCGTGTATACTACGTTATTAGTTTTCTCATGAGGGAATTTTGTTTTTTTTGAATGATTGTTATCATCCTCGGAAAATCAATGTTGATGTCTCCGATGAAGTTTTTCGTCTCATCAATAAATGAATTAATTTCAGAGATAGATGGTGTAACTACAATCGGAGACCCAAAGAACTTATGAACGACATTTCTACGAAAATTATTATAATTTTTCAAATGATCGTCAAATTCCTTATCGTATTCAGTGAATCTATTTGTAATAGTCGAGAAGAGTACACCCGGTTTGAGTTTACCCTGATCGGAAAATAACACGATAGTATCCTCGATTGCGTTTTGTTGTTTAACCAAAATGTCATCCAACGACACATTACTCGTTTTCAATTTACCCTGACGATCTTGAAATACAATTATTTCATTAGGATCAACACTTTCTAAATTCAACGTCCCAGCGATTTCATCTTTGATTATTTTTTTTATATCACCCGTTGCAGTGTCATCGGGTTTGGGTTTCAGAGGTCTTCCCCAAATATCAATCATGTTATTGTAAAACTCTCTCTCTAAAATCTATGATTTTCGCCAGCGATTACTAGTGTATTCATTTACGACAACATGTGGTGGTTTTCCCCTTGGGTTACCCAAAGAGTTAGAAATAGCATCGAGAACATTTAATACTTCGCTGCCACATATTGGTGGATCAATCATCGTTTGTGTTGGTAGCGTAGAATACCAAGTCTTCATTGGAATTTTTTTTATATAACGCATAAACTCTTTTGGCGGGGCTAATCCATATGAATCAAAATAGACGATTGCACGTGGATCAATAGCGTATTCAACCCAGTGAGTTCCGGGTCCGGTGCTGTTATCTAAATTAATAATACCTGTTTCAGTGTTGTTTAGTTGATGGGATAATTGATCTTTCATAAAGACACCTCTGAAATTTTTAATCGCTAGTTTTTTAGCAGCATCCATTAAATCAAAATTGGACATTGGAATCAAAGATTCCTCAATCAAAGATTTCTGGGTTAATAAACCGTTCCAAGTCTCAGGCCTTTTCCGCTGTACCACGAATACGGGGTTCCTGGTAGTCTTAGACCCTTTCCCCTTTTTTTATAACCCTGCCCAGTTGCCTTCTTTAGTGCCATTCCTGCTGCAGTACCAACGGCTCCTAACGCTGCCGCTTTAGCTACCGCTGAGGCTGCTGCCGCAATCAATGCTGGAATCGCAGCTAACAACGGGAATATACCGCCTGATTTTATCATGTTTTTGATAGCAGCCGCAGAAAGAGTAATCTTAATACCCTTTTTGGCTACAAGTGTATCATTTAAATGTTTTATTTGACGAGTTGTCAGCGATAATTTATTTGCACCACCAGTCATTTGATTAGGTTTCAGCGTGATTGTGGTTCCACATTTCTTAGTCGATTCTGATTGCAATTTTTTGACTTGACTGGGAGTTAACGCAACACTAATAACACTATATGACATTATACATAATAGATTGATTCTAATGGAAAAATCCTTCGGATTTTCAATTACATATTTTCCACTGGTGAATCAATGATTCTCATTCTTCCTCCAACACCTTCAAGTAGCATTGATTTATCACTGAGAATGACAGCAACCGCTCTTTAATTAATAATACCACCAGGACGGGTTACACGGGCTCTAAAGTGTATATCAACGACAGATTGTCTTGTTAAATCAAGATGTTCCAATGAAAAGTAATAAATCGGATACAGACTTTTAAAATCCAATTGTGATATTTGCAAAACCAGTATCAACATTTTGATCACGTGCCATATATGACAACAGGTTATGATAGACACGTGCAATATGATTTTGACCGTAATCAAGTTGTATATCTTCAGATGGTTCATGCTGTCCGTTTATTCTCAGTGAGACCTCTCTAACACCTAACTGATCAAATATCATATGACTTCGTTGTTGATTACCAACTCGCTCATTATTCTGTAATGCAATAAATATATGAAGTGGAGCTGAAACCCCTTGTTTTGATGCCAGGTGCCATGTGAATGTATCATCGACATTGTCTTGTTTAATATCAGTTGTCACTGATAACCAACTCAACAATGATTTCCCCCCTTGGTCCATAAATGATAACAATTTTTCTTCTGCGGTAATTGATGGAGTTAACACTGGCATCCACAATGATAGTTTTGTTAAAATGACTTTACCATCAGCAACACCAGCATCACGTCAGATTGCATCATTATCAGTACCCTTTCTCACGAGTGCTATTGTGTGTTTAGCTCCATAAATAACTTTTCTAACATTTCTACAGAATCCGAAAATATGATGCAGTGGAATCGCACATGAAAATCGTCGACGCTGTCCATCTAATGTTGCTACACGTGTTGCAAACCCTAGATTGTAGTTAGTAATATTATTAATGACATCAAAGGTACCAGCTGGTCTTGTATATCCGGCTGGTGTTGGATCAACTGCAGTAGCTTGTGTTGCCTTTACTCTAGAATACTGGACGTGTTCAGGGTGACCAGTAATATCCTTAGAAAACATCATAGATGGACCCGCTGATCTTGTATAATCATCAGAATATCTTGCTAACCCTATGATTGTTGTGGCCACATCAACCTCACGGTCTATTGATTCAATTTCTTTTCCATCAATGAGATATCTAGCGCTTTCGAATAACGCCATTATGCCATTATTGACAAAACCAACTCGGATAGTTGGGTTATTGTCATATGGTGTATTAGCTGCAACATTTGTTACAAGTTCTCCTTGTACTTCAATAAACGCTTCACACGGTAGAAAATATTTACTGGTATCATGAACTTGAAGTTCAATTCGCGATCGGAGATCTGGTTGTACTGCGTGATAAGAATAAAATTGAAAATCTCGTACAGAATCATTCTTGAGTACTGGGGCATCCATATCAAATGCTGGATCAGGTGACTTTTTGAACATTTTATTCTATTTATCAGAGTCTAAATCGTGAAATCATAAAAAGATTTTCATCGTCGTGTTTTTTTAAAGCCACTCCCCGCTATCATGTTTGCTATCATGTTATTTTGGTCACTTGGAGTCACCAGCGATGCTAATTTTTCATCTACTGCGTTATTTATAATTTTACTAACACTTGCAGGCATTTCCGCTGTAGACGGTAACGGTTTCTTTCTCCGTCTAACTAATGATGTTATTTTATTCTTCGCGGCTGAAAACGCTTTTCCGGCAAGATCTCCAACAGCACTAATACCTTTATCACGAATAACATCAATGGCTTTCATTCCTAGTTGTTTAGCTAACGGCATCATTTTTGGGGCCATTCTTGAAAATAATCCTAAAATGGTATCACCAAAACCATCACCATAGTATGCTAAACAGGAAACCGTGAATTAACTACATAGACACTGGCTGGTTTATCATGATAGTAGTGTATGATCATCCTATTTAATTGTTATTTATCTAATCGAATGACTTCGTCATCAGATTCATAAAACAATTTTTCAATTCAGTCACTATGATACCCATTTTCCACTAACTCGCTAATGAAATCTCGATATGTTTTGATATCCATGATACCGCCTTGAAATAACCGTCTACAGATATCAGCTGCTTCATTAATTATTTCTGGAGAGTTATTTCCAGCTTGGAACCCTCCGATGAGAACTTCTAATCGTGATATATCATTGATAACACTATCAGGACAATTAACCAAACCACTACCTGAAAATTCCCTCCCGCTATAACCAGTTGCTTTATCCAGTTTTTCTAAATCCGTTTCTTGTAAATAATCAAAAACATCATCATCAGGTGGTAGATTTTTAGGAGAGAAAGATACTTTCTTTGCAGGTTCTGTCGCTTTCTTTGCAATTTTGGCGTTTTTTGTTGTTGTTTAAACTCTTCGTATTGATTATACACTGTACCCACCATCTTGATATATTCAATGTATGATGCACTATCTGTCTTAATTTGACTTGTTTTAGTTTTGATTTTGTAAAATATATCAGCCCAGTGGGTTATACTTCTAACAAATTTGTTATGTTCTGGTTTCAACCATTTTTTTCTGTTTTCATAAGACGTAACAACAAGCGCAGGAATTTCTGCTGGATCAGTCTTGTCAATTTCTGCTAACATTTCCTCGTTAAATCTCTCGCTTAAATCATCTACTGTTCTTTTTGATTCTATTTTTTGTACAGCCTGTTTTGTTTGTTCAGTTTTCGCTGCTATTTTTTCAAGTTCACCGATAACAAATTTCCCCGTCTCGGAAACATCTCCCAGTATAGCACGCTCTACCCCTTTCGTTGCTGTGGTTACTGGTTTAAACAATTCTTCAGATCCCACAGCAAAATCAGTTTGTAAACTCTGTCGTTGCTGCAATTTATTCCTTACAAAAGTCGCGAATTAGTATAAATCTCTTAATTGCATCTAATCGTTCACGAGCCAATCGGGTTGTTAATGCTTCATTGACAATTATTTGAAATCAGAAACAATTTTTTAATTGTAAAACAATTTTTCAATCCTGACTTAACGCCACCGTGAAAGTGTTTTTTTGTTATATTAACGGCTCTATCAAGTATGAGGAAAGTGACCAAATTGTATATAAAATAAATAATACTGTCACTTTCCTCATTATATTTTTACATGTCAGATGATTTTTAACACCACCGTGCAACTCTTTTTTTGATGTTTTAACAGCTCTATCATTGATGGGGAAAGTGACCAAATTGTATATAAAAAATATAATACTGACACTTTCCCCACTTTTTCATTGATCGTCCATCGATTTTTTATTCAGTATGAAATATTTTCACTGATTTTGATGATTTTTAGCACCATCGTGGAAGTCTTATTTCATCATAAAACACATTCTATCATTGATGGCGAAAGTGGGGAATTGTATATAAAAATAATTAATACCACACTTTTGCCACTTTTCCATTGATCGTCCATCGATTTTTGACATCCCCCCTTGAGGGTCGGCTAAAAAAATGAAAATCTCTATGAGGGTCGGTCACAATCAAAAAATGATAAAGGGGTCAGGCAATCAAAAAATTGATAAGGGGGTCAGGCAATCAAAAAATGATAAAGGGTCAGGCAATCAAAATTGTTCATTTTCTTGAATTAACGCCCGTAAATTTCTAATTTTAGAGTTGACTTCTTTTTTCAATTCGTATTCGTTACCTAATTCTTTTCGTATCCCCTCTACGGGACGTATATAACGGGACAAACACACTTATGTCACTAGAAAATGCAAGAGAGTCCCTAATAGAATTCTGAATTCTTTTGATGAGTGCATACTTCTTTGGTAGCATATACTTGTTAGTGCTAACACCATATGCTATATCCTGAAAATCTGACTTGATTTGATCAGGATTCAAACCATCTGATAGTATAAAACCCTGACTTTTCAATTTGAAAATTTCAACTATAATGCTGTCCATATTTTCAGAATTCATTATTCTATAACAATGACATATCTCTAATTGAAAAATATGACGCATTAGACATAACTGAATTGAACTTTCTGTCCAGTCTTTTTTTGAAATAGCCGATCGATAAATTCCCCCTGCAACTTTTTGAACAGAAAGTGAACAAATATTGAAATATTTTCCGGCTTCATTCATTGATTGAAATATTTTCTCTTCGTTAGTTGTTGTATTCAAAGATTTCACAGGTCTCTTCCCAACTGTTTTGCAAGTGCCAGTCCTTCCTCGTTTGGAATTCTCACTCTGTGTGATAGCTTCTAAATTATCCAATTTGTTATTCTTTGGATTAGAATCCTTGTGATCAATAACAAGACCATCCGCAATCAATCCATTGAAACATTCAAATATGAAACGATGATTGTTATATTTCTTCTTTCCAGCGCTAAACATCAAATACCCGTGATTAGTCACAAAACCGACCGGTTTCTTCAGTCTACGGTTTCTTACAACACCATCACTGGATGCTTCATAATTTGTAATCAAGGAATGCTGTCTGAATTCTTGGTTCATTCGTATACTAATACTATTTGTCTAATTCATTGTTTGGTTTAATAACTACATCACTGGAGAATCTTTCAATGTAGTCTTGGGGAGTTCTTATGATTTTGTCGCTGACGTTGTCAGGGTCAAGGACTTTTTCAGGGTCATAATTTCTGATTGATTGTCCATTTTTTATTCTTTTATCATAATAACGCTTCAATTCCCTGAATCGCTTTCCACCACAAGCAATACATAACTGCGATTTCCCCCTGATCCCAACCCCACATCGAATACAGGGTAACGGACCAAGGCTTCCACGTCGAAAACTTTGCATATCATACCTACAGAACTCATTTCTGCATGATTTGTTACACGGGGTTACTGATCCAATCATAAGCCATTTGCAGTGATTCATTATACATAAATCTTTCATTTAAATACTTGTTTTTAGTATAGCATGAGGGTGTTAAAGAGATTACCGAAAATAACACCCTTGAAAAATGCTCAATTCAATACTGATAAGGAGTTTAAGAGATTATTGAAAATTAATCCTAAATTTAATCTCGATAAACCAAAAAAACGTACAAGAGACGGAAACATGAAGGAGTTTAAGAGATTATTGAAAATTAATCCTAGATTTAATCTCGATAAACCAAAAAAACGTCCAAGAGTCGGTAACATGAAGGAGTTTAAGAGATTATTGAAAATTAATCCTAGATTTAATTGCGATAGACCAAAAAAACGTTTAATAGACAGAAACACGAAGGAGTTTAAAAGAGTATTGAAAATTAATCCTAGATTTATTCTCGATAAACCCAAAAAACGTTTAATAGACGGTAACAAGAGATTACCCTGGAAAAATGCTCAATTCAATCTTGATATAGTTTCTAATACACCCAAGAATAAAATTCTTGATAGAGCCATGATTAGTAAAATCAGAGACTGTTTTAATGAATTCAAGCGTGATGGAGCATCTTATTGTTGGTCAACATTTCGAATTGATGGTGTTGTTGATGCTATCATGAATGATGAAAAAGCAGCAGTGATAATCTCACATCTTCGATAAAGGTATTTTTTTCGAATAAAATTCCTTATCGTGATGATAGAAAATGGATCATTAGGGATAAATTTGAACCCATTCTTAAGGACAAAAAAAAAATGTCACTGTGAATCAGGATTCCAAACCAGGAATTTTGACCGGAATTGATAAACCATACTACGAAAGATCTTATCCTGTAACAGCAGTTGTTTACGGGATATATCCGCTCAATGAAAAACCTGATATTTCAAAACTAGCACCCATGAAATATTCGACAGGGCTCAATTGTGTAGCAGAACGAATAATGGAACACTTCACAAATGCGTCCCGGGGAAATAAACTAACTGATCTAAGACGAAAAAAAATAACCGAGTGGGAATTAAAGGCAAAAGAGCATGGGGCAACAATTCAGTATATAACCAAATTAGAAACATCATTGAGATTTCCAATATCGGTAAGGACAATCACCGGTGAAGTATTATACGAATCGAAATATAATAAAAATGGAACCCCAATTGAAATTATTGATCATAATGCACGCGTGGTCATCTGCAGTAACAATATTTCCACGGGATAGAACCGTAAAATATATCCCCCAAACTCTGTTTGGAACCAAAGAGTTTTTTTCAGAGCAGAAATTATTTGATGCTATTTACCATTTGAGTAAAAAGGATCCTGTGTCGATGTGGCTATTTCATAGTACTTCAGACGAGGAATGTAGATTTGATCAGTTTGTAAGACCCAACGGAGAATTGTACCGTACTGAAGAGCTGCATAATCAAATGAAAAAACTAGCTAGTGAGTTTTCACTGGAGGGGGAAGACAACGATCAATTATTAGCAAACTGTTTTACAGTACCATCAATTGCAGCACATTTTGCTAGAAAGAAAAACGCGTGGAAACCAACACGAAGTGAGTTTTTATCAGATTTCAGATTGTCCTGTCTTGAATACAGCCATGGAGGGTTATGGAATACAAAATACAACCCTGAAACCGTTATTTCCGTTGATATGATAGCGTGTTATCCAGGAAGTTTTCTTGGGTATGGAGAATGCGAGAAATATTTCAAACGATTTGGACACCCCACACTTGAAATGACCCGTGTTGCTATCAATGGACCACTGCCTGATTTTGATTTAACAGGATTCGCTCGTGTAGTATCATTTGAATTGGCTACAGGACTTCATCCGTGTAGTTATCTTTGGACTGGTAAACACATGTCTGAAAAACACTGGATGCCAATAGTGCTATTGAGATATATGATTGATTGTTGGATGTTAAAATCGTTAATTGTCAGTGAAGCGATTATATCCTATCGAGCACAGAAAACAGTCTGGTTACCACAACCTGATCTAGAAAAAATAATTAGCGAACAGCGAAAACTGTTTCCTGATTTTAATGAACAACAAATCATGGATTGGTCCAAACAGTTATTTGAAATCAGAAACAACGAAGCAAAAGATCTTGGACGAAGAATAATCGGTCCAATGAATGAGTTTTGGGAAGCATGGAGACCAAATGATTTGATAATTGCAAGTAGAAAAATAGTCAGAGACACACTTCAGATGAAGTTATTTGAATTGCAGAAACAAAAATTTGCAACACTTCCAGTACCTCTTTGTTATAGGCCATCGGATACACGAAAACAGAACATTGAAATTGATATTCCAGGACAAAGTGAAAAACAAATTCTCGTATTAAATGATATTGTGCTGGTTGATATCAATGTCGTTGAAGATGCATTGCGTGCTAATAAATCCCCATGGACGCTAGGATACGCAGCAAAAATACATTCTTCGCAAGGATTGACTATATCCGATACAATTGTTTGGATGGTAGATAATCGCATCGAATGGTCAAATTTAGTCTATCTTGCAGTATCCAGAGTACGAAAAATAAATCAACTTCGAAGAATTGTTTTAGATGATGACACCACAATGGATGATATTGATGTTAAAATTATTGATAAAAAACTCTCCGGTTACAAACAACAAGACAAAAAAAACCAACGAAAATTTGACATTGATGCTGAATTAATAATCACTTCGAAGCAACAACATAATAATCACTGCGCAAGTTGCAATTGTATAATGCGTTGGCAGTATTCGGATAAAGATCCTCGCCAATTTACCGTAGACAGAAAAAATAACAGTCTCGGTCATGTCAGAAACAATGTGATGTTGACTTGTCTTGAGTGTAATAGACGCAACGGCGCTAGTTAAGACCATGCGGTGGTATTTGAGTATCCTCGGGTATTACTTGTAGTTGTTGTCTAGTAAACCCACGCTGAGGGGCAGTTGAATCCAGTTTATAGATTGGAGGTCTATCCGTAGATCGTGTTATACTAGATATATTGTGTGCAGTAACACTCCAAATAGGATCAGTAGCCCTTTTCTTGCCCCCTTCAAGCCCTCCTGGTTCGTATAAATACCTCACAATGACATTACTACCAAGAATTGGTTCTTTGAAATCTTTTTGTGGTTTTTCAGGTATTGACTTCTTTTTAATCGCATTGATAGGTTTCAAATTAATTGTTCTAGTAATCTCATTATTCAGTGCAGTAATCACAGCTGGTAATCCTTTAACCCATTCACGGGATCTTTTTTCTTGGATGAATTCTTTTGCGTATTGATATCCAAATAACCGTTCAGCAATCGTCCTATTAAACCGTTCAACAATTGCCTGATCGCGATGCAGTGCAGTATGTCCTCGTCTAATGATGACATTATGATATTTCATAGTAGATAACACTGCACCCTGAAATTCCTTGCCAGGATCAATTTGTAAAAGATTTGGCAAACGCAGAGGACCTCGTCGATAAATCCTTTCAAATGCAGAAGCCACTTCAGTGGCTGATTTTGTTTTTAACGGTTCTGCTTCTTTTTATCGACTTGCAATATCAATTATGGTTAATGCGTATTTGTAACCGTGGTCATGTGGCAGAAATAATACATCAGCCTGATGAACTTCATTGGGTCCGGTTACATCAAAATGCGAGAAATTGATTTGTTTAGGCGGTGGTAGATAAATCTGCCATAGTGCATGTTTAGATAACCAATGAGCCGCAGTGGTTTTTTTCACTTTTGCAGCGCTAGCGAGTTTATTGATTGCTGATTTACCCCTCCAGTATCCTTTTGGAGAATAATAAATAGATTCCATGTTGTTATTAATTACCAGCACCTAACATCAATTTACTTTTCATAGCCGATTTTATCAAAAATGAAGCCAATTTTTCTTTGAATGATTTATCAGGAATGGCATTCAACGCATGAATTAATTTCACATCTGCTAGATGCCTGTGTTGCAGATTACTGCTTTTATAAGCAACATCATGAAGGTGACAGGCCTTATCAATGGCGTTTATTGGTTCTTCACCGGGGTTGGGTTGGTTATGATTATTGAGTCTGATATCTAATCGTGTTCCGGGGCCACAGTAGCTATATCCTGGAAGGTGCTTTTCTCCGGGGTATTTTTCCCATGGGGTTCCAGGAAGTTTTGCTAATTTGGCTGCGATATCACCTCCTCGTTTTTTTTTAAAGGTTCCTTGGGTTTAGAAACAAATCTAAATTTCTTTGTACTACATTGTACGCATTTACCAGAAAGCGCTGATCGGTTATTTTTAGTTGTAATCGTCGTCAAGTCATCTGTGCCAGTACGCGCCCTACATTTCACACAATATAGATCCATAATTTATATATAACAGCATGAATGTAATTGATTATTCAGCTACCCGACGACGGGAACCTATTAAACACCATGAAATGTTACCGAATTCAATTAGAATGATTATAATCGGACCATCTGGAAGTGGAAAGACACAATTGCTACTTAATTTGATAACAAGATGGATGAAATGGGACAAATTGTTTTTAATAGCCCCGAGTGTAGACGATCAGCGATGCTATGAAGTGCTAAAAGATTTTAACGAGAAAGCAAAATAATTTCAAATCGATGAGGATTTTATTGAAATTATTACTGATATTGATGATGCCCCTTCCGTGGAAGACATCGATGGAAGTATTAACAATTTAGTCGTACATGACGATATCATGTTAGATAATCAAAAAATCCTGCAAGGATTTTTTCCAGAGGCAGGCATAAAAACACTGATGTGATATATGTCACTCAACGGTACACACAAATACCAAAAGTGATTCGCGATAATTGCAATGTGTTGTGTGTATTTAATGGAGTTGATACTCATACACTACGAAATATTCATCAGACCTGGTGCAGCGGTGATATGAATCATAATCAATTTAGAAATTTCTTTAGCCACGCTCAGTCAAAACCACACGGATTTGTGACAATAAATTTAGCAGACCCTAGGACACGATATCGTATCGGACTTGATAAAATATTCAAGTGAGTTTTTTTAACCCATTTCGAATGTCTGAAATCCATGTAGGATTCACCCCTTGATGCTAAATCACTAAATCTCTATTTGGCAAATGGAGACTTTTTTTGTTGATTTTTTTGATTTTTTAGGAATTAAATCGATTTTCATGTTTGAAATCCATGTCCCCCCCATCCATAAGACATACATCCCTTCTCTAATTGGACTTGGCCGTAGAAGCCGTAATTTTGTTTGAAAACGTTGTAGGATTCGCCTCCTCTGCTGCTTACCCTGACAGCATGAAATTGCATTACAACTCGTTCAGTACTCGAAAGCAGTTCTAGTCTATTTTTAGAAGATTTTCTCCTCTCATTTTGGTGGTGATAGAAGAGTTATATTATGCATTTTTGGTAGGGATTTAAAGGTAATTGTTTTTTCTTGAGAATAGTTGTCTGTGTGTATTTCTGCGACAGTGCACATTGCGTAATAATGGCCATGGTGATAATGCAGAAGTGAAATTAGTGTGCTGTTTACAGTGCAGCCTCTCAAAAAAGATGCCCGTGAACCTTTCACAAGAACTTCACCGTAATGTCATCTTTGGAGGTACTTCAGATTGATTGACATGTGATTTGCATTGATTGTAACACAGTTGAAAGGTTAAAGAGAATATATGTAGAGAACATATAGTAAAAAATTAATTGTGATGTATGTCCAGCAGAGGCTCAGTTCTTGCCGTCTACCATTGGTCGCCATCCTGCTGCTATCTCAGTAATGGAGGTAGATTAGTTTGCCAAGTATGCATGGCTTTACATTTACTTCACAACTTGATTTCTGTAATGTATGCATAAAAAGTTGTAATTACCGGCCATTCGTGAGATAGTTTGCATTGCTGAAAATATATTAAACGCAGCGAGAACTAATGTATAATCAATGATGGTATTTGCTTGCATCCATGTTCAATGATTTATTTCGTGTCGTATGCTGACTGGATTGTTGCATCACTAATTGTGTCATGTTTATATTATTCCACTGCTTACAAAAGACTACTTATATAGTTACGTATATTTGATTTAAGTCATTTATTTTTGTTTTAATTGTTTGTTTGTAAGATTCAAATTTGACATTTTAAGTTTAAAATTCATTCATTGGGAGATATTTTCTTTGTTAAAAGAATACAAATATTACATACTGATTTGTGTATTTTATTAAAACACCAAAATATATGCTCTCAAACATACTAATTTAGAAATAAAAAGCAAACAAAAACGAAAATTTTTAAGTACAAAATTAAAGAAATAGCGTTTATGTATTAATGGGGTTCAAAATTTATATAATTACATTAAAGAAAGATTTTTTAAAATGTATATTCCGTTACATATTAGTAAAGACGAAAAAGTAGTTCCTAACAATCAAACAATAAATTATAACCCAGACGGAGAAAATAAAATTAGAAGGATAAAAGAACAAACAAATGACATGTTTATGACCTTTTCTTTAAGGTCAAAGGCATGCCAAGCTTTCAGCGATGACAGAGTATTTGTTGAAATTCTCGATGTAAGCGACGCAATAACAGAGGATGTGAAGACTTTTGACAAGGTTGTGAAGATCATCAAAAGAAATGGAAGGGCGAATATGAAACAACCAGTATATGACGATATGGAAAATTGGCTGATGAAACCTTTATGCAAAACAGCTCCAAAAAGCCGTATCCTATATACAGATATTTTGCCGAAGTATCCACGGCAAAAAGATATAGGATATAATTATGCAACTGCAGTTCTAGCACTTAAGAACTTGAGTTTAAAGAATGGTTTGATATTCCACATGAGGATTAAAACAGTTATGTGTCTTACGTCGTCTATATAGGACGGACCAAGATAAACTGTATTAAAGATAATATCCGGAATGAGGCTATTGGACATTCAATACGAATCCCCGGAACATTATCTTTCCTAAAGAGTCAAACGCGTCTAAAGCGTTTAAAGATGAAAATTCTCAGCCAGCAGAAAAACTGCAAATAGATCGAAACGGCTTAACAACTTTGAGAATATTCACAATCGATCCTGCGGGTCTAAGTAGTGATGCCTTCATCGTAAAACGGATGGAAAGTGGTTATCGAGAGGGTTTTCACATTACAGACGCAGAGACCTATGTTCATAGTCAAAATGGAAGCGCAACATACAACATTTTATTCGGGAGTGGGATGTCAACATCACATGATGACTGAATCTTTCAGCCAGACCTTTTGCAGTCTTTTGTCCAGAAAACGGATGTTATCCATTTCACTGTTCTTTAAGATTAACAAAGAAGCAAAGGTAATGGGAAAGCTAAAGATACAAACGTCTATCACTAAATCCTCGCGAAGGTTCACATATAGTTTCCTTATATATGAAAATATAGTGTTTGCTATCATTTAAAAATTAACTACTAAATAAAGCACTCAGTAAGCATTTCCCAGTTGGACCTTCACTGCAAAGTTTGAAGTATGAGTCCCTTGAGATAAAATGTTTGTTGGTGTGTCTACTGAGGGTGGGGGTACTATATTTTTTTCTTCTATCCCCTCCAAAATATGCGTGCATATAAACGGTGCGGATCTCAGTTAGTTTCCATACCTTAACCTAATGGCTTACTATTTAATGATATATAATGGACCCATTGTTAAGGGTGAAAGTTGCATTATAAATTTCCTTCTTCTGAATGTATTTTAATTTTAGGATTATTTTGGATTTAATTCGCAATACTGTAAATTCCTTTCTTTAGATTTCGACTTTGTATCCTATGAAAATAAATTAATTGTTGAATTTTACAGGTTTTTTGCTTTTCACTCTTTTCTATTACTTCATTGAAGACCATATAGTCGTAATGGATCAGCACTTTGACAAGGCACTTTACTCCAATGCCTAATCACCGAATTAGATTCATGTAGTGATAATGCGTAAAACACCAAAAGAAACCATTATAAGATCCTCATCTTCAAAATGCCCAATTTGTGTTTCTGAAGCTTATTCCCTAAGATAGAGATCACCCTGGGGCCAATATAAGTAACATGTATAAATGTGCCTTTCTGTGTCCAATAGATCTATAATCGGTCATAGGGTGTGGATCTCAATAGTTACATGTTATGTCCCAGAGGAAATGTTTAAGATGGGTATGAAAAGACCCCAGAACATGACCTACACATACGGGTCTAGCTCGCAATGACACTTGGATCATTGATGAGACAAGCGGTGGTTGTCAGACAGTTCAGAAAAGAATTCAATACATTTAAAATGATGTAAAAAAAACAACTATATATCCAAATGACCTATGTTCAGAATATGAAATTCCTAAGTATCCTCAGAATTATGACTTATCCAAGTTTCATGTGCATAGCTTTCACATTGTGTGACGAGTTAGAGAAAATTACACAAATACTTACGGAAGGAAAGATTGTATCACAGTATCCCCGCCCTTGAATTGGAGCACACGGATACAAATATTTATTCTTTAACTCAGCCTTTGCATTTATACCTACACTTACAAGCAACAAACAAAATTGTCATAGTAGCAAGATATTCGAGATTTATGTTAGTAACCTTGAGTTCATGAATTTAATAGCCTAACGTCTTGAAATTTTTATGCACATCTATTGAACACCTTGGCCTCTGTTCAGTCTCTGCTAATCTAGAACAACCAGCGTCGAGAAAGCAAAAATGCAAAACAAAAAAAGTAAAACAACCGCACAAAAAAACACAAACATAAAAGAAGAAAACCCCCAAATGAAAACGTTTTGTTGGAGTCTGTTTGCGTGAATCTAATCTTCTACACATTACTAGCCCCGAAGGCTACAGTGCTAATAAGAGCTTTCTCGCTTGGAATTAGAACCCGATCTTCTTGCCCTCGTGCAAAGACGTCTAGGACGGATGCGTATCCAGCAAGCTTGTGCCAGATATAGAGCGCTGTCACCATAGCCACTGCGCCAGATATAATGATTACCGTGGCAACATCTCGGTTCAGAGCTTCAGCTTTGTCGTCTGCATTCTGCACAGCCATCGCTATTACTGTGAGTATAGCTGCAGCACCGGCCAATAAGAGCACTACACATGCGATGATTGCTACGATGCGCCCATTTTCCCTCCCACTCTTTATTACCTGAAAAGAAATTAAATTGAAAGAATTTTGTTTAGATAGATTACTATGCGTGACAACACAATTGCAGTGATTTGTTACCCGCAATGCAGGACGCTTTTCTGGAGTGTTACGTATATTTGATTTAAGTTATTTATTTTTGTTTTAATTGTTTGTTTGTCAGATTCAAATTTGAAATATTAAGTTTAAAATTCATTCATTGAGAGATATTTTTTTTTAAAACGTGGGATGACCTGTACTCTACAAATAAATACCAGATGTTGACCTCATTTCTGACCTTGCTTCACAGTTTGTAAACAAGCTTTTAAAATGATGGGCTGATTCCATGGACATTATAGATCTTTGTTGTAAACATCTTTCTCGTTTTAGTTCTTGAGAGTAAAAATAACTGATTCTCATCTGGGTCATACGGTGTGTACGGGATTTTTTTAACGTAAATTTGTTCTAAAGATTCTAGAAGATCATGTGACCCTTTCCTTCTTTACGTAAAAGCAGGTATATAAATTATGTTTTCGAGCTAGCTATTTAGTAGAAACTGGGTTGTTAGAATACTAAGCTGTGTTGTTTTTAGTTATTTTAAATTACCTTGTACTGGAAATTATTTCAATTCGTTTGGATCAAGAGGATTTATTTTGTTATTTCTCTGGAAAACATTTGTACTCATTCAATTTCATGAGACCAGAACTGACTTCATCACGTGACATCGTCTTCCAAGCAGCAGAGGGGGTGAATCGGACAACCTTTTTCGGATATTTTTGATTATACCCTTAAAACGGCAAATAGAACCTTCCTGCGAAAACTCATTTTTTAACCAGAAAAAAAATAAGTCTCCATTTGACAAATAGACCCTTAGTGATTTTTGTCTGAAAACATGAGTTTTCGCAGGTGATACTTTATTCGCGTTTTCGTTGATTAATCATAAATGTCGCAATGATGTTGTGACTCACCCCCTCTGCTGCTAATGGTTTACGGTGAAAATCGTCCAATTTAACCTCTCTGCTGCTAATGGTCCTATGAATTTTTTCCCCATGGAGGGTCCAAATCGCGCTGGAAATTTGGTGGGTTCGCCTCCTCTGCTGCTGGGCGTGATGTTGACGATTTAACCAATCTTTCACGGAAAGTCTTTAAAAACTCTTCTGGGGTCGGTATTGGTTTATTTTTCGTCTGAGGTATTCTATTGCGGAACGATATTGTGGGGATCCACACGCTATACAAATCTGATATTTTCCCCGTACACCCTTTCCACAACCTAGACAGGGTTTTGGCCCCTCGGGACAACCTTGTTTTGCAGTACAATTATGTACCCCGCAGAATTCTCCGTAGGAATTTTTTCCACATCGCTGTGTGGATCCTAAAAACAACCAATTGCATTTATTAACCGCCAGTGCTGGATTCACCATTATTATTAATAGTTAATCAACATTCAATTAGACGTTAAAAAGTATATAGTATAATGATTAGTGATTACTCTGATAACGATGATGATTTTTTGCAAACACCACAAACATATCATGATTACAAAAGGCATTTAACGCCATCATGGAATGTTTCTAGTAAAAAATCCGCCATTGAATTACTCACTGAAGATAGTTTTCTACGTCATGGTGTGATTATTCAACAAATGGGAAAATTTTACGTTTTTGTGAATGATCCGGACATCACAGAATTTCAAGGGTGTTTTGCGGTAAATGAAATTATTCCCCGGGAAAGATTGAGATATCCCACAATCGATATTGATTCTAAAAATCCATCATTGGAGGAGTTGTTATTGTATTTCAACGACTTAGTTGACTCTGTCAATGATGTTTTGGTTTTTGAAACCAGCGGCGGTTATCACATTTTATTGAAAACGATTCCTATCGATTTTGATACTCATCGGGAATTATTAAAAGAAATTGCCACAGACAGACCATCATGGAATGTTGATATACAAGCTGGACTTCATAGCATCAAATTACCGGGGACAAGATCAGCAAAACAAAACAGCATTGATAAGCGATTAATTTATCCTGTTGGTTTTACTAGCAGTTTACTATCTTGTCCTGTTGCTATGCAGCCTAGTTATGAAAAACTTACTACTGATGACGATGATGATAATCTCACCAGTGACTTTATCACCAGTGAACACATTTATCAGATTTCAATAGCGCTAACTGGACAATCCGATCAGATCACAGGAATTACAAATCAAACCAGCAATATGATTTCGCTAGGAAGGGTTCCAGGATCATTTTGTAATATTTGCCAACGCAGACACGGCATTAATGAGTTTACTGGATACAATGAGGGAAAAGCCATCGATGCATTTGTGGTAGTTTATTCTGATCGATTTGTGATCGGTTGTTTCCGTACCACAAAAAATAAAATCACAATTGATAGAAATGATGCTAGCATTTCTGATGATTACGAAATGTATTTAAAATCATATCATTATCGCCGTGAAGACCACAGCGGGAAATTCCCCATACGGGTTCCAGATTACACTTACTGTGAGCCCCCTGTTCATGAAAACGGCCAAGGATGTAAAATCATCCTCAAGGATGACTATATGGATGGTTCTGCTTGTGGGATGGGAAAATCAAAATCAGCATGGGAATCAATACGAGATGATCAATCTGTGCTCTATTTGTCATACAGAAAAACATTTACCAGAAAGACCACCATCGACTATAATCTCGAATCGTATGAACAAATTCATGGAGAAATTATTTTTGATACAAGAACTCATAGAAAAGTTATCTCACAAATAGAATCGATTGTACGAGTGAAGGGAATTCCTGATGTGTTATTGTTAGATGAATGGCATGGCATTCTTCGTCAAATAATTTCATCGGGTCGTGGGAAACAGATTTGGGAGACACTCACATGGTTGATTTCTTCAGCAAAACGGGTTATTGTACTTGATGCAGATGCCAACAATGATGATCTAGAATTATTTAGAAAACACTTAAACCGTCCGGACATGAAATTTATTATCAATGAGTATCAACCCGATCATGGAAAGAAATTTATTGTGGAACCGTCCCATCATGACAATTACATCAAATTGTTAGACACACTGCAACAAGGAAATCGTGCCGTAGTTTTCACACAGAACAAACGACACGGAAATTATTCTGTAGAATCCCTTGCTAAACTATTACAGCACTTAGGATACCGAGTGAAATACTATCACGCTGATACTGATTCGGCAGAAAAAGAAAGAGATTTTGCTGATCCCGTTAAAGCGTTTAATAACATCGATGTGGTGATTTATAATTGCACCGTAGAGGCAGGAATTTCAATCATAGATGAGCGATTTAAGTACCTTGCGGTGTTTTCTGAACAACTGGGGTCTGTAGAAGCCATTAAACAAGCAATTCATCGGTTTAGGAACATTACTGAAATTCATTATTCGTCTACTAAACGAGTTTGCACTGAGTTGCCACTCACACGTGATGACATTATTTCTGCCATTGAATCCCATGAGAGGGATTTATCGTCGACGAAATTGTTGTTCAGAACTCCCAATCTCAATGATGTGAATTCTAGTTACGGGTATGCATTTATCAGTGCCATTATTGACGAAAATAATTCGAAGTGTTATTTTACTGGCAGACTTGTTACAATGATGAAAAGAACCGGATATGAGGTCACGTGGGAATTGCCAGATGAATATTCGATATGGTGTGAAAAAAATAAACTCAACAAAATCGATGCCGCGGCCATTCACAATAATCCCGTCGTAGATGATTTTTTGAAATCTACCATCGGGGAAAGAATTGTTGCTGCAAGTGATAAAATCACCAGTGAACAACAAAAATACCATCGATATGACCCTGAAGAACGATTAGAACCCTACGCGAAGAAATTGATGTATCTCAATCATGTATTTCAAACTGATGTGGGAAAATTGGACACAAATCAAATAGAACACCTCGACAAAAGTGTTAATAGATTACAAAGATACCAGCGAGTCCTTGTTGATAAATTCAATCAGGGAAATGCTATAACAACTACACCATGCCGATCTGATAAAATCAATCCACGGCAACAACTCGAAATTGTTAGATATGTCCTTGAAGTATTAAAACTCCCTGATGTGGTTCCGGATGATTTATCAGTGAAAAGTGTTTCTGTGAACCGTACTGAATTAATTAAGAATATCAATTACATGTTAAAAAACCCGGACCAATTTGATAAATATCAAGCGCTGTTAAAACATTTCAATGAGATATTTCCGGATGTGCGGTTCAGAAAGGGCACATTGTCGGTAAAAAATATCATCGAAAAAATCAAATTGATTTACAAAGAATTCGGTGGAAGATTACAATCAGATGATAAAAAAAATACAAATAGATCTAATCTCACATTGTTTTATCTTAAATGGCCCAAATCGGACTTTATAGATGATCTCACATGGATTAATGAAATTGTTGACGATGTAGGGTTTGCTGGAAAAGATGTGACTGCAACGGATACACACACTACAATGTTGCGATTTCATGTTTGGACCGTTAATGGATGGTTTTCTCGATATGATATGTCGGATTGATCAAAATAGAATGAGGAAAGTGTCAGAATTATTTATTTTATATACAATTATGACACTTTCCTCATCACTGATAGGATGAAATAACACCTACATGGTTGTGTTAAAAATCATTAGTATTCAACGACGAGTAAAAAATTTATCATGATCATTGTCAAGTTCAGTGTAGTACACTTTCGAGTATGCGATTTTCATCTTGCCGAGTTTGATTATTTCATCGTCAGTGATGTCATCGCGGAAATATTTGCCAGAATCCAGTTGATTTTTTCTTATTACGACCCAATAATCTCTATCTGGTGCAACAAATACTTCTTGTTGTATAAAATAGCTACCCTTACACCTCTTTGTATCACGGAAGAATCTAATAGCGAGAGATGTATTTGGAAATCGCTCAACTATTTGCTGGGTCACGTTTACTGCGATTACTGGTATGTGTTGATTTTTTCCAAATTGGGATTGTTTCATCGTTGATTCCCTGATTCGATTCTCACTGAAAGTAATTATTTCATCGTCGGTGATACCATCGTGAAAAAGGTGATCAACGCCGGGTTGATTGTTGTTATCGATTACTACTAACTGTTATTACTTACTAAAGCAATTTCGCAATAACAACAACAACAAAAAAGAGGTGATATATTTTTGATGCAGAAAAAATAATAATTTTAGAAAAATCTCACTGCTGTTATATTTAACATCTGAGATGATATTGTGTTATAGTTGTTAATTCACCATCTGAGGCTTGTATAATGAATGATACTGATACAATTATTGATTGTTACAATTGACTCAATGAAATATTTATTCAGTGTGATGTAAAATATTTTTTATTTTTATTCAGTGAAATATTTTTTATTCAGTGAAATATTTTTATGACAGTTTTGGTGGTTTTTATGACAGTTTTGGTGGTTTTTCATTGATTTTCTGACAGTTTTGGTGGTTTTCAGTTGAAAATACCAAGAAGATTTTACAGTCAAGTAGTCGATTTTGCATGGGATTTTCCGTAAAGAAAAGCTGTTAGGATTGATTTTCATCGATTTTGAGCCAATTTTTGATGATTTTTAGTCATTTTTGATGATTTTCAGTCATTTTTCATCGATTTTTGATAAAAAAAAAACTCGTAGGGTCAAGTAGTCGATTTTGCATGGGATTTTCCGTAAAGAAAAGCTGTTAGGATTGATTTTATTCACTGTGAAGTATTTTTATTTACAGAGTCAATGAAAATATTTTTATTTATAGTGTCATTGAAATAGTACCATTTGTGTCATTTTGTGTCATTTTTTGTACCATTTTGATGGTTTTTCAGTTGAGATTTTACGGTCAATTAGTCGATTTTGCATGGAAATTCTCGTAAAGAAAAGCTGTTAGGATTGATTTTCATCGATTTTGAGCCAATTTTTGATGATTTTTGCCTGTTTTCAGTGATTTTTAGTCACTTTTTGATGATTTTTGATAAAAAAAAACCTCGTAGGGTCAAGTAGTCGATTTTGCATGGAAATTTTCGTAGAGAAAAGCTGTTAGGACATGCCAGACCACCGTCAACAATTTCATTAATCCATGTTAGATCATCTATAAAGTCCGATTTGGGCCATTCAAGATAAAACAATGTGAGATTAGATCTATTTGTATTTTTTTTATCATCTGATTGTAATCTTCCACCGAATTCTTTGTAAATCAATTTGATTTTTTCGATGATATTTTTTACCGACAATGTGCCCTTTCTGAACCGCACATCCGGAAATATCTCATTGAAATGTTTTAACAGCGCTTGATATTTATCAAATTGGTCCGGGTTTTTTAACATGTAATTGATATTCTTAATTAATTCAGTACGGTTCACAGAAACACTTTTCACTGATAAATCATCCGGAACCACATCAGGGAGTTTTAATACTTCAAGGACATTTCTAACAATTTCGAGTTGTTGCCGTGGATTGATTTTATCAGATCGGCATGGTGTAGTTGTTATAGCATTTCCCTGATTGAATTTATCAACAAGGACTCGCTGGTATCTTTGTAATCTATTAACACTTTTGTCGAGGTGTTCTATTTGATTTGTGTCCAATTTTCCCACATCAGTTTGAAATACATGATTGAGATACATCAATTTCTTCGCGTAGGGTTCTAATCGTTCTTCAGGGTCATATCGATGGTATTTTTGTTGTTCACTGGTGATTTTATCACTTGCAGCAACAATTCTTTCCCCGATGGTAGATTTCAAAAAATCATCTACGACGGGATTATTGTGAATGGCCGCGGCATCGATTTTGTTGAGTTTATTTTTTTCACACCATATCGAATATTCATCTGGCAATTCCCACGTGACCTCATATCCGGTTCTTTTCATCATTGTAACAAGTCTGCCAGTAAAATAACACTTCGAATTATTTTCGTCAATAATGGCACTGATAAATGCATACCCGTAACTAGAATTCACATCATTGAGATTGGGAGTTCTGAACAACAATTTCGTCGACGATAAATCCCTCTCATGGGATTCAATGGCAGAAATAATGTCATCACGTGTGAGTGGCAACTCAGTGCAAACTCGTTTAGTAGACGAATAATGAATTTCAGTAATGTTCCTAAACCGATGAATTGCTTGTTTAATGGCTTCTACAGACCCCAGTTGTTCAGAAAACACCGCAAGGTACTTAAATCGCTCATCTATGATTGAAATTCCTGCCTCTACGGTGCAATTATAAATCACCACATCGATGTTATTAAACGCTTTAACGGGATCAGCAAAATCTCTTTCTTTTTCTGCCGAATCAGTATCAGCGTGATAGTATTTCACTCGGTATCCTAAGTGCTGTAATAGTTTAGCAAGGGATTCTACAGAATAATTTCCGTGTCGTTTGTTCTGTGTGAAAACTACGGCACGATTTCCTTGTTGCAGTGTGTCTAACAATTTGATGTAATTGTCATGATGGGACGGTTCCACAATAAATTTCTTTCCATGATCGGGTTGATACTCATTGATAATAAATTTCATGTCCGGACGGTTTAAGTGTTTTCTAAATAATTCTAGATCATCATTGTTGGCATCTGCATCAAGTACAATAACCCGTTTTGCTGAAGAAATCAACCATGTGAGTGTCTCCCAAATCTGTTTCCCACGACCCGATGAAATTATTTGACGAAGAATGCCATGCCATTCATCTAACAATAACACATCAGGAATTCCCTTCACTCGTACAATCGATTCTATTTGTGAGATAACTTTTCTATGAGTTCTTGTATCAAAAATAATTTCTCCATGAATTTGTTCATACGATTCGAGATTATAGTCGATGGTGGTCTTTCTGGTAAATGTTTTTCTGTATGACAAATAGAGCACAGATTGATCATCTCGTATTGATTCCCATGCTGATTTTGATTTTCCCATCCCACAAGCAGAACCATCCATATAGTCATCCTTGAGGATGATTTTACATCCTTGGCCGTTTTCATGAACAGGGGGCTCACAGTAAGTGTAATCTGGAACCCGTATGGGGAATTTCCCGCTGTGGTCTTCACGGCGATAATGATATGATTTTAAATACATTTCGTAATCATCAGAAATGCTAGCATCATTTCTATCAATTGTGATTTTATTTTTTGTGGTACGGAAACAACCGATCACAAATCGATCAGAATAAACTACCACAAATGCATCGATGGCTTTTCCCTCATTGTATCCAGTAAACTCATTAATGCCGTGTCTGCGTTGGCAAATATTACAAAATGATCCTGGAACCCTTCCTAGCGAAATCATATTGCTGGTTTGATTTGTAATTCCTGTGATCTGATCGGATTGTCCAGTTAGCGCTATTGAAATTTGAGAAATGTGTTCACTGGTGATAAAGTCACTGGTGAGATTATCATCATCGTCATCAGTAGTAAGTTTTTCATAACTAGGCTGTATAGCAACAGGACAAGATAGTAAACTGCTAGTAAAACCAACAGGATAAATTAATCGCTTATCAATGCTGTTTTGTTTTGCTGATCTTGTCCCCGGTATTTTGATGCTATGAAGTCCAGCTTGTATATCAACATTCCATGATGGTCTGTCTGTGGCAATTTCTTTTAATAATTCCCGATGAGTATCAAAATCGATAGGAATCGTTTTCAATAAAATGTGATAACCGCCGCTGGTTTCAAAAACCAAAACATCATTGACAGAGTCAACTAAGTCGTTGAAATACAATAACAACTCCTCCAATGATGGATTTTTAGAATCAATATCGATTGTGGGATATCTCAATCTTTCCCGGGGAATAATTTCATTTACCGCAAAACACCCTTGAAATTCTGTGATGTCCGGATCATTCACAAAAACGTAAAATTTTCCCATTTGTTGAATAATCACACCATGACGTAGAAAACTATCTTCAGTGAGTAATTCAATGGCGGATTTTTTACTAGAAACATTCCATGATGGCGTTAAATGCCTTTTGTAATCATGATATGTTTGTGGTGTTTGCAAAAAATCATCATCGTTATCAGAGTAATCACTAATCATTATACTATATACTTTTTAACGTCTAATTGAATGTTGATTAACTATTAATAATAATGGTGAATCCAGCACTGGCGGTTAATAAATGCAATTGGTTGTTTTTAGGATCCACACAGCGATGTGGAAAAAATTCCTACGGAGAATTCTGCGGGGTACATAATTGTACTGCAAAACAAGGTTGTCCCGAGGGGCCAAAACCCTGTCTAGGTTGTGGAAAGGGTGTACGGGGAAAATATCAGATTTGTATAGCGTGTGGATCCCCACAATATCGTTCCGCAATAGAATACCTCAGACGAAAAATAAACCAATACCGACCCCAGAAGAGTTTTTAAAGACTTTCCGTGAAAGATTGGTTAAATCGTCAACATCACGCCCAGCAGCAGAGGAGGCGAACCCACCAAATTTCCAGCGCGATTTGGACCCTCCATGGGGAAAAAATTCATAGGACCATTAGCAGCAGAGAGGTTAAATCGGACGATTTTCACCGTAAACCATTAGCAGCAGAGGGGGTGAGTCACAACATCATTGCGACATTTATGATTAATCAACGAAAACGCGAATAAAGTATCACCTGCAAAAACTCATGTTTTCAGACAAAAATCACTAAGGGTCTATTTGTCAAATGGAGACTTATTTTTTTTCTGGTTAAAAAATGAGTTTTCGCAGGAAGGTTCTATTTGCCGTTTTAAGGGTATAATCAAAAATATCCGAAAAAGGTTGTCCGATTCACCCCCTCTGCTGCTTTCCATCTTTGATACTTCACTAAGATTCGAACTGGGAATTATTAGGAGATTTTATTACTAGGACTTTTGCAATTTCACTAGTGGATTATATTTTGAATTATTTTTGGATTAATTTTGGAATTGATTCTTAAAACCGTAAGTTTATTTTTCTTTTCTGGAAAATATTTGTGCTCAATAAATTGTTTATTAAGTTTTTACAAGCTTGTTGTTTTCACTCTTTCTATGTTATTGTTTATTAGAGCCGAAGCACGTAACATAGAAATTGATGGCTCGTCCGGGATTGGGATCAATTGGAATTTGACTAGAATTTTTTTCAGAAAACTTTAGTTTTTGAATTTTGTTTAAAAAATCTTTAGTGAGATTGACATGCTTGTATTAAAATGACATCTAAAGTAGAAATATTTCCTTCTAATCCTACCCAGGAGCAATTAGATCTTTTCAAAAAAGATGAGTTGATTCAACTTTCCAGAAAATATGATCTTTCTGAAGTCAAGGCTTCTTTAACGAAACAAGATATCAAAAAGATATTGGTCCAATATTTGGTAGAAAAGAATGTTTTGGAAAAAAGTGCTTTGATTTCGGTCAGTAATTCTGTATCAAACTCTGACATAAAAAAAGAAATTAGAATTAAAATTCAAGATGGAATTAGAGTTGAAGAAGCTGGAATTTCAAGAAAGAGAGAAAGAAAGAAAATTACAATATGACAAGAGAGAGAGAGAGAGAGAGAGAGAGAGAGAGAGAGAGAGAGAGAGAGAGAGAGACAAGAAAAGGAGAAAGAAAAACAATTACAATATGACAAAGAAGAAAGAGAGAAAGAAAGATTTATACATATTCAAGAAAGGCAAATTGAATTACAAAAAGAGCAGATGCACATTCAGTTACAAGAAAAACAAATTGATAAAGAGAGAGAGAAAAAAGAAAGGGAATATCAATGTAAAATGAAAGAAATAGAGCAGGCAAGTGAAAAACACCTTCATACTTCAAATCCAAATTTAAGTTTTGATTTAGCAAGGAATATTAGATTAGTGCCCCCTTTCAGAGAAAAAGAAGTAGACAAATACTTCATTCGTTTTGAAAACGTTGCAGAAAATTTAAAGTGGCCAAGGGATCATTGGACTCAGTTATTGCAATGTGTACTCACTGGTCTGTTCACCAAAGTGGTGACTATGATGTGGTTAAAGAATGCATTATAAGGGGTTATGAGTTAGTCCCTGAAGCTTATCGGCAAAAATTGAGAAATTACATAAAAGAAGCTGGACAAACTCATGTAGAATTTGCTAGAGAAAAAGAGCAGTTGTTTGACAGATGGTACTTAGCCAAGAAAGTCGAACAAGATTATCAAAATCTCAAGCAAATTATACTAATTGAAGAGTTCAAAAACTGTGTCCATAGTGACGTTAAGTCTTATCTTCATGATAATAGGATTGAAACCTTGGAGAATGCTGCTCGCGCTGCTGAAGAATATTTTTTGACACATCAAGTTAATTTTGTTAACAAGACTTCTAATCAACAGTCTTCTTGCACGAAAGTTATTCCGCTTAAAACCAGCCCTTTTAAAACTCAAACTAGCACAACTTTTAAAAATCAAACTTCAGAGAAGCTTGATTCTAGATCCTTATCTCTTTCCACGTGTACCTATTGCAAGAAAAAAGGATACGTTATTTTTGATTGCTACACATTGAAAAATAGACTTCACAATCAAGACAGACCTGTTCCAATTGCTCTTATTTCTAAGAGGTTGAGGTCACGGTCATGTATTGAAAGCAATACATTTGTTGTGTCTAATAAATCTCAGTCTGATTTTATTATGGAGAATTATGAATCATTCATATCGAAGGGTTCTATATCACTCTTGGGTGATTCAGCCAATCCCACCCCTATTAAAAGTTTAAGGGACACATGAGCTTCTCAGAGTCTTTTATTGTCAGGTACTAAGCCTTTTTCTGAGAAGTCGTCTTCTAATGAAAGTGTTCATATTCAGGGAGTAGAGTGCGGCTTTGTTAATGTTCCTCTCCATTGTGTAAATTTGTCATCAGACTTAGTGTCAGCACCTGTGAAAGTCGGAACAGTTTCGGTATTACCCGTTGAGGGCATTCATTTATTGCTAGGCAACTACTCAGCTGGAGACAAGGTTGTGGTTAATCCACTTGTAACTGACAAGCCTGATTTGGATCAGAAAGTTGATCCAATTGAAAAAGAATTCCCTAATATATCTCAAGCTTGTGCAGTTACCAGAGCTATGGCAAAGAAAGTTCTTGAGAATGATGTTGATGGAGCCAGTATTCCTTTAGCTGACACGTGTATAGGTCAGGCTTTTGATGAGGTCACTTTGACTCCTTGTTTTGATCAATCAGAAGGTACTGATCATAATGATTCTCTTTTAACAACTCATTCTCTTTATTCTAATCAGGGTGATAAACGACAGTCACTTGTCGTCGAACAGGAAAAAGATCCTGAGATCTCCTGTTTGTTTCAAAGGGCCATAAGTGAGACTGAAGCCACTGAAGTTCCTGTCTGTTATTTCATTAAAAATGGAATTCTTATGAGAAAATGGAGACCTCCCGAGGTACCTGCTGGTGATGAGTGGTCGGTGAACTATCAAATAGTAGTTCCAAAACCTTACAGACAGGAGATACTTAATCTGGCCCATAACACTCTTTTGGCTGGTCATTTAGGGATTAATAAAACTTACCACAAGATCTTTACTCACTTCTATTGATCAAAAATCAAAAGTGATGTTGCCAAATATTGTAGATCTTGTCATACTTGTCAAATGGTAGGAAAACCCAATCAAAAGATACCTAAGGCTCATCTACAACCTATTCCTGCCTTTGACGAACCATTTAGTAGAAGTATGGTAGTTTGTGTCGGTCCCTTACCCAAGACCAAGTCAGGTAACCAATACCTGTTGACCATTATGTGTGCGTCAACAAGGTTTCCAGAGGCAATTCCGTTGAAGACTTTAAAATTTAAAACAATAGTGAAAGCTTTGATAAAGTTTTTTTACTCAGTATGACCTTCCCAAATCTGTTCAGTCTGATCAAGGTTCAAACTTCATGTCTGGAATTTTCCAACAAGTTATGTTTGAATTGGGCATTCAGCAATTCAAATCTTCTACCTATCACCCTGAGAGCCAAGGGGCATTAGAAAGACTCCATCAGACTTTGAAAAATATGAAGGCATTCATTTACTATGGTTTGCTGTTAGAGAATCAGTTCAAGAATCTTTAGGCTTCAGTAGCTTTGAACTGGTTTTTGGACACACTGTGCGTGGACCATGTAAGTTATTGACAGAGAAACTTCTTTCTAATGAAGATACTGAGATCAATCTTCTTGATTATGTTTCCGATATTAGATACAAGTTGTCAAAGGCTTGTGAGGTCGCAAGAGCAAATCTGCACTCTGCTCAATCTAAAATGAAATCAAGATCAAGTCCCGGCTCTCTTACCAATGCCACAAAATCCTCCTCAGGCGAAATATTATAGTCCCTACACAGTTGACAGGAAAATTAATGACTTAAATTACATCATAAATACTCCTGGGAGGCGAAAACAAAAACAATTCTTCCATATAAACATGCTAAAAGAGTATATTGAAAGAGATAGCTATGTTAATCATGTAATTAATTTAGTTGTACCTGTTCCATTCAGTGAAGGAATATCATCAAATTCTACTGATATTGAAATGACGAATCGTTGTGATTCAGAAATTATGAAAGATCTAGACCAGAAACTTTCACATTTGCACGTGCAATAAAGAAATGAAATGAAGCAGTTATTATTTAAATATGAGCACTTATTTCCAGATGTTCCTACAAGGATAAACAAAATTTTTTATGACGTTGAAATTGTAAATTCCAAACCTGTTAAATAACATCCATACAGGATGAATCCACTCAAACAGGAATACTTAAAAAAGGAAATTCAATATTTGATGGAGAATGATTTATTCGAGCCCAGTAGAAGTGATTGGAGTTCACCATGCATACTTGTTCCAAAACCAGATAAAACTTTCCGTATGTGCACTGATTATAGGAAGGTGAACAGTGTGACAAAAACAGATTCATTCCCATTACCAAGAATTGACGATTGTATTGATAAAATCAGGAATGCCAAGTATATCACCAAATTTGACCTTCTGAAAATATTTTGGCAGATTCCACTAGCAGAAAGAGCAAAGTAAATCTCGGCATTTGTGACTCCAGATGGACTCTACCAATATAAAGTAATGCCATTTGGGATGAAATGGTCACCAAGTACATTTCATCGTCTCATGAATATGATCACCTGTGGTCTAGAAAATTTTGATGCCTATATAGATGACGTCATCATCTACAACGACACCTGGATAGAACATCAAGCAACAATTCGCAACATTCTTTGACAGACTCACTGATTCATTTTTGATAGTTAATTTATCTAAAGTGAGTTCTGCCATGCTAGTGTGACTTTCTTAGGACATATTGTGGGACATGGACAAGTTAAACCAATAGATGCTAAGGTTGAGGCTATTTCTAAATTCCCTGTGCCTGAAAATAGAAAGCAACTGATGTGATTGTTAGGTATGGCCGGATACTATCGGAAATTTTGTTCCGATTTTTCTATAATTGCAGTTCTTTCGGGCTGAAAAATGTCAGGAGGCTTTTGACAAGTTTAAAGCCATACTGGAAACAGCACCACTTCTTGAAGCACCAAATTTAAGTCAGTCTTTCAAATTATATGTCGATGCAAGTGATGTTGGTGTTGGAGCAGTTTTAATTCAATAAGACAAAAATGGTATTGAACATCCAGTGTGGTATTTTTCAAGAAATTAAATAAGCACCAGAGAAATTATTCAACTATCGAGAAGGAATGTTTGGCAATGATTTTGGCTTTACAACATTTTGAAGTTTATCTTAGTTCAGCTCCTTCTTCTATTATAGTCTTTAGTGACCACAACCCCCTTACTTTCATCGGCAAGATGAAAAATAAAAATCAAAGATTACTAAGGTGGAGTTTGTTATTGCAGGAATATAATCTTGACATCCGGCACATCAAAGGAAAAGATAATTTAATAGCAGACGCTCTTTCCCGTGTATAACAATATATTATAGCATATACACTGTGTAATTTATACGAGTTCTTTTAACCTTAAGTGTAAATTGGTTTGTGGTAAAATGAAAGTTTTATCATATAAACCTTTCATTATATTTTATGGGGGGAGGGGAAGGTGTTACGTATATTTGATTTAAGTCATTTATTTTTGTTTTGTTTGTTTGTCAGATTCAAATTTGATATATTAAGTTTAAAATTCATTCATTGGGAGATACTTTTTAAAACGTGGGATGACCTGTACTCTACAAATAAACACCAGATACTGACCTCATTTATGACCTTTCTCAAGAGTTTGTAAACAAGCTTTTTTCTTGGCTGATTCCAATGACATTATGGAGCTTTCTTGTAAACATCTTTCTATTTTAGTTCCTGAGAGTAAAAATAACTGATCTGGGTCATTCGATGTGACCCAATTATTTGTTTACGTAAAAACAGGTATATTAATTATGTTTTGGAGCGAACTATTTAGTAGAAGATGGGCTGTTAGAATACTAAGTTATGTTATTCTGAGCTATTTTAAATTAACTTGTACTGGAAATTATTTCAATTCGTTTGGATCAAGAGGATTTATTTTGTTATTTATCTGGAAAACATCTGTGCTCATTGAATTTCATAAGACCAGAACTGACTTCATCACGTGACATCGTCTTCTATCTTGGATGCTTCACTAACATTCGAACTGGGAATTATTAGGACATTTTATTACCAGGACTTTTGCAATTTCACTAGTGGATTATATTTTGAATTAGTTTTGGATTAATTTTGGAATTGATTCTTAAGACCGTAAGTTTATTTTTTATTTTCTGGAAAATATTTGTGCTCAATAAATCGTTTATTAAGTTTTTAAAAGCTTGTTATTTTCAATCTTTCTATGTTACTGATTATTCGAGCCGAAGCACGTAATAATATGTATATATATATATATATATATATATATATATATATATATATATATATATATATATATATATATATATATGTGTGTGTGTGTGTGTGTGTGTGTGTGTGTGTGTGTGTGTGTGTGAATGTGTGTGTGTTTGTGTTTTGTTTGAATTTCTTATATCACCCGTATATTAATCAATTTGTTATTTTGTAAAGTGTTGTGCTCATCATGAGAACTAATTTGATATTTACCCATGCTGAATGCCAGGGTTGCTCCGTTTCTACGAATCTATAGCAGGAGCTATTACAATCTTGCCATGTTTTCGGATCTGACAGGAATGGAAAACCATACATACATTAAATAAATAGTGTTCTTCATCAATGATATATGTTTTATTTATTTTCTGTCATCTCTTTTTATAATTATGTGGCGGGGGCGAAATAAATAACTTTTTTGTATTGTAATAAGGATACTCCTGGCACTCACGAAGATACTCACTGCACTCATAGAGTTATTCCAATTAGATAAAATTGTATTATTTCTTAATGTGCATGATAGCAATAACAATTTAGCATGTTAGTATGAAGAAGTTAAAGTAGGTGAAAAGTCTGAATCAGGAGTGGGAAAAAGTTAATGGAAGTAGCTTTCTTTTATCTTTTTTAAGAAAAAATACTATTTCATTATGGAACGAATTTACGACAGAACATATGGTCACCACCTGCTCTTAGTACGAGGAAAATATTTCGAAATATTTTACCAAAAATCAAGGAGGCAAGTGATGATTATGATATTTACATCATCAATATTCACTGTATTTTGTGGAACGTACCTGTTGATATCCAGATAAAACTAAAACATGTCTTCCAGTTCATTATTAGTCAGGAGTGTATCAACACACATCAGATCATTCAATGAAGTCTTCACAAATATATGTTCTCTTCTTTGCCATGAGCGGATATACGTTTTGCACCCATTTAGTTGTTTTTACTGTTTCCAGCTATTCTTCTGCATTCTTAATCAAGAAACGATGCGAAACCTGCCATCTAACATCGTCTTTGTAGGCTAGATTTCATTATGGGAATAAAGTTGATCTGATTTTGTTATCAATTTTGCACACTAATTTGACCCATTCTAAACTACAATTTCCTCGACGATAAACTGCTTATGGAATGAAAATGGTTCTTTTATCTATACATGACTGTATTCACGATGATTAAATAGCGTTCAGTTGACTCTGTTATCACCGAATCATTCGCATGCAATACGTTTAACTCTAAGATAAATATGTTGCATTTAAACAGACACAAACAAAATTAATGAATAAAGTAAATGTATGGTGAAACAAAATGTCCTGACTTGTATTTGTTTCTTGTGCAACATAACACTAGTTTTAAAAAAGTGTTTCTCTTTCAGACCTAATATCTACATACATATGGAGAAGTGCACAGAGAAGTATGACAAAGTGCTTGCATGGTTGCCACAGCATGTAATGTCCAGGAAGGAGAAGTCCCGGAAGATAGTTGTTTATTGACAAAACATTAACGATTGCCAGAACAGTTTTAAGTAGCTCCTGGAAAACTTGGCAGAGAATGAATACAAAGATAAACAGCCAGCTTCCAATGATCATCTAGTTGAGATGTTCCACAGCAGAACGGGTAAGGTATCAATGGCTAGAATTATGGAAGAATTTATGAAACTGCAGGTTCCATCCGAGTTCTTATATCTACCATTGCCTTTGGTATAGGAGTTTAGGTTGAGGATATAGATACATATTAACAGATTTGAAATGTGATTGTTTAATTCAGTAAAATGTTACAGTATTCAAGGCTCTTCTACCTAATTTAGACAATATTACTACATACGATTGATTTAAAGTTCTCTGCTTATATATATATATATATATATATATATATATATATATATATATATATATATATATATATATATATATATATATATATATATATATATATATATATATATATGACAATAGAAATGCAGGATACAAATACTAACAATGAATCATACAAAAATTGCATGTACTCATGCACAGTATGTATATGTCTACATGTATATATTATATTACCATTTTAAGTGGATTTGATGTTTCAGCACATTCATGGCTCTATATATACACAAGATGCAAACTGCAAAGAAATTTGATTGGCATATCATCACATTCAAGACTTCCTATATCACCTGATGACTAACAAGTGGACTTCACATAATTCATTGGCACATCATTCTCTTGGAAACAAGCTGATATTTAAGAAAAGCCTTTGGATTAAAATCCCATATTGATTCGAAGTATTGATCATAAGATGTAGAAGAGGCGATTTTGACCTTTTTGGATTAGTGATTATTTTTATTTATATATCATAAAAATTCATATAATGAAAACTCCATTTTAATGTGGCAAACTGATTAAAAGTACATGTTAAAAAAATGTCAGGCCATGTGATCCACTTTCCATTCCAGACTTCCTGGACATTATTTCATTGACACATAAACATATCATGGCTGTATAATCCCATATATTATAGTGGATTTGGACTGTGTTGAATTCAAATGCAAATCAGTACCTTCTATGCTAAAGAACCTAATGTAAACTATCTATTACATGTACTTGTAACTGAAAAATACATATTAGGTCGACAGTCAGTCTCAGATGCATCAATACATTCTATGTAATATAACGTGGTGCAAACCAATAAGTTTGGTAAGTCTTCTCTGCAAAAGCCATCCATAAATCACATGTTGTAATACTGGGCATTAGTAGATTAAGAAGAGTATGAAGTTTATAACTATCACCATTGCATCCATCATGCATTAAGTGTGATCAACTGATCTTCAAAAAAAATTCAATGTCATTTGTTGCACACTATTTTGTCCTTTTTCAATCAACTTTGTATCCTCACATGATATATTAACCAGCATAGCTCATGGATAATTTCTTAATGTTATTAGCATTCCACTTTTGCTGTCATCTTTTTTTCACTGTTTTTTCTTAATTTGTTATAATGCCATGATCGTACATAGAACAAGCATAAATTAATTCAGATGCAATTAGAAGTACATCATGTTTGCAGTCAATTGCAAGGGTTTATCTTTAAAAATCGATTGAAATCAAGGATTGCTATAATATGTAAGTCTGATTTTGTTTGGTCAACATTAGTGTCATATGATCATTAGTGTGCTCTGGAATAGAATACATCACCATCCAATGCATTTATTTCTATTAACAATGCATAAGTGGACCACATATAACTGAAAATTGATGTTTCTACTAAATTTATATACTTAATATTGCAAATAAAGTTGTCTCAATCAACTATAATCTCAAGTCTTTTGCTCATTTTCTTCAGATGCTTCTGAATCTTTTTCTTAAACTCTCCCATTTGATTAAATGTTGATAGAGAATGAATATCAGGGAATGCTGAGTGACAACTTCCTGAGATAAACTCGCAGCATTTGTTATCTAAGATGATTTTCACAAGGTCCTCAGTATCAGCATTCCTCCTCACTACACCTTTTGTTCCCTTGAAATCGCCACGGTTAAGTATCTTGCGATCAAACACATACTGAAGTTTTTTATTTTATCCCCACCATTTGGCTGTGTCTACCTAAGGTGTCATCAATCAGATTACCACTGGTAGTCTTGACAGCCTCCTTGTATTCTCTGTTAAAAAATTCCACTTGTAAGTCCATTTCAATATTGTGTCCCGCTTTCCCTGCCATATTAACTGTTCTATTCCATCGACGTTGGTGTGCCAGACGAGAGGACACTCCACCATTTAGTGCATTGTAAAGATTATAGCCACATACAAAGCACTTGGATTGGTGATGATCAAAGAACTCTATCATATCATGCCTGCAGTGGCTAATTATTCTATATCCATCTCCTTCCCTGACAGCATCATTACGGGCCATTTCTCCTAGACCTCTCCATTAAAGAGTCTTGGAGTATTCAAATATGTGATCCTGCTTTGACTTGTGGTCTTTGGTACACAGTAAATGATTATTGTATTGTAAAGGTTTAAGTAATTACAGGAGTCTAATGTACTTGATGTATATAGTAGACAATGCTCACATTAATTTGAGAGGTTGAACTGCACTAATGTTATTATTACTTTTGATAATGAATTTAGTACAAGTTGACATTAATAAGCATATTATTTTGTTGGCAATATATTGCATATTGTTATATATATTAATGAGAGACTACCTGTTTATACGCATCACAATTTATTTGCAATCTGTGCTGTATCCATTACAGATAACAATTATATGTTAAAGAACTAAATGAAAATATCTAATATGAATTATAGTATTAATTAGATATATTGAATGACATATTTTTTATTATTTACAAATAGTTATGTCAAAATATTATGGTTCAAATCTGTTTTCTTTATTTATTGATCTATATATAATTATTAAATTATCATGCAGGTGTTTTTAATGAATATATGTATCTTAAATTTACTGTCAAATGTTACAATAAAATTGGTGTGTGTGTGTGAGAGAGAGAAAGAGAGAAAGAGAGAGAGAGAAGGGTTTATTATATGGAATCTGCATAGGTATTATGATTTAATGAGAGTTTCCTAATATTGGGTGTCATATTATTAAGTGAATATTTAATTAATTAATTTCACTACTTTAGAATATAGAATGAAAAGTGGCACCACATTTTGTAAACAAGTGCTGTAATTTTTTATATTCTTGTTTTTAACCTCTAAAATTGAATTTGTATGCACACTTATTGGGAACCTTATTACTTGGAAGTTGCCATTTCACCTTGCTAATCACAATATAGCAAGAATAACATATATATGCACTTCTGTCTCTGGTAAATATTAGCCCCAAATGATCATGTAGCACATCTTGAGCTGTTTCTGTCTGTCTCTTCAGTTTTCCATGTAAATTCATTTTGTTGGATCGATTTGTGCCCAGGTGAACACCACAGTGTGAGCATATATTTTCTGCCATTCTTTAATTTTTTGCATTCAATTCGTTCTAATCACGCGTTTATTTAAATGTACGATAATGGTACTATAGAGGACGTTTCTTACCTGTCCTATTTGGAGTCTGCTTGAATCACGTGATAATCACATTCATGTAGCTACAGCCGAGTCACTTGACCAAGCGTACCGAGTGTTTCGAATGAACGAGCGGAAGTCGCATCGGATTGGTTGCTCTGTGTAGTATGGTGATCACGAAACTTAAATGTCAACGGTATGTTCGAATTGTGTTATTCTGTTTGGATTTACAAGTTGTCAAACGTAGGATTTGATTCGAAAATATGCTGTATATATCGCAAAAAGAACCCTTCAGCCGACGGGAGCTCAACAGCCGCGAAAAATACCGGTAAGTGTGTGAAATTTGCACGGATATGTGCAGACAAAAGTGTCTGCAGATAATTGCAGGTTTCAATGACTAGGTGAAATCAGCCTCTAACCCCAACATCAAAATTGTAACGGGTGAAGGGTTGATTTATCGGCCTAGGAGTATGTGCGAAGCTGGTCCATATATATATAAAAGCTGGTCCATATATATATTTCACCTAGTCATTGAAACCTGCAAGGGTTCTATATATATATATATATATATATATATATATATATATATATATATATATATATATAATTGGTCCATATATACTGCTAAAAGAGACCGCCGTAAAGCAAAGAGTCTTTGGCTTTCCATCAGACTCACTATTCATAAACAAGCTGCTAAGAAGAATGTCACAAACATACTCCTAGGCCGATAAATCAACCCTTCACCCGTTACAATTTTGATGTTGGGGTTAGAGGCTGATTTCACCTAGTCATTGAAACCTGAAGGGTTCTATATATATATATATATATATATATATATATATATATATATATATATATATATATATATATATATAATTGGCTGTATGGCTGTGTCTGATATATCCTATGATGTCATATGAAACTCTTTTATCACAACTGGTAATGCTATTTTCATTACGAACAAATTAATAAATAATGTGGCTACTTCTTTCTTGGTGACGTTGTGAAATTGTTGTAAGGCAAAATTTACAAAATGCAATGTAATATGTAAAGCGACTCACTGACAGGTTAACTCATTTTTATGAACAATCTACAATCTATTGACAAACAAAATACAGTTTCACAGACAGGCCATATATAGATATGTAATATCCGGTCACTCTATTTATGCTATAAAATGTAAATTTGCGACTTTTAAAAGTTATGAATTGCCCCTGGATTGGGGCCAATAGGGATATAAGAGTCAAACCGTGCTCCTGGATGGCAGGGATAGTGGTGGCTTTACCTAATTGTCATGTAACTCTAGAGTGGTGCGTCTCAAACTTTTAGGAGTTGGTGCATGTAATCAGTGGCTGGAGTTAGCGAGAAAATGACCTCAAATAATTCGCTCCCCGAGATATAACTTACATCTTTTTGTAAGACTTTCATCCTATAACCGTATACAATGAATGCATATGCTACAAATTAAATGACAAATTTAAATATGAATGCGACGTTAACTTATTCAGGTTAACCGTTCGCTCGACCGACTCCTCCCATAGTACACACACACACACACACACACACACACACAGATATACATTCACTTTGAAAGGAAAGTAGCCGATGATATTCAATCATATGAACGGGTGTTTGATCCTGTGTATACAGTGGTAAGACACTCACGTCAGAAATTTACGTACATGGTTTACGATTTGTGTCTTACGCTACAGCGAGGGTACATTGACACCTATTAAAAGGGTATGGCTTTATGACAGTTTTCTAGCTTTGCTCCACTGAAGTGACAGCATTATGACAACACATTTGCTGTCAGAGGTACTTAATATAAGCAGGACGCTGCCATGTCCAATTCCAAACAAGCCCAGATAAGTAAAGAACATTGTTGAGCACGTAACGTGTTATGTAAATAGTCCATGTTGAGATAAAGAAAATGTAAATTTTACTTAAACGCCATTTTCTGTACTCCAATATTGTCCGATTTGTACGTCAAAATACAAAAAAAGAATACTCTAGAAATAAAATCCATATAACGATCTCCATCATTAGCCATGTTATGCTACAGTTACAAGTTATAATTTAAATTATATAATTATATATATACTGGTATATATTTTTAAAATATTTATATTATTACCAACAGTGTATTATTCGTAACGATTGGAAAATTGTCAGAGCAGAAGGAAAGTCTTTTTTCTAAAGAACACAAGAGCTTTTTATAACATTTCCATAGTTTAATAAAATTGTTGATATTTATTTTTTTGAATAATACTTTGGCTTTACATGAAATGCCTTCTCAGACACTTGCAGAAACACATCATACAAGAAAGACGATATTGTAAAATATCAAATTTGGCGGATTGATATTAACACGGCTGCTTTTCCTTTGCATGAGATTTTTATATACCATCTCAATTTCCCCTTGCATCTTGTTGGCATTTCCAGTAGTACTTAAACATATAGAGGGGCCTCAAGTTACAGTGAGGTCTAAGGCAAAAGCATTTATCACGACATCGACCTTTGTCCACTTAATTTCGAATCTCTCCTGGGCCAACTTAAATATGTGAGAAAGCTTGAAAATAGATACCCTTGATTAGCTTCCCGTGTATAGCGTATCATATTCTGAGAAAAAGTGCTTAATTAACAAAAGCAAAACCAAACCTTAAACGAGTGGATTGTGATACAACTTAAAGAGTTTTCATAAGAATCATGTTGACGTTATGAAATCGTAACGCCATGGCTAGAAAATTTATAAAGTACATGGTATTAAAAGTAGGTGACGTAAATGATACATGAGAACAGTTATAAAATGCTACATATTCTTTATTGCTATATCAGTGGCTTGAAAGGCTACATTCACAATATAGTTATATTAGTGTTCATTTTGTTTCGTTTCATATGAAGAGCAAAATATTCATTCATATCAAGACAAAAATGCATTCTTTTTGTCCAAATACTATGGATTAATTAATAACTTGAACAAAAATAAATTCAAATTGAAGCACTCTGGTTTCCACTGTATTAGTTCGTTTTGCACTTTCAATTGTAGAGGTGATAGCTCCTTACTGTTATGATAAAGAAATTGTGACACATCCAAAACATTCTTCATCCGAGGAAGGGTTCATTCTTGTGGAGACCGTTTCTGAAAATGCAGTAATAAACTTAAGTGGGGTGGTCCGTTTTATAGCTATCGTTGGCATGGGCATTTTTTATAAACAAAACTGAACTGAATTCCTTTAAAAAAAATAATATATATATATATATATATATATATATATATATATATATATATATATATATATATATATATATATATATATATATATATATATCTGTGTGTGTGTGTGTGATTGTGTTTGTGTGTGTGTTTGTATGTATGTGTGTATCTCTTAAGAATGGCAAAACAATAACAAAATTTTAACATATGTTAATTTTATAACTGTTCTTTTAACATAAGATATAAGATGAACACGTAGACAGTTGTTTCGAAAATATTCCGTTTTCATCAAATATAAATTCATCCGAACAGCAAAGAATACAGACCTTGATCTTCCGTCACATAATGTGCCTGCAGATCAATGTCTTAATAGTTTGTGTTTACTAATTACACATGACAAACTACTTGGCTCTGCTCTTTTAACGGCGTATCTGAATCTGTGTAGTCAGAAATTTGGCCACTCTAAACTAAAGTACTTTCCGAATCTTCTTCTCCTTACAACATTGGACAATCAAAACGTGCATTAAGAACTATACTTACTGCTACCTAGTTACATACGTTTACACATACAATGTAACGATACATCTTTCCTTCTGCATGCTTTAATTTTAAATCCTAAATTAACAATATTAACATTAGAAATTATGTCTTTATTTCACGACAAAATAATGTGCTATGTGTTTATATTTCCTACTCAAAGGCTTTACAGAGAATTGAGAAGTATAGTGATGAGAAAAACACAAAGAATACGAAGTAATTGTACGTTTACGATTGTTACTATTTCATGCTGTTGACAATTTGATATACCAATATTAAACTAATAAACAAGATGAACATAAAATAAAAGGAGGCCATTTCTTATTCCTAATGAGAAGAACATAACCGACAGTCAAGGAAAGGTCGCTCTATGAAGTGTTGGAGACTTATTGGATTGATTGCAATACAACGAAATGAATATGTATGCTTTATTGATAACATATTATATTTATAATAAAGTATTTTATTCTTAATAAAGTATTTTATTCATACTAACGTATTTTTTCGATAATAACATGTTTTGTTTTTAGTAACGTAGTTAGTCATAATACAATATTATTTTAATAATAACGTGTTTTATTCATAATAAAATATTTTATTCATAATAAAATATTTTATTTTCATAATAACGTATTTTATTCATAATAGAGTATCTTATTCATAATAACATATTTTATTCATAATAACGTGTTTTCTTCATAACAACGTATTTATTCATAATAAAACTTGTTACTCCTAAAAATGCATTTGGTCATGATAAATAATTGTATTCATAATAACGTGTTTCATTCATAATAACGCATTTTATTCATCATAAATTATTTTACTTCTAATGTATGTTATTCATCAAAAGCTTTCTACCAATTTGTGAGCAAATGTGTAATATCTGTATAGCGAAGTTTTTAAAATATGCAGAAAACCGACAGTGGTGCAAGTTCTACTTAGCCAAAAGGACAAAAATTGTATCTGCAACTGGAATACACTCCAGCCGAGTTGATCTATTCTGTGGTGTTCCACAGGATTCTGTTCTTGGAACTGTTATCTTCATTGCATACACTCAGCAGCTCTCAAGTGTCATAGGTCATAATCCAGTGTCTCACCAATTGTACTCTTATAACACCCAAATATACAAGTCTAGCCAACCTTCAAAAGTTGTGAAATAATGGATGACATGTAACAAGCTGCAGATGAATGATGATAAAACTGAGACCATTCAGATCACAACACAAAGACTTTCTCATTCACATCCTTTGCCTCAAACAATAAATATCAGCAACACGAACATTAAATCTAGGTGTTACTCTTGACAGTACTCTCACATTGCACCAACATTTCATGAACATATGCAAGGCTGCATATCATGATTTGAGACGCATCATGTCCATTCGGAAACATCTTTCAGTTGATACCACTAATACACTTGTGTGTTCATTAGTAGTTTCAAGACTGGACTATTGTAACTCAATTATGTCTGGTTCGTTTCAATATCTACCCCAAAAACATCCAAAAGTTCAAAACACAGCTGTTTCGTATCATCTTTAGAGTACCAGTATCGGAGCACACCTCCCCATTGCTTTGTACCCTCCACGGGCTATGTATTCGATACAGAATGGAACACAACATTTGTTCTCTGTGCTACGTTTCAATGACAGACTCCAGTGCAGTATACCTATCCAGCCTCACCCATGTGTATACACTAGCAATATACTTATTCTCCTCTGCTGACAATCGTATGCTCATTACTCCCACTATGAAAACAGTCATATGGACAACATTCATTTGCATACCAGGACCAATCAACGTGGAAAGAATTGCCCATTGCACTGTTCCCTTTCAAGAGTGGTCTTAATACTCACCTTTTTTGACTGCAAGAGCAAACTTAAGGACCAAAATTGTTTTCTATATTAAATATTTTGGCAGTTTCTTTTTTTTTAAATTTATTTTTGTACTCATATCATTATAGATGATGTAAAGAGTTTCGAAAGATTAGACACAATACAAAGTCATTATTATTATTATTATTATTATTATTATTATTATTATTATTATTAATTTAACTCCCCCACCCACCCACTTGCGGGTTTGGGGATGTAGAATTCCCCCGACAGCGACTAAGTAAAGGCAACCCATTTGCCGTGGGTTGCGACCCGTGTCGGGGGAGGAAAGGATCCTGGTAGTTGAGTGGACGCTTTTCAGGCGAACTCCAGTCTAGCATACCTATCCAGCCTGAACCCATGTGTACACACTAGCAAGATACTTACGTCCCTCTTCTTACAATCGTATACTCATTATTCCCACTATGAAAAAGAGGTCATATGGACAACAGTCATTTGCATACCTTGGCCCAGCGACGTGTAATGAATTGCCCATTTAAACTTAAAGACAAAGACAAAGTGTTCTCTTTCATAAGTTCTTTTAAAACTCACCTTTATCGAATGTAAGAACAAAAACCTAAAGATCTAAAAATGTTTTCTACCTTAAATATTTCAGCATTTTCTTTGTTTTCAATTTGTATTTAAAAAAAATTGTTATTCATATGGTTATAGATGATGTAAAGCGCTTAGAGATCCTATAGAGTAGGTACTATGCAAAGTCCTCAGTATTATTATTATTATTATTATTATTATTATTATTATTATTATTATTATTACAATTTTAGTAATTTGTTCACAACATGATCAAAAAAAAAATAGAGGCTTAAGAACATCATGAAAAGGAGAAGGAAGAGGGAATAATTGATTCAACCTGATTATTTAAAGAAAGTTCATGCTTACAAATGTAATAAATATACTTACTCATCTTCACAAATGTAGCCTAGAGTAAAGTCGCATATATCGTCATTCATGTAGAAATCTTCAAGATTCAAGAGGTCAATGCACTTTTCAATTTCAATGCCTGGGGAGCCATTGGGCTCCCCAGGCGCCCATGAGAAGAAGTTGACGTTTTCATCGCGGGAAGACCAAAGCCACTGACGCTGTGATGCAATGTAATAGCCATCAATCCAAAACTGGCGAACCGGTTGAGCTGAAATCGTGTAAATACGATCGGCACACGGATGAAATAAAATCAGTCAAATAAAGTAAAATCGAGAAATATTGAGAGATCTATTGCATCATGTAAAAGAAATGTCAGAATATTAGTCACGTAAACAAGAAACTAAGAATAAGGCATCATAAAACAATGTATGTATGTATGTATGTATGTATGTATGTATGTATGTATGTATGTATGCATGCATGCATGCATGCATGCATGCATGCATGTATGTATGTATGTATGTATGTATGTTCTTTAGCAATTTACGAGCTCAGATTTGTTGATTCTAAGTCTTGGAGATACATTATGTCTTAATCGAAGAAGCCAGATTAAATTTAAGATATAACTTTAAACATGTCACACAATTACTCATCGCGCTCACGATGCGCTATGGCCAACAAGAAAAAATATTCTTCTGACAACTGCTGAGGACATCAAAACATTCATAAAATTTTCTTTGAGAATCTATTTAAAAATATTTAATCTTTTTGAAGAGTTATATCCATACCGTTTACGTCATAGTGTCTTTTCAGTGTGTTTCTTATGAACTGAAATTCTCCAGCATCTTCAATCTGGGCCAGCTTCATGTTGTTGCCACGGCAATATTGCTGAATGATGATAACGATAGACAGATCTAAGAAAAACTTGCATAAAATAAACAGATTAAGATGCGTCAGGAAGCAGGAATTTATCGTTCTCTTCGTACGTTACTTCTCTTTCATTTTTAAAAATGATTAGTGTACTTGTCATCTTTATTGACGTGTTATCGATTCATACGTGGTTAAATTAGAATACAAGGAAAAGTGTCACTTAATATGAGTACAAATGCTGTACATATTCGACGGGTCTGTCATTATGGATCGTACATATTATACTCTAGCGTACCCTAACACCAGGAATCGCATCACAATTAGCATTTCCAGTTCAGTACGAATGTAGTTAAAGTCTAGTTGTAGAACCTTTTCTCCTCTCTTTCATTTTGGTGGTGATATAGGAGCTATATTTATGCATGTGTGGTAGGGAATTAAAGGTAATTGTTTATTCTTGAGAATATAACCTCAGAGTACGGTTGTCTGTGTTTATTTCAGCGACAGTGCACATTGAGAAATAAGGCCTAGGTGATGATCTGGAGGTGAAATCTGTGTTTTGTTTACATGCTGCTCTGTTTTCAGTACAGCCTCTCAAAAGATACCTGTGATTCTTTGACAAGAACTTCACCAAGAAGTCATCTTTGAATTTTTTTAGATTAACATGTGATTTGTATCGATTGTCACACAGTTGAATTGTCAGTAGTAATAGGGGGCGTTATAGCGACAATAGGAAATCCAGTCATAAAGGTCGTGGGGCGTTATAGCGACAAGATTTATAGCAACAATATAAATCCCAGTCAAAAAAGTCGTGGGGCGTTATAGCGACAAAAAAAATTAACATAGTCGGTCTATATAGCGACAAGGGTAATGTAACATGGGAACTATTTGAGCCTATTTAGCGTCAAAGGAAATTTAACATAGTGGGCCTATGTAGCGACAAGGCAAATTTAACATGGGAATTATATTATTATTTGGGTCTAGCGACAAGGGAAATGGAGGCAAAGAAAGCAAATATCTTTTCGAGGTATATGAGTGGTCCTGAAAAGGGTCTTTGGGTACATCTTCTTTAAATTTTCCGCCGTTGTTTCACCACCTTTTGTTTTTCGAATATTCCCTTCAACTTCTTGTTTTCGTCATCGGGAATCTAGTCAGAATGTCCCATAGCTCTAAACTTCTCTTGTATCGTCATCCAATTGTTTTTTAATCTGTAAAATTCCTCTTTCTTCCTTTATTGTTTTCATTGTCCTTTCTCTCCTTACTCCATTTATCTTGTATCTTCTTCGCCTCTTCTGATAGCTCATTTCTCATCAGTTCTTCGGCTTTCTTGAGCTGGTCTAAAGCATTTTAAACATGGGGCCTCTCTGTCGAGATATTATCCAAATAGCACTTCACGTTTTGGACAATACATATTACTTCCTTCGATGTCCCCACTCTGACATAGGGTGGGTTAATGCAGCCTTGTAACTTTTCGGCTTCTTCTTCTGGCATTCCTTCTAAGAGCTCCCTGGCTATTTTCAGTCTGTTTGCAAATTCCAGGCTGTTTGGAAACTTCCATTTATTATGTAGTCTTTCCACTATATATTCCCCATCTAATATCCAGAAATAGCTGTGTCTTAAATTGTTGAACAATGTTGACGCTGTCACCATCTTTTATGGTTATTGCGTGGAGTGGTTCTAGTGACCGACACTTGAGTATATATACCTTAAGTATGGACGTGAAGAAAAACATCCCTTACACTCATTTTTCATATTATATACTATTCACAAACCATACAATTTACTATCCACATACGGGTAAGCAGCCAAAACAAAGCATACAATTTACTATCAAATATCACACAATCTACCATCCACACACGGGGAAGCTGTCAAAACAGACCACATAATATACTATTAAATATCGCACAAACGCGCGCGAGTACACACACACACACACACACACAAACACACACACACACACACACACACACACACTATCAAATCAGTAAAATAGTCAGTGTTTATAATCACACTACTCCTCTCTCATACAAATTGGCAATTTGAACAGTCCCTTTTCTAGACATTTGGTCAGCCCAGAGAAGGGCTGTTTTTCAAAACTCTAAATTGCACTGGCTAATGCTGACATCTCCCAGGGCTAGCCCTGCACACACATCTTTTACTCCAATCATTCTCCCAATTTATTTGTGTGATTGGGAGCGCAGAAGGTGAATGAGTATCCGCATTCTCCCAGACGTCCCTTTGAGGGATAGTGAGAACTTCTGTCTCTCTTCTCCTATGCCACATGCGTGAATACTGTGGCATCCTGTTATCACCCACACGAACCTGTACTGGTAGCGGTTCTTGTGGCTGTTGTGGTTGTGGTGTCTGTGGATGTGTCCTCACCATGGGTGTCACTTTACTACTATGTCTCATGAAAGGTGAGGTAAAATTGTTATTTTCATTTCCTTCTCCTCTTCTTTCTTTTCTTCTCCTCCTCTTCTTCAATCCTTTTCTATTCTGCTATGGTCTCTATAATCAGCTCGTCCAGGAGCCTCCTAGCGTGTTCCAGGTGCATCTGAACTTCCCTAAGCTTGTTAAGTCTGCTCATCTTCTTTGGGTTGATACGCCAATGATAGATAGCCAGACTGACAAGCATTTTCTTTATATGTGACAAACGCGGACGTGAAAGAAAACACATTACATTACCCTATCATCACCAAAACACGTGAATTTAAACATGAATTATAAATTGAACAAGTTACTATAAAATACGTTGTGCTTATAGACGCACTTCGAGCAAAAGTAAAAAGAGAATGTGATTATAGACTCACTTCTATGGTTTTTTTTAACTTCCTCACATGCCATTAGCAAATTGAATTATTAATTTTTTTCGAGAATATTGTGTAGCCCTGAAAAGGGCTTTTTTGTGCAAGAGCAGTGATGGAAATCTTTATCGTCAATGACTGCGTCCTCGTCTGGCAACAGGATAGGGTCTGCTTCTTCGGAAAGAGAAGCAGAACTCTTTCGTGTCCACACTGTAGTCGACAAAACTTCTGTCTGGTTCTTGCTGCTGTTATTGCTGCTGCTGCTGCTGTTCTTTCTTATGTCTCTGAAGTCTATACTTCTCAGTCCATTCTTCGTTTTCTTTCTGAATTTCCTTTCTGAAGAGTTCTTCTATGAGGTCTTCCGTCACTTGCAACATTCTAACATTCTCTATCTCTCCAGGCCTTGGCATCAGATTTTGTCTGATGCGATGAAGATGGACGTAAGCTTCATTCAGCTTGGCTATGCTTGAGCACAGCTTTGTAGGAGGATGAGTCACACAATGGATGGTCAGACTGGAGACTACCCCTGCTTTATATGGTTCAAGCGCGGACGCGATAGAAAACACCACTTTACTGTTTAGGGTTGGAAACGTTAACATAGTTTGATGTGAGGGATAGAAAGAAATCAAAGAGCATCTATATTATTAAAAATGGAAAACAAACGACAGATGCATTGGTTTCAAAACACAACATTTTTATTCAAATAACAAACATCTAACAAAACACATTTTTTTGAACAAACATTTTAATTTTTTCAGCTAATAAACATTTAAAATTCACAAACAAACATATTTTTTTCAAATAACAAACATTTATTTTCAATAACACAAATACATTAATTTTGACATGGTTGACAACGTTGTGAATTAAATTGAGAATTACACTGTTGGAAGTCATTGGGCCATTGATGTACAATACGTTTCCTAGCAAACGACAACAGATAACTATAATGGTCACAAAACCGTCTATCTATTTTGTCATCGTTTCGAGACAAGTGGCGATCAAAATAAGTCACTAAATATTCCAATGAATGATGCAGAAAATAGACACAATATTGTCCACACACCATAGAATCTATGCCTTGTAATTTAACATTATTGAATCTGGGCATTTCTTCTCATAAAGTCAATGATATCGTCTTCCAAAACTGGTAATCCATACGAATCAAAATACTCCACACAACCCTCTTGAGGAAAGTACACAGCTACCCAGTGAGTTCCTGGAATATAACTGTCCTCTGTGTTGATGACATAAGCTTGATTCTCTTGAGGTTTGCGATGAGGTAGTTCATCTTTAGCACACACGACGGGATTCAAAGAAGCAGTGTACGAACTGCGGTTCGAAAGATAATAAAGTTCCCAGGTATCCATTTTTTTGGTCTTTTTTTTTCTTCTTCACAGGTGATGATAAATCATCAATTCGATCCAGACGTTTTGCTTGAAAGGTCTGTCAAGTAACTGTTTCTTTGCTTCGTCTCCTTACTCTGTGCCAAGAAAGCTTCAGTGTGATCAATCTCTCGAGCAAACAATGGAGGAGAGGAATGATCACGTAAGCCTTTATACCACGAATTTTTCTTCTTGACTCATCATCATATATTTTTCGTGTTGAATTTCACTGGGATGATCGTTTTGACATCCATAAAAATCTTTCTTAATCATGTCCCTCATTTTGTCCTCCAAGTGATTGGCAAAATTGGCGACTAACTGTTGTTCCTGTTCTGGCCATCTGGACTGCATTATCACTACTTCTTCTTTTTTGTCTTTGTGGTCTGCTGACAAAAGTCCGCTGACAAACAGGGCAATGCATTATTTCTTGTCCTGTGTCCAGCGTGGGTTGAGAAGCCAAACATCCCTCACATTTCGATCCACAATGCTTGTGTTGTTCTCGATTGTTATAACCATAGTCACATTTATTACAGTATTAACTGTATCCCAGGAATCCAGTGATGCTGGTAATGGTAACAAAATTCTCATCGTGATGATAGACGTGAATGTTTTTCCGTCTTTGAAATCGTTGCCTCTAAACAAAAGAGGTTCACGAACTTCTTGAGGGTGTATTTTCAAGGTGTAACTTGGTGCCAAGACGTCTTGCAATTGTTGCATTTCTGTAATGCCGCAAGAGGTGTCTTTGGATATCCTCGCTTGCAGTAACAGGAGTTCTGTTTCACTACTTCTCCTATTGTTTTTATATTGTTTGGCTCGGTCCGATATTTGAATAGTTTTCCAGGCTCTTGTCCATTCTGCCGTGTCGTTCCTGTTGGCATACGTTTGTCCCACGACGATGGTACGGGCTAAACACATCTGATCTTGGCAATTGCTAATTAGGATGAGGTTTCGCTTAATGCTGCGAAAGCTGTCGACTAATAACACATTTTTGGGTCTTGTCTCCTGGGGAAGAGAAACTTAGGTCATGAACAGAGTGGCTTTCCCGTCGGTGAGGTGAAACATGTCGTTGGATTGTTGCACGTGTTGAATTTTGTCGATGACTTTGGAAGGTGTCAATTCTGATAGTACTTTTCAGGGTTTACTAAGGGTGGTGAACTTTGCTTGGACGTCGCTTGTCTGGGTCTGGATTTGGGTTCACTCATTTCATCTTCAAAATCACTGGCATGAATCTGAGCCAAGACTTCAGCTACTGTGCGAGGCGATACGTCATGTTTTTGTCTCGTATTGTCTTCTCTTTTCTCGACAAAATGATGCGATCTTTTCATCTTGTCTGCAAAAAGTCAAATGACTACATTTTAAAGACCATGACCCCAATATGTTCATGTCCGATCAGTGCATATATAAAGGGTCAGTGTCTAACCTTCCAGTATTCATTTCACTCTCGCATTGACCATAACGATGGAAGACCCTACACAAGTTGAACTTCTGATTAGAGCTTTCCGTGGTGTCGTACGAACGTTTTCTTCAGACAAGCCGACGGACAAGTCTCATTCCTTTCGAGATAAAAGTCAAGATACTTGCTATATCTGTAAGAAGAAAGGACATTGGGCTACAGAATGTCCAGATCGTGAAAAAAAACAAGAGGTGTTAGAAGAGACAAAAGTCAAGATACCTGTCATCATTGTAAAGAGAAAGGACATTGGTCTCCAAAAGCAGGAGGAGGAGGAGAGGAATTCTGAACAGGAGGAGGAAGAGGTACCCTCCCCAAAGGAAGAAGCTCGACACGTTCACAAAGACAAGAAAGAAAGACGAAACGAAAGTGAGGAGAAAGAAAAAAAAGAAAAACCTGTGACAGTAAAGCAATTGAAAAAACATAAAGAGTGAACAGAAGAAGTCTATGAATGTTTTAAAGTGGTATTATGTTATGTTATGTTGTGACATTGGATTGTAACATTTGTACCAGTATACACCAGCAGACAGACGCTAGATAGCCCCAAATAGTTCCCATGTTAAATTCCCCTTGTCTCTAGACAGTCCCACCATGTTAAATTCCCTTGTCGCTATATAGGCCCACTATGTTAAATTTCTCTTGTCGCTATAACGCCCCACGACCTTTTTGACTGGGATTTCGATTGTCGCTATAAATCGTGTCTCTATAACGAACAACGACCTTTTTGACTGGATTTCCCATTGTCGCTATAACGCCCCCTATTACTACTAAGGTCAGTACTGAAAATAAATGTAGAGAACATATAGTAAAATTAATGGTGATGTATGTCCAGCAGAGGATCCGTTCTTGCCGTCTACCATTGGTCGCCATGCTGCTACAATCTCAGTAATGGAGGTAGATTAGTATACCATGTATGCATGGCTTTAAATTATTTCACAACTTGATTTCTTTATTGTATGCATAATAAGTTGTAATTACCGTCCATTCGTGAGATAGTTTGCACTACTGAAAAATATGATACGCAGCGAGAACTGATGTACTTCCAATGATGGTAATTGTTTTCATCCGTATTCAATGATTTATTTCGCTTCGTGTGCTGACTGAATTGCTGCATCAATAATTGTGTCATGTTTATAGGATTACACTGCTTACAAACAAATTACTTATATATATATATATATATATATATATATATATATATTTATATATATATATATATATATATATATATATATATATATATATCATGAGAACCAAATTTGATATTTACCTTTGCTTCATACCAGCGTTGCCCAGTTTCTACGAATCTATAGCAGGAGGTATGACAATCTTCCCATGATTTCGGAACTGACAAAACTGAAAAACCATACATGCATTAAATAAATAGTTTTCTTCATCAATGATATATGTTTTATTTGTTTTCTGTAGTTTCTTTTTAATACTTTGTGGCGGGGGCGAAATAAATAAACTTTCTTGCATTGTAATAAGGATGCTCCTGGCACTCACGAAGCTACTCACTGCACTCATGGAGTTACTCCAATTAGATAAAATTGTTTTATTTCTTAATGTGTTTGATAGCAATAACAATTTAGCATGTTAGTATAAAGAAGTTAAACTGGGTGAAAAGTCTGAATCAGGAGTGGAGAAAAGTTAATGGAAGTAGATAGTTTTTGTATTTTAAGAAAAGATACTATTTCATTATGGAACAAATTTACGAAACAACATATGGCCACCACCTGCTCTTAGTACGAGCAACATATTTCAATATATCTTACCCACAAATCAAGGATGCAAGAAGAGAATATGATATTTAGTTAATATCTTACTTATACATACACACACACACGTTCACAAACTCACATCCCTTTCCAGATGCTACTTTATTTAAATAGTAATTAAGATACAATATTGGCATATTGGCAATCCTTTCACATACTGAGGTTTATTTATGACTATCTGTGTACATTTATTCCAAGTTCTAGGGACATGCAGAAATAAGCACGTGAACAGAACAATAGAAATGTTCAAGGTATGATACACATCATCAACACTCACTGTATATTGTGGAACGTACCTGTTGATATCCAGATAAAACTAAAACATGTCTTCCGGATCATTATAAGTCAGGATCGTGCCAGCACACATTATATCATTCAGTGAAGTCTTTACGAATAGATGTTCTCTTCTTTGCCAAGAGCAGATATACGTTTTATATTCATTTAGTGGTTTTTAGTGTTTACAGCTTTTATTCTGCATTCTTAATCAAGAAATGATGACGAAACCTGCCATCTAACATCATCTTTGTAGGCTAGATTTGATTACAAAAATCAGGTTGATCTGACTTTGTTATCTTTTTTGCATACTAATTTCACCCATTCTAAACTATAATTTGCCCAACAATAGCCTGCTTTTGGAATGAAAATGGTGGTTTTATCTATACATGACTGCTGATTAAAATTGCGTTCAGTTGACTGTTATCACCGAATCTTTTGCATGCCCGACAAAAGCCTGCTTATGGAATGGAAATGGTTCTTTTATCTATACATGACTGTATACAATCTGACTAAAATAGAGTTCAGTTTGCTCTGTTATCACCGCTTCATTTTCATACAATACTTTTAACTAAAAGCAGCAAGAAGTGTGGACAGACCATGTTTTCAAACAAACATAAAACCTCTACGGAGACCAAAACTATTGCTGACAAACCGAAACTTTTTCAGACATACCAAACTTAGAGAGAGAGAATGGTGAATAGATAAGTTTTCACACAAAAATAAGGCTGCAACGGAGAGAGAGAGTAAATAGACTAAGTTTTCAAACTTACGGAGACAAACTATTTCAGACAAACCGAAACTGTTATGATAAAATCCTTTAGGATTTCACATATAGACTAATTTGTAAAGTCTCTCCTCCTAAGTCAATCAAATTATTGGACTGGTCAGTGAGTTTAAAATTAATTCTCGTTAATGAATCATTATGACATCGCATATACACGGATTTGTTGGATCTTCAATTATTAAAAAGCCTTTGATGCAAATGAATATAAAATATATCCCTGCTGGGCCTGATTTGATTTTTCGAGATTTATTTGATAACTTCCATCGATAGCGTCACATACTAGATTTACTGCAACCACCGAGGATATATTCACATTCTGAGGAGTAATATGAGATAATTAAGTGATTTTTTTTTAATTGGTCTGCGCTATTCCCGGTGAATTTAAATGCTAAAATATCCTGTACACGTATTTTATACTTCTTTGCAAATTCTCTTCTCTCAGAACTATCTTTGGTATCTAATATTCCTTGAATAAGTCGAAGATTAATCAATTCCATATTAGATGCAATTTAATTTAGTGTTTTTATGTACTTGAGAATTGAGAGTTTCGACGATAAATCAACGGTATGTTCTTGAAAACTCTGCGGTAATTTATCTAAATATTTTTAATATTCGTTATTTAAAAAACCCAAAAGAACTCAAAACATCACCTTCTAAAAGCATTCCTCCGTCTCCATGTCGCCATTTCCATAACCAATTCCCCATAGAAAAACTTATATTAAATTCTTTTGGATTTAGTAACCGTGGAATGCTATTAGAAAACTCGTATATAGTAGAATAGAAATCATCATCATATGATTTTTCGTCTGTGACATAATCAGATTTTTTAGGTTCGGGTAGATTTTGATAAGATGGTGCCTGAAGTGGGATTTCATGCCATCCTAGCACGGTTCTTATAGAACTCTGATAGATATCTACAGCATACCCCGGTGAGTTATCTCAATCGTGGATGCTAGTGTTGGTTCATGAACTATTGTAGCGATTTTTGATTCTCTTCCTGTATTGGATTTTATTATACGCTGTAATTCATTATTGATCTGTTCGATTTGGTAAGACCCAGATGATATGGAAACTATATTCCAATCTGGAGTCCCGTCTTGTTTATTCTTACTCGCAAACACCAAGGAATTTTTCAGTTGCTGACCACTAAATGGTTTTGATCTAATATTTGGACAACTGTGGTATACTCGTAATTTTACAAGCACTATCTCTTTAACGGGAATCGCAGTGGGGAAATTGACACTGAATTCAGGGTTGGTTGAGGTTATTGAGATCATGGTTGTCTTTTGCGGCGTTGTGTTTTTCGCTATCTGCTGAAGTAATTCCGTTGTCGATATTGACATTATTATTATTGTGCTGTTTTTATAATTTTGATGTTGCGCTGTGATAGATATTCATCATCGCGGAGAATTCGTTATCTGATATTGTTCTGTCATCGAGACTGGATGATATCAGTGACGATAATTGGGAATACGCGGCTGATTTCAATATGTAACTTAATTATATACTCGTGTAGTTTATTCTGACTGCATGTGGATATCTTTTTTGTGATGATGCTGAGAATTCCCGTAATTGTTGTCGCCGATGACACACAAATTGTGACAACTACAGGCGCAAGTACTGTTATCGCTGATAACAATATACCAGTTCCAGCAATTATACTTGAAACCGAATACACAATAACGTCGACGCTGGTAATTCGCCTGTGGTATTTTTTTTCTACTTCTACTGTATACTTGTCAATAAGAGTTTTTAGTTTAGTTTGAAACTCACAGACTTGATCATATCGATAATGTTGGACATTCATTATACTATTTACTTAAATCAATTACAAATTCTACGTAGTATGTCATTGATGCCAGAGCTAAAATACCACTGACTGAGGTTATTGTAAATGTTTCACTGGATCCCTCATCTATTATTGCACTTGCAGTATTATTTCCCGTAGATGTACCCGATGACACATTAAACTGTACTCCTGAAAGCAGGGTCAATCTATAGATACCTCTGACTTCAGCGGTAATATTAATGATATTATTTTGAGGTGTCCAGTCGAAAGATCCTTGATATGTCGACTACACGGTATTAATTTTTTGTTTATGTGGTATTTTGATTTTATCATGGCGGGTCGCGATAGCAGGAAAATCACTAACAATATTGTCATGTGTTTTTTAATCGTATCAATAGTTGTTTTAATATCAGAAAGTTTCTTTGGGACAGTCATCGGAGTACCAAAGAAATTGTCTGCGGTTTCATCATTTTTTTTAAAAATTCTTACGAAGATTTCCAAACATGCCTACATGAACATCATATACAGCTCGCAGCGTTGTTAGTTTATCATCTGTGGTTTTATGCTCAGCTTTCAGCGTTGTAAGTTTATCATATGTGGTTTTATGTTCAGCTTGCAACGCCGATAGTTTATTATCTACCATATCTGCATATTTTTTGTCACAGCATCAGTATCCAATGCTGGATCGCCAAGCGTGGTTATTTTATTAGAGTTCATGTCGAAGGGACCTGTCATTGAGTCACCGGATTTTTTTACTCGATTGTTAATACTATCAATCACAGTTGGTAAAAAAAACTCCTGGTTTAATCTTACCAGTGGAATCAAACGCCGCTAGGGAATTTTCGGTCACTCCATTAATTCTAACAATAATATCATTCATGGAAACATTACTCGTTTTCAATTTACCCTGTTTGTCTTGAAATACGACAATGTTATTTGGATCCACATTTACAAGGTTTAACAGCTCGGATATTTCATCTTCGATTTTTTTTTCTTACTTCTTTGGTATTTCAGCGGTGGGTTTTTTCAGGCTTGAGAGAGCTCTTCCCCAAATATCAACCAATATATTTTAATATCTCTCTAAAAGCGATTACTAGTATATTCGTGTACGGTTTTATGTGGTGGTTTAGTTGATGATGATAACGCGTAACGTACATTTAATACTTCTAGGCCGCATATTGGTGGGTCGGTCATTTTCTGTGTTGGTAGTTTCGAATACCAGATAGGATTTTTAATTGATGTAGATAATGCATACATTCTTTAGTTGGCGCTAACCCATATGAATCAAAATAAACAATTGCACGCGGATCAATCGCGTATGCAACCCAGTGAGTTCCAGGTCCGGTGCTGTTATCGAGATTAATGATACCGGTTTCAGTGCTGTATGGTTGTTGTGGTAATTGATCTCGCATAAAACACCTCTAAAGTTTTTTTTATCGCTAATTTTGTAGCAGCATCAAGTAAATCAAAATTTGACATTGGAACCTTCGGTGTTGGAGTTAGTAAACCATCCGTAGTCTCAGGCCGTTTCCGCTGTAACATGAATACGGAGTTCCTGCTAGTCTTAGACCCTTTCCCTATTTTTTGTATCCTTTTCCAGTCGCTTTCGTAAGTGCCATCTCTGCCGCGGTACCAACCGCTCCTAGTGCTGCAGCTTTCGCTCCCGCGTGGGCGGCGGATGCAATTAGTGCTGGTAGCGCAGCAAAAAGTGGAAATATACCACCTGATTTTATCATGTCTTTGATCGCAGATGTAAAGAGAGAGAGAGAGAGAGAGAGAGAGAGAGAGAGAGAGAGAGAGAGAGAGACCTGAACACCTTTTCTGTCTTTGATAGAATCATTGAAATGCTTAATTTGACGAGCTGTCAATGATAGTTTATTCTGACCACTAGACATCTGATTGTGTTTTAGCGATATCGTAGTTCCACATTTTGTAGCTGAATCCGATTGCAACTTTTTAATCTCACCAGGAGTCAGAGTAACATTAACATGACTATATATCATTTTATTTAATATGAGATTGATCTAATTGTCTATGTGTTTACATGTTTTCCACTGGTGCATAAACTACTCTCATTCGTCCACCTACACCTTCGAGTAGCATTGATTTGTCACTGAGTATGACAGCAACTGCTCTGTAATTAGAGATAAGTGGAGCTGGAGCAACCGGAAGAGTTACACGAGCTCGAAAAGGTATGTCAACGACGGACTGTCTGGTTTAATCAAGATGTTCCAACGAAAAGTAATAAATCAGATATAGTTTTCTAACATCTAACTGTGATATTTGCAAACCAGTATCTAACATTATTATAACGTCCCATAAATGATAGCAAACGATGATACACGCGTACTATTTGGTTTTAGTCCGTAATTAAGTAAAATATCCTCGGTTGGTTCTTGTTGGCCGTTTATCCTCAGCGAGACTTCAGAAACACCAAGTTGATCAAATATCATATGGCTGCGTGTTTGTGAATTTAATCGCGTCTTATCCTGTAACGCAACAAATATATGCTGCGGCGCTGAAACCCCAAGTTTGGATGCCATGTGCCATGTAAAATACCATTAACAGAAGATTCCATATTATATGTTGTTGTTGTTAGCTACGATAGCAATGATTTACCACCTGTATCCATAACTGATAGTACTTTCTCCTCTGCGTTGATTGATGGAGTCATTACTGGCATCTACAGTGAGAGTTTTGTTATATTAATTTTACCAGAAGCGACTAGAGCTTCAGCAGGGCCTGCTTCTCTCCAGATTGCATAATTATCATCACCTTTTTGCACGAGGACTACTGTATGTTTCGCTCCAAAGATAACCTTTTTAACATTTCTGCAAAATTCGAAAAAATATGAGATAGTGAAATCGGGCATGAAAATAATCTACGCTGTCCTTGCAATATTGATGCGCGTATTGAAAACCCTAGGTTGTAACTAGGATCATTCATAATAATCATATCCTCAACGTCAACATCAGCAGCACCAGCATGATTTTTCATTTGTCTTATAATATACTGAACATGTCCAGCGTGATCATTAACATCCTAATCGAACATCATAGATGGACCTGCTGATCTTGTATAATCATCGAAATATCTTGCTAAACCCACTATTGTTGTGGCAACATCAACATCATGCTCTATAGATTCAATCTCTCTTCCATCAAACAATTAAAATCGGGTTGTCTTCTTGTTGAGTGTTAGCGAAAAGGTCAAACAGAAAATCTAAAAAAATTGAAAACATTCTTCGATATTCCAGTGACCTCATTGCCTCACGCTTCACTCAATACGTCCAAATCGTGATGTGCTCTCGTGACTTCGTTGGAGTCAACGACACAGATATCATCGAAGGGTTGAAAAAATCCCTTACCGGCCCATTTTTCTCTACTGCCGTGTAAAACAATCACAAAACCACTAAGGACACTCAAACACAGACAAATGTACCCAATTCAATATCAGGTGCTAGTATACCCTATTATCAACCACAGGAAAACACAGCATCTACGCAAACAGCTTTCAATAACACCTCACCACCGACATCACTAAGGAATAAAAATAAATCATAAGCAAATAAGCAGCAAAAGGGGTCAGATGATCTCATTAAACTCTTCAACAGGTTTGGAGACATTGAGAGCATGGATGGAAAAGAATCGGCTCCATGTACTCAAGGTGGCTCCAAATCTACTAACAAAACATAAACCCCCGTACTTCCTACAGACAATTAACCACACAAAATGCCTCCGCGAATGGTCTAACCGAGCTCTACAATCTCCAGCTTAACACTATAATGAAAAAAAGCTATCATACAATGAAACCGTCGAGGAGTTACACCCTCAAGCAATGATATTCTTCTGCATTTAAATGAAGACGATCCTGCAGTAGTATGTTTACATGACACATTCCTGAAAGAGACGACTAACATTACATTTAAAAACTATTCCCTGTTTAACACATACATTCAAAACAGTGACATTGCCTCAGGAGGAGTTTCTGTTGTTGTAAAAAATTTAGCCCCTCACAGAGTCATCCCTTTAAATACAAATTTACAAGACATTGCTTTAAGCGTCACTTTACATCGAGTGCTTATCTTTTGCTCTATTTACATACCACCAAACGCTAACATAGTACCAAACAAATTAGACAATGTTGTTCAACAACTTCCCTCGCCCGGTGTTTTAAACCCGGGATTTTAATGCCCATAACATTCTATTTGGATCAAATGACAAAGAATTCAGAGGCCACAAAGTAGGAGACTTCATTTCTCGATACGATGTATGTCTATGTAGCACTAAATCATCGACATATTTGGACCCAGGAACGGGTACATAATCGTGTATAGATATGACAATTTGCTTTCCTTCGCTGTTTTTGGACTATAAATAGAAGGTCGCTGATGACCTTCACAGCAGTGGTCACTTTGCAATTAAGCTTGAAAATATAAACTCTAAAATTTATGACGCTTGCAACACTCTGTAAAACTAAACTAAATGAGGATACAATATTCAACGTTATTAATCTTATAAATTTCCATTCTAATCGAGATTGCAGAAGAATCTATTCCAGAGTCCTCGCCGAACAGTAAAAGAAACCCAAACCTTCGGTAACCAAGGAATATACAGAAACCATAAGACAACGCCGAGAAGCATTAAAAAAATTCAACAATCGTCCAACGCCCGAAACCTCAAGCAAATACCGTATTATTCGGGTTAAAGCTCACCGCACAATCAAAGAAAGTAAACGTGCATCATGGAAGAAGCATATTTCTTCTCTAAAGTCTCTTTCCTCAATTAAAAACGTTTGGGACACTATTCGAACAATAAATTCAAAGAGAAAAACAATTATTTCCTACACCTGGAAACAAACAATAACACTTTTTGTTCGAAACGTGACATAGCAAATATTCTTGCAGACAGTTTTTCTAAAAATTCCTCATCACCTAATTATTTAGAAACCTTCCGAAGATTAGAACATCAAAAAAGACAAGTTTAAAATTCACATCCAACAATTCTGAAAATTATAACCATCTGTTTTCACTATTGAAGCTTAGGGAGGCTTTAGACAAGGCCCATAATATATCAGCTGGGCCTGATGAAGTACATAACCGGTTCTTGAAACACCTCCCAGAATCTTCGCTAACATCTCTTCTGAACATCTTTAAGGATTTATGGATTGCTGGTAATATACAGTAATACCAGTTCCCAAACCAGGTAAAGATATATGTGATCCCTACAGCTATCGACCCATTGCACTGAAAAGCTGTGTGTGCAAAATAATGGAACGAATGATTAATATTTGCTTGTATGGTACTGGTATAGTAACAATTTAATATCTCCTTTCCAAAATGGCTTCCTTTCTGGTCGTAGTACCAGAGATCATCTAGTTAGACTGAAAACATTTATTCACGATGCATTGATCAAGAAGGAACATTTAGTTGCAGTCTTCTTTGATTAAGAAAAAGCCTATGACACAACATGGAAATATGGGATACTAAATGCGTGATCTGGCTCTAAAAGGCCGTCTGCCCTCTTTCATATCAAATTTTCTCTTTGACAGAGAATTCATCAAAGTTCGAGTGGGCTCTACTCTCTCAGTTATGTACGAGCAAGAGATGGGTGTGTCCCAGGGCAGTATTTGTTATCTGCGACGCATTTTAATGTCAAAATCAATAACATCACCAAGTATTGGCTCCCGGTGCGGATTGTCCACTACTCACTAATGATTTTGTTATATAATTGAGATCAAAGCATATACATACAATTGAAAGACATCTACAACAAGATCAAGATCAAATATTGTGCCAGTACTAACGGTTTCAAATGTTCAAAATCGAAAACAGTATGCATGCATTTCTGTCAGTTGCGATGACATCATGATGACCCTAAACTCACGCTGGACGGAACACTGATTCCAGTTGATGAGGAAACAAGATTTTGAGTATTAACGTCGACAGAAGACTGACTTTTATTCCACACATCGAGAATTTGAAAGCTAAATGATTGAAATCTATAGATCTACTTAATGTAGTTGCGCACACTGACTGGGATGCTGATAAATAACACATCCTCAATTTGTATAGAATATTTATCTGCTCCAAATTAGACTATGGTTGCGTTGTTTATGGTTAAGCTAGGAAGTCATATTTGAAGATGCTTGATCCAATACATCATCAAGGAATAAGACTCGATCTGGGAGCATTTAAAAAATTTCCAAGTGAAAGCCTTCTCGCGGAAGCGAATGATCTACCGTTATCCCATCGTAGAAAAATGCTTTGTTCACAGTACGCTCTGAAATTTAGACCAAAACCTCTAAACCCTGCATTTTCAGCTATTTTTCAACCCAAATATAACACCTTTTACGAAAACAAATCAAATGCAATACCTTCATTTGACAGAATATCATCAAGCCTTGACATTAACAAAATTGATTTTTCTAAAATTCAGAAAACGTTTTTTCTCGTAAACACCACCGTGGCTCCTTAAACAGTACGTTTTAAGTTACACGATGGGAACACACCTGGGACAAACACTTCCATCTTCCAGAATTCTTATCATGAACTCCTCACCGAATTTAGAAACTACACTAGAATTTATTCTGATGGATCAAAGGATGTGGAAAAGGCTGCCGAAGCCTTTGTTAGTGGCAAACATAACGAAAGTTCGTTTGCCAAATGATGCTGGTCGATATTGAACCTTTTAGTATTTTTTATCATGTATACATACAACCTATTGTATGGCGCTAAATAGCCTAAAAGTGCTGGTGCACCCTTACAAACCAAACAAAGAAACAAACTGCTTTGGGCCAAACTATGTCACTTTTGGAACGGTTCAATAACTGGCTCATCGAACACATGCTTGTATATCCTAGTCTTAGGTTAGAAAAACTGTTATCTTTCATATTGTGATATAGAGGTAAGATAATGTAATCACAAATCGTGATCTTCTTGTATTAAAATAGACAAATAAACGTCATAGAAATGGTTAAGATAAAACAAAATAATGATAATAGAAAATAAATTTATGGAAAAAACACGTAATACATTTTTTGGGGAGAGTGAAAAAGTGCTGATCTACAAGGTTTAGATTGTCTAAAGGGGGTGCAATCTTCCAACACAGTAACTCGTGGTTGTATTATGCCGAGATAGTTAAGTCCCTTTACCAAGGATGCACACGCGTAGCCGATTCAGGTCGATCTGATGGTACGATTCGAGTCAGGGCGTTATTCAATGAGCTCACTCGCTTCTCTACTTAGATTGCGGTGTATGGTGTATATTTTTTTTCATTAAAGATGAAAAATATAATTCTAACAAACCAATGAACTTCTTTGGTAATAATATAGTAATAAGCATCGATAGATACACGTCTTTTTAATCATCAAAGAAATCTGTGTTAGATAGTGATGGTAATATCGTACTAGCTTCAATCTTCAGTCGTCAATTTATGGATACACGAAGTCAAATCTTCCTTACAATTGTAATTATACAATCATAAATTATTTAGTGAAAGCTTGAATTCCGTGGGTAAGGAGCAATTTCTTCGCTCACGGAAACCTTAGTTCCGTAACCTGGGAAGTTAGTGACGTTGACTAACGGAGACAATACACCATCAGTCAATGATGATACAGGTTACCATTCTCCCTTCTTACTGAAATGTTTGGGCAGTATTTGTGATTGATGAGGTGTCAGTTACCTTTCTTGTATTCTTTATTTCTAATCTTAATAATAAGATTAACAGCAAGCAATATACATGTTTAATACACAAGGCTACTAGTGTTCTCACAAAGTGCTGCCTCACAGTGAAACATTTTCATTTAAGGCCGATAACTCTACTAGACAGATTGAGTAAGTGTTTGAATTCCATTTTGTAATAAAGGATCAATTGCCAACATCAATTTTTAGCAGAAAATGTATTTTTTGCTTGTTATGTAATAAACATTAAAACAAATGTTATAAAAAGAAATGAAATATATGTTTGCTTCGAACCATACGACCATGGCTTTTTTTTTTACAAAACACATTCAAAACTCGAACACTAGTTATATATCGATCTTTAGAACTTGTGTTAATCTTTCTGAATTACATGCCTCTTCTAACGTACACACCGCCGCTAATCATCCTTATGCACAATAAATGTAAAATTAGATTGCGTTTAGTTTGCTTGTGTTGGTATTCCAAAAACAATACAGAGAAACGTTTATTTACAATTTAGTTTACAAAAGCCTCACACCCATGTCGTAGGAAGCAAATGTCGACCAAAGTGGATTGATGGAAGTATTATATGTATTAAAACACAAGGTAAATTGCGAAGAGTTACTTCATATAGCATATATTCAAGGCAAGAAATCATCCACGAAATACGCATTATAACAGCATGTATCGTTTCAATATAGCCATGTGCTGAATCCTTTTCATCCCACTACTGGTAAATTTGGCTTATGTCTGAAAAAAGAAACAGTAGACGGTAGAGCGTCATGTTCTGAGAGAAACATTATAAAAGGCTGAGCAATTTGAATAGATTTCTCCTTTAGGAACACAAAATGATAATTAATAAATGTGATTTTTGTAACTGTCAAATGAAGCGAAATGTAACATACAGAAAGCGAAAGTCAGTATCCTCTTCCGGAGACAACAATAAGTGATATAGGTGTGTTTTTGGTGATCGGATTACAAAAGACATTTCAACGCTATCTTCATGGCCAGATGAATTACTTCCAAATTTAAAAATGTGTAAGCTGTGTGTTGCATCCTGACTTCTTTCATAAGTGGTATCATTTGAAATGCATAACAGTTTAATACATTAGCTGAATTATCATTTTGAAATTGGGCATGTCGATATTTCAATTTTTACATTTCAAGCTAAAATTTCTCTTTGCTATCGTTCTTTATAAATTTACATAAACTATCTGTTTACATATTTATCGATCCAGTTAACTGGTGCAATAGCTGGAATTAGTCTCATTCAGGCCATTGTAGGGTTAACATTGAACATCTGGTATATGTGCTGTAGAATAATATGAGTCCGTAACACTTCCTTCACAAATTTGCTTGTAAACGATTGATATACAGGACAACTATTTTAATAACATGTTACACACTAATGGAAACAATTCGATAATAGCTTCTTTTTATAAAACAATACGGACTATGCTCATAATCGTCTGAATATAATATTAGACAAAACGTAATTAAAATTGTTAGTCAAGGGAAGAAAAACGGGATAGATGTTGAGGTTTCAGTTTCTTTTGTTTTTGTAATTAAAGATTTTACCATACACTATAAATCTGTCTAGATATGTCATTTGGATATTTAACGTATGTTTATCAATGTTAGTTATCACGCTACAAAAACTGCAGTGTATCAGCTATAGTGAAGTCTAGCACTGGGGCGTCAAGACGTAGACATTTAACACCATGTCCCACCCAGTCACATTATTCTGAAACCAGGTCGACCAGTCACAACATTATCATCCGAATGCTGAGCGACAACTATGCAGCTGCTAGTACCATTTGTATAAGTTTTGGTATGGCTGGACCAGGGTTCGAACCCGACGCTCAAGCCAATTAGGCCAATGTAGCGGTCACACTAATCAAAGATTAAATAAATACTAAAGAGGTAGTCACATTTGTCACATATCATATGCTTTATGATAATTTTACCCACAATTCATTTTCGAAGGAATTGCTCGATTTATGTGGACTTACTCATGTTCACATATGAAATATCGAGGTTCGTCACAGTTGTCGTCGTTCATTCGGAAATCTTGCCAGTTAAACAACCCAGCACAATCGTCGATACCGTTTAGACTTTGATTCGGTTCTCCAGGTGCCCATGCACTGAATTCCATTTCTTCACTGCTAGGTGCCCAGACCCAATGACCTTCAACTATGATGTCATTTCCGGCTGTCCAATATTCTATGATTGGCTGACTTGTACCTGAATTTGTCCATCGGAAAAGATAATAAAATGAAATACAACCGACTGTCGCTTAAAATATATCAACAAAATCCATTAAATGTTTCGTTTGGCGCGTGTGTATCAACAATGCCTTCTGTAACACCGACTGTACAGTACTAAAGTCTCTAACACCTCGAGAAATTTATCTCCTTATGTCTCATTCAACATATCTAGTGTCTATTGGCCCTTGATAGAATCTTATGGATCAAATATGAAACCTTGACATTGTGATATAGTTAGTAATGTGTACAAATTGCAGCTAAACACCAAACAACAACAAACCTTTCTGTAAACAGCCCAATACATTTCATACCTTCCTCTTTAAACTATATTTTAATAGCAGTAAATTAATGTTTAATGTTGACTGTACGACAAATAGTATAATATTAAATAATGGCGAATATATTGTAATTCTTACAGTGAAGTAGCAAAATAAGTGTGGCCCATTCCCACCGAAAAATTAACTCTGAGAACTCTTCCCATTAAAAAGGCTATTTAATTGAAATTGTGGGCTATTATTGGACCTGCTGCTGCCATCCTGTTTGCTAGGGCGGTTGCATGGCCACTGATTACATATAATTATATTGTTATAAAGGATAAGCATAATATCAATTTTTGAAACAAATTAAAAACAAAACAAAAAAAATATAAAATTGTATACGGTGCATTCACATTAAGTCCATTAGGATACAAAGTATCTAACTTAAGAATCCAATAAGTTTCTTTTATGAGTCTATTCATGTCACCATGCACAATATCCACTGGCATGATAGGCAAATCGAGTAGAGAGTTGAAATATTTGAGGAAAACTGAGGATCTCTATCATTTTGCATAGGAAAGCGATGATTATTCATTCTCTTAGAAACTTGTTGATGTTTTTTCGAACATATTGCATGCTACATTATTTACAGGTTTCCAAATAAATCACATCAGTTAATATGCAGTTAGTGTTTTATAGCGTAGAGAATGTACCTCTTTTGCATTAGCGCTGCTGAAAGAAGTACTGTCTCTTACGTTGGCAAATTGAGAACACCAGTGTCTCTTACATTGAGATGACGAAAATTGTCTGTTTTTTTCTGTCTGCTAGATTAATTAAATGAGAAACTTGTTGCACAGAATTTCCGACGTTCGTGTTGTTTTTTTTTAATCCCCAAACACACTATAAACCACACACACACACCTTAGGCCAATTGATTAGAGAATACGGCACTGTAATTTCAGTTAGTAAATGAAACTTGATGCTTGCAAAATATTCATTTTCAGCTCACTGAATGGAAATAACTTACCATTTGGTCTATATTGTGCACGTAGTGTATCTTGAAGAAATCTAAACTCCTCGGGGCCATCAATCGTAACGAGGAAAGCACTAAATGCCTTACAGTATTCCTGGAAGAATCAAATGATACGTTGATCATCCAAATTCAGTGACACTTTTCTTACAAGAATATACATTTTGCTTTCCCTCTGTTTATTGATGTCACTTTTGTCAGTTTTTCATTCCGTCTGTCTGTCTATTTACATATGCATCGATCCAGCTAACAAGATAGTAATTATCATATCCATGTAACTTTAATAGTAGTTGTTTGAATTTGTGTTCAAGATATATAAAATAGGGAGAAATATGAGAGAGAGAGAGAGAGAGAGAGAGAGAGAGAGAGAGAGAGAGAGAGAGAGAGAGATGTACCATAGCGGCATGCCAAGATTCTAGTCTTTCCACCATTGCATAGCAATGGTTTTCAAACGATTTCCAGTTTTGTTCACACCCATTTACTGAAAAATTCATAACAATGAATCGATTTAAAAACAATGACTGTGCTGACAGGAATGTTACTTAGTATTGCATACAAAGTAATAAAGGGAAAAAATGTCATATAACTTTACTCTGGTGATGGATGTGCGGGTGACACTTATCGTTTTGCACCCCAGAGTACTATCCCACAATACCATTATTGCAAATAAACAAAAAATCGAATTGTTTTCATAGTATGCGTTATGTGGTCACATTTTTTTATTTAAGAGCTGTAGAAATCAGATTTCATATTTAATATTTTCCTAATGGCAACTAACTCCATTCAAGCAAAAGAACAACCTTCACATTTTTTAATATGAAGGCATGTTTTGTAAACAAACAAAAAACGCTTATAGGTCTTCGGTATTCTTCTTTTGTCGAGCTTTGATCAATACATTAGTTTTATGATTTTCATTGGTAAATGTTTTCATTTTCTGTTCATTTTAACATTAAACAAAATATTTTAACGTTAAATCTGGTTAACATTTTCAAATAGAACCTTTAATGCATTTCCTTGTGCAGTTGTGCAGTTTTGTAAATTATTAATCCGTTTCTCCGGTAAAATCTGCTCTCATCAAATTCTTTAACTTTTCCGCTTGAATCAAGAAAATGTCAGATAGCATGAAATGGCCTCCTTGATTTTGTTTCTGTTTGCAGTAATGAGTGACATCAGAGTCCTTCCAGAAATAATTGAATATCCATTACTGTCAGTGTGTACTGATTATATGATCATGTCAAGTAAACATGCATTTTTGCAATATACGATCATAACTTGCGTTACAAAACAAAATAAAAGTGCAATTGTTTGGGGAGTGGCGATTTTCTCCAAACGTTTAAAGAAATAATGGCGAGAAAATGGAGACAAACCCACAATAGTTTCCAACCTGAATTATCACAAAGGAACAGTGTTCGTACCGCCGAATAGGGGATTATCCTAACGAATTATGTGCGTACTACCCAAGCGGAAAGTATCCTAAAGGACTTCGTGTGTCTGTACTATCCAACCGGAAAGCATCCTACAAAAGCATACTCGTGTGTACTGCCCAACGAAGAACTATCATACTGCATGTACTTCTCATTCTAATTTTCTTCAAAGAATATTAGATGCCGTAAAATATCAGAAAGCTTTCCAAAGTTGAAAAACTTGAGGAAAGCAAATTGGGGAAATAATATTTAAAAAAATGTTTGCAATCATTGTGTAGAAAATGAGAGAAGAAGAAACTGATAAATACGTTACCTTCTTTCAAGGAGTACAGGAAATTAAATTGTTAAAAATACACTCGTACTAAACAGTGTTATGTTATTAAACAAAGGAGAAATAACAAGCTGTACATATCAACTTATAAAGTGTGAAAGATTTCGTTAATAGTTAAAGCTTTTGTTTTAAGTGGGTTGAGGATATCAGAGAATTGCGGTTACATTCAAAGACATGCCTCTATCATTTGGAGCTACTTAGATCTTTTATTTGTCGTTGTGACGTTTAGAAAACATAACCCAAATAAACAAACTCAAAACACTCGAGTTCGCTGTACTACATTGAAATACACGGTATTTTGTTATTTATCTTAGATTTAATTTCTGTTTGATTTAATTTAATTTTATGTTTTTTAGTTTTAAAATTGTGTATTCCATTACATGATATTGTAATGTAATTTTATTTGCTGGATTTGGATTTCCAGAAATTCAGTTTAGTTTTTCGTAAAACTAATAATATAACTTTGTAACTTATCCTGACCTTAATTCATGAGTTGAAGTAAAACAACTTTTATATTTTTTTATTTTTGTAATTCATTCTTAAAGTAGATTCGTAAGTAAGGTGAAATCGAAAGTCGACCCTCATCTGGGCATCTGTTTAGCGCGGTAGCCAGAATTAATATTGATGAATTCAGAAATAATTTCAGTCCTGCTTTAAGCATGCAGACGTTCAGTTGTTTTTTTGCTGGGAGAAAATTTGAGTTTACATATGTTTTTTACATTTTCTTCAAATTATTTGGATTTTAATAGATTATTTTTCCAGGGAAATATTTGTGCTTTAAAATTGATTCTTGGACAAAAGCAGTTATCAAAATTTATAGAATTCAAACACTGCAATATTATTTTCTGTGACTCATGAAAGAACTATTGACACATCAGTACCATTTTGGATTTCATCTGGATTTAAGCTCAATTTCTTCAGAACATTTAATTACTAGGACTTTTATGATTATTGGATTATTTTGGATTTTATTTGTAAAACCGTAAGTCCTTTTTTTTTTCTTCATTTTTACCTTGTTTTTCTAGGGAAATAAATTATTTCTTAAATTTTACTAAGCTTGTTGTCTTTGCTTTTTTTCTTGTTTCTGTTTAAAAGAGCCTAAACACGGTACAACTGTCTTAATTCGTTATAAGAACTGACAATATTTCAGTTTGATTTTCTTTATGCCTGTAATAATCGAATTGGCTGTAAGAATAGCATGTGTCCTTTCGAAAAATTGCTTAAATATCAACAAGAATCTGTTCACTTCATAATCTATTCCCATTTCTCTCCGCTTAAACCTCAATGAGTGTGTAATTTATTCGTCCCAGTTCGTGAAAAATTGCTATTATTGTAGCATTAAAAATACATTTATATTTTTAATATAAAAAACTAGACCAGTAAGATGAGACTATTCACTACTTTAGCGTTTAACAAAGCAAATATAAATCCTGATTGCCGAACATAGAATCCTCCTCCTTTTTTAGCTTTGAAAAACGCTGGCTCACTATCCAACCTCAGACCAGCTATCAGCTGTATTTTGTTTAAAAACCACTGAAAAACTAAAAGCAAACAAATATAGCTTTCACGTATTTTTCTTAGCTGAGAAAGCACCCATTTGTGGTATGAATGAAATTGTGTATGTACCAACTGATGTAAAGGTAGCTCATCGCGAACATAGTATGTATGTTTGATCTCAACTGGCTTATATCTGTGTGTGTGTGTGTGGAAACAGCACTCACATCCCACCGAATAATTGCTTCTTTTATATTTTGTTTAGAAAGCTCACCAATATATGACTTCACAACATATATAAATGTTGTCTTCAAAACCATGTAGTATTATAATTATTGTTAACAAGTTCTAAACATTTTGTGGATAAACTCGCTATTAAAACCACAAATCTTATAGAATGGCGACGACTTAAAATAACTGACATCACTAATTTGATATATCATTATGACTAAATTTAATTTGCTACGTCATTGTCATGCATTTACTCGCATTACGTATAAATGATTATAGAGCCTTCTTTGTCGCTGGAAATCTAAATTTTGTACAGCGTCAAGATCGTGTTAGATTCTATACAATTTAGAAATTTGTCACATAAATTATTGGAAGAAAAAAAGATGCATTTGGTTTATGCCGGTCAGCTGTCTTTTGACAAATTTATATGAGGTAATTATACTGTAGGACATTACTTACTTTGCCCAAAGAATGGCAGTGAGCACGTTAAACAATTTTAACACTGTAGGCAAGTCCAAAATGTAAAATTAGTGAAATTTCTTTAACAGAAAACAAAGAACATGTTGGTGAGATAATGATGGCGGATGAACAAGGATAGTGAGCCAGCTAATATTCCAAATTAGGAATGGTGGGTGATAAAGTGTTAATGCGTAAGATATGCTTTGATGTGATTTTGGGGAACAATGTTTTAGCGAAAGATGTGAAGATCTTAGTCGTCTAGGTTTTTCTTCAGAAATTATAACAAGTATCAATCATACACTGTTCCACGGAAAAATAACGCATTAGTGGTAATTTTTTATGAGCTTGGTAAACCATTATACTCCTACCTAAGCGAGGTATCTGTTCTAGTTATATGCTACGTCCCCGTGTATTTGTGGGACAAGAAATAAATGCGCCGGTGGTTGTGTCTCACTTTTAAATGCAGTAATTTATTTTAAAAATGTAATATAATTTTAGAAGAACAAAGAAAATGGGATTTTCATGAATGAAAAATATAAACAAATTAGGTTTCAAACATTTTAACTGTGTGTATATTCTTATCTACGACCATGCCGTATCTAATATGTCCTAGTTACCTCATAGTGTTTAACGCGTTTACTCTCCAATGTGAAATATCTTAGCTTTAACGACCTTCCTGTGACATCCAGACGAAATTTAGTTCCTTTTTATATAATAATGATAAATAAAATAATTTCAATTAGTAGCAAATTAAACAACTTTAATCGAGCTCACCTGTTACTGCTATGAACAAAAAGAATTTGAACACTAGGATTACCATATTGGCGAAATATCCACGCTCTAACTTCTATCTTGAGTTTCCGAACCCGAGGCAGCACATGCGCACTTACAATGAGCCAAAAACAGACTGGTGTTTGCAATTCTCATTTAATATCTTTACTGTTATATTACGATTGGTTAAAGTAACCAGTATGTTAGAGGTTTAAAAGCGTAGTGATACAAATTGTGACTTGTATTGTTTTAAAGTGACATTCTACATTGAACTTTATATACTTCAATCCAATAAATGCTGCGACACTCAAATCGTAATTTTCGAAACTTAGATATAAGTAACGATTGATATCCTTTCGATCCCTATCTGTTTGTCATGCCGAAAGTTCCTGTACCAAAGATGATACATTCCATTCATTACAGTGCAATTTTATCAAATATACATGCTGAGAGAGAGAGAGAGAGAAAGAGAAAGAGAAAGAGAAATATTAGGAACTTTACCGTCTGAGTCAAGAGTTAACAGCTACTGAATGAAGAAAACGAAGTTGAAAGAGTTAATGATAACTGGGCTGTAATTGCAGAACAAATGATTAATAAAAGTTAATACATTACATCCCAATGTGTAATATATTGTGCAATTTTGCAATTTGATTGTGACTACATACAATTTTTATCCATTTGTTAAAACTGATACAAATTACAAGCTTTTCACAAAAGGAGTTTTTACAGGTAGGCGAATTCAAGGTTTCATTACGATCTGAAGATACGTACCAACAAAGGTAACATCAGTATCCAAAGCATGAAATCACTCACCACAAAAAAAAGCAATAGTTTGATGTTAAATATCAAGGTCGCCGCCTTACTAAACATCTGCTTATTGATAACGATCGACATACCGCTTACTCAAGGGTTCCATGGAGCTTAACACAACTATATGAACCTTTTGCATACACGTACAAGAAAGAGTTCGTGATAGGAAATGTGGTAAATTGTTTTCGTAGCTACTTTATCTATCAGGGGGAGATCGATCGTTAATTGCCACTAAATTAATCGCTTTAGTTTTCGGATACAATAGTAAGTCGCCATTCCTTTCCACAGTCCGCCATGGTGTCTTCTCTTAAACTACCACAGTACTTCGAGTTTGAAATGAAAAGCTTTGTATGTGATTCCGCCATGTACGATCGTTTCAACTACAGAAAAGGAACTTGGAGTGTTCATTTGGATTTTAAGAATAGTTTTATTGGTTGAAGTAGACTGACTTGGTGATACATGTCTTAGCCTGGATCTGATCCAGAAATATCTCTGGTTGTGGCTCATGGTCGAAAACTTCTGGGACATTCCTGCATTTTAAGCGTTTCCATGGCGTAGTTTTAACCATTAACTGTTTAGGAAATGGTCTGGTTGTTTTCACTCACATTTTTCCGATGGGTGGCCGTCTGGCTCTGCCACCTTCTCCACTATCGACCTTCTAACATAATTGGATCGGCCCCTGTTTTGCTCAGCGTATATCAAAGACTCCTATAATACATAATGTGGTAAATCCATTTGAATACTTAAATGCTGAAAAAATGGCGTCTAACCCTAAAACAACAAGTCTCGTGCATTCAGCGAGCAAAATACTCTGCAGAAATGTTGTCACATGCTTTTACATCTACGCTATTTGTGAGAGAGCATAGTTAATTGCGATCAATAAAATCGCCTGTTTGTAGTAGTCTTGGTGCAGTGACAGGATACAATGAACTGGCCGATTTATTTAACTATGACGTTTGGAAAATCTAAATTTTTTGGATAAGGAAATATATTGGAGAGACCATATTTTGGCATGGGACCTGTCTAAGAAGAAACTTTGATAACGTCTGGCGTGGATGAGCGGTTGTCTCATACATGTTACTATCAATTTTCGCAAGCTTACACTTTAATGCCGATGCTTTGCACACACAGTTTTGAATCACACATTTTTTAAAAATTATTATGACTTTTATCTTTCACAGTTTGCTTATATGAAAGCATGATTACTTTACTGCGAGTAATGATTTGCTAATATAAAAATCAGGCAAATAAACTGTAGTGAAGCTAGTATAGATAAGAATCACATTACGGAAAGCTGAGAATACTTGTAAGGACAAAAAGAACATCAGTTTAGGGAGAGAATGAAAAAGTGTTGAACTACCGGCCTTTTAAATGATTTAAGGGATCGGTGTCGTAAGACCCAGTAAAACATGAAGATTATTCCGTGCCGAGGTCATTGGAGTCATGTCTCTTTCCAAGTGACACGCCATAGTAGTCGATTCAGACTTATCAAATTCCAAGATTATAGTCTAGGACGCTAACCAATACACTCCCTAACATTCTGAACTTAAATTGGAGTGTTTTATATTTGCGTTAATGATTGATAACATGAATCGTCTAACAAATGTAATCTATATAATAATAAACATACATAAACACACGTCTTTTAAGTAATAAGAAGTCTATGTTAGAGAGTGATGCTATATCCACTGAGCTCGGAACATCAAGCTCCAAGGTATTGATCTACGGAGTCAAACATTACTGAAATCTTCCAAAGAGCAACTGTTACTGTAAAAGCATTACTGATTATATGAACGCTTGCATTTCGTGGGGAACGCTCCAGAGGCCTAAGTGGTTAGAGCGTCCGTCTTCGTTGCTGTAGTTCGCGCGAATGAACCATTGGCCGAGTCATGCCAAAGACTTATAAACATTATACTAACTGCTGCCTCGCATTAAGCGGTTAGTATCAATACTGGTCAGGACATCGAGCTACATGTCTGCGGCATGATGCCCCAGTCCTAGACATCACTATAAACTGCCACACTGCAGATATCGTAGCAATATGACATAAAAGGTTTAAAACTACGTTAAAAAAAATCCAAATCACAATCACAATCACACACACATTCTGTGAGTACAGTGCAGTATCTTTGCTCAAGAGAGAACAATAGAGGAGAATGATGATGTATGTTATCTTCCCTCTCTTTTTGCTGAACTATTTGTGACTATTGGAGCAGCAGAGAGGGTGAATCCTACAACTTTCCGAGCGTCGATTCGGAAATCTGAGGCTTCTACCAAATAGTAAAAAAGGCGTCTATTCGGTAAATTGAGGTTTCCTCAAAGACGCCATATAGTTGGCGTTCACCCTCTTTGCTGCTATACGTTAACCGAATTTGGTGATGAATTAGCGATATATTTTTTATATACATGGCAAACATCGGAGAAGCACAAATAACCAGATTAACACGAGAACGATTAGCTGCGATTAAGAAATATCTCCCGGTGAGAGATTCCTTTAGAGATAATCTTCAAGCGCGTCAACAAGCAAAGATGGATTTTACCACCGAAACTAAAGAATTATTTGCGCCGATAACTACGGCAACTAAAGAAGTTGTAACCGCGATAAAAGAATCACAACCTGCGGTTAAACCTAAAATGTTGTATGATGAACGAGTTCAAGAACTCCGAGATAGATTTACTGAGGAAACTTTAGCGAAAATTGATAAAGATGATATAACTGATTTAGTAAAGTTTGCTGCGCTGAGATATTACACTAAAGAAAATTATTTAAAACCTGGACAAAAAGGTTATATAAAAAACGTAGGTGATTTGGCTAAAGCAGTTTACAAAATTAAAAATCAACTACCACAAATTGATAATGATGATCCCATATATCAGGCATATTTGACTGCTGTTGAACGAGAATATCTCGAAAATCAGGAAAAGAGAGATTTATTAGTATCTGAACAACAACGACTAAAAACCGAACAAAAACAACGAGACAAAGAGGAACGAGAACGATTAAAACAAGAACGAGCAGAAGAACGAAAACGTATACAACCAAGTCTGCGAGGACGAGGACGAGGGCGAGAAACACGAAGACAAAAGGATCCTCTTGTTGAAGATCCTCAACGAGAAGAAGAACCTGAAGCTGAACCTGAAAAATCCGGTAGTGGTTATCGTGGTGGTAATATACCCTGTTCAAGAAGTGTCCTCGATGATATATCACGGTTGGAAGTTCTCATTGGAGGGAAAAGAGCTGGAAATAATTCCCCGGAAATAATTAACGAGGCAACTGAAATCTGTCAACGGTTATTTCAAGGGCGTGTAATGGATATCGGACTATATCGCAGTTTCATCGATGAACTTACCGATGATTATTACAGTGATTAGACATATAGCATTTAAATAAAATGATAGTACATCGTAGTATGAACAGAGCAAGACCTGTTTACGTTGTAAACTCGCGACTACCGGTTTACAAGCTCACGTATGGAAATGGACTCGGTGATATTGTCACTGGATTATTTACTAGAATTGCTCCAAAGATTTTACCTGTTGGTAAGGAAATAGCGTCAAAAGCTATTGGGGTTTTCGGTGACCGAGCTGGTAAAGTTATTGGTGATAGCGCATTTGATATGTTAGGTGATGCAAAAGAAAAACTTATGTTGTTGGCAAAACGTGGAAATAGAAATTCAAAGAAAAGTGGAAATGGATTTCAACGAAGAAAGTTTCAATTACAGTCTACGGAACAAATGCCACCTAAGATAGGTAACGCGATTAATAAAATGGCAGCGGCGAGGTTGAGATTAATTGCTGGTTCCGGGTTGGCGCGGTTAAACATTTAGATCAACTACGTTAATATAAAGTGTTCAAGGATGAAATCGATGATGCTTTTAAAGTAAATGACCCCGTAGCAAGAAATAACTCTGTACGCGATTATCAATATTTTTCATATTGAGCACAGGATCCAAATGTAAGATCACGAATTGAACTCAGATTTGATGATACATCTAAATATTTCTTGCCGTGTGAAGCATACATAGAAGTAGAAGGACAACTAAGGAAACATGATAATACTGAGGTTGCAGCCGGCGATAATCTTAAAGATATCCCGATTGGGTTTGTCAACAACGGAATAATGGCGTTATTTAACAACGCCCAGTATATAATTAATTCTACTAGGATTGAATCTATCGATAACGATGTTGATATTGCAACTACAGTTGTAGGTTTAGCTAGATATTCTGATGATTTTATTAAATCTGCTGGTTATTCAATGATGTTTTCAAAGGATATTACCGATAAAGCTGATCATCGTCAATTTACGTTAAGACGGCCAAAGAAGGTTTCAGCTGCTGCTTATGATGCTGATGTTGAACCTGTTGTTATGAGTGATAATCCTGATTACAACGCGGGATTTGCAACACGAAAAAAAAACATTGACGCCAATGGTAGATTTTCATGTACGATTCCGCTGTCACACATATTTGGATTTTGCCGAGATGTTCGGCGAGTAATCTTTGGTGCTAGTCATACTGTAGTTCTCACACGAAGATCAACTGATGATTATGCTCTTTGGCATGGTCCTGCTCCTGTAACAGATGGTGTTGTAACATTGACAAAGTTGGCGTTATGGATGCCAATTATGTCTCCATCGTTGACCGTTGAAACTCAATTGCTGTCGTTTATGGACCAAGGAGGAAAGTCAATGTTGAGTTGGTGTGATGTCACCACATCTTCTACATCTAGTACAGGTACTGGAGTTTTTACTTGGCAACTTGCATTGACGAAAAATGTTTCCGCGCCAAGACATGTCTTTGTTGTGTTGCAACATCAAAATAAAACTCAAAAGACAGCTGCAGCAGGTGATAGTCTACAATTACAATCCCATATGATATTTGATCGTTGTGATGTCAGTGAAGTATCATTACGAATAAGTAACCAACAAGAACCTGTAGAAAATCTTATAATCGATTACGATAAGAATCAAATAGGACGAGTTTATCATCGATTATGGTCGTTTATGGGTCGTGATCAACACATCGATACTGGACTACAAATATCACAATTTGATTTTAAAACACTGTACCCGATTTATTACTTTTCGCTGCAACATCTTGATCTATCCAAACACTCGACCGTTGATGTAAAATTTCAAGCCCGTATCGATGATGCTCTTGGAGGATTTAGGGCGGTTGCTGTTATTCTCAGTGATAAAAATATGATACTTGAGGGTGGTGGTGGAAAAATGAGAGTCGTTGATGCACCAGTGGAAAATCTATAGGATTTTCAAATATGTAATTGAATCAATCGGTATTATATAAAAATGTCGTATACCACTATTAATGTCACATTGACACCCGGTCAGATAAAGAAACTTCAATCGAGTTCATCTAAAAAATGTGGAACTACAATCACGCTAAAACATAATCAAATGACCGGCGGATCAAATAAACTATCGTTGACGAAAACACAGGTTAATCATTTTAATAGCGCCTTTAAAGAAAAAAAGGGAGTTCAGATTACGCTATCTGCAGCTGCTATAGCAAATATGATTAAAACCGGAGGAATCTTTCCGTTGTTGGCTGCAATTCCAGGGTTGATTGCATCAGTGGCTCCATCACTTTTTGGTGCGTTAGGAACTGGGGCAGCTGGAGCACTTGCTTCTGGTGTTGTCAATAAAATAATGGGTAAAGGTCTAAAATCCACGAGAAATAAAAAGGGAAAGGGATTCAGACTACCAGGAAGTCGATTCACGCGATACTACAAAACCAGTTAACGGAGAAATCTTATGGATTTCCAATGTCAAATTTTGATCTATTAGAAGCTGTAAAAAAAACTCCCAATAAAGCATTTCAGAGGTGTATTCATGAAAGATCAATTACCAGCACAACCACAAATACCAGAAACTGGCATAAGTAATCTAGATGATAACACTGGACCTGGAACTCATTGGGTTTGTTACGCGATATATCCAGCGTCGATTATTTATTTTGACTCATATGGACTACCACCTCCGATTGAATTTGTCAAATATGTGTCAATGATTTCTTCGAGATCGCGAAGTAATTCAATTTGGTATTCAACGTTGCCCACGCAGACATTAACAGATCCTCCAATATGTGGACAAGAAACCCTTAACGCGTTAATGGTTATCTCGGCAAATCCTAAATCACCTCATAAAGCTATCCATGAGTACACAACAATGACAAAGTCATAGAATTTGAGAGATAGATCTAATATAACAACAATGTCAGATATTTTTGGAAGATCAGTATCACGCGTTTCCACAGAAGGGGTTACTATCTCACAGGTAAAAAAAATAGTCAACAAAGCTATCTCCGCGATAGCAAATTTAGATGAATTAAAAAAAATAGTTGATCAAATAACCAATATAACACAATTACAAAAAACCATCAGTGACTCTGCCGCGGATACGAAAAACTACGTGACGATTATAACGATCATATAACCAAGTTTAATACTTTTACTAGTTTACAAAATTCCCTCATGGACAACATTGATAAACCCGTGCTAGAATTTTTCGGAAATCCACCAGTGACCATACCAAAACTCACCTCGATAAAAGATTCTATATTGGAACTAGCAACTCTTCAATCCGAATATGAAAAACACGTGAAACAGTTTTCAACGCTTCGTAGAAACATCGTTGATAAGTTTATTGGAACCTCATTTGATAAAATTGAAATAACCATTCCTGATATTAAAAAATCCATCGATGATCTTAAAACGACCACTAATAACATCGTAGCGGATGCAACAAGGATGATAGCAACAATTGAAAAAGTAAAAATTCCTCATGAGAGCATCAAAAATATCGTATACACGATTCAATACGGATCATATACGTGGACACCTACAAATAATATTTTACATGTTACTGCAACCGTAAAGGGAATTTATCGATTAACTTTAGTGGCACCAACGTTGTTCATCTGGAGTCAATAATACGATATCAACGATCATCGACAAGGATACGATTGAACAATTCACGATTACATCAAACGACAACAACCTAGCTAGGGTTTCAATGTCATGGTATGTGGAATTCGTAGCTGATTTAAGTAAACAACTAAACTGATTACTACGTTAATAAATAAAATGTCATCGGCGACAGTATTTGAATATCGTTATAACACAGTCAAAGAATTTCAAAACAAACTTGAAGCGTTAATCACCGAGTATACTGTAAAAAAGAAAAAATATCAGCGTAGAATCACCGCGTTAGATATTTCGATATACTCAGTTTCTGGTGTGATTGCCAGCGCTGGAATAATATTATCCTCGGTGACAATGATAGCTCCAGTTGTTGTTCCTATCGTAATTTCCGCCGCGGCAACAATCGCTGGATTATTCACCGGGATAACAAAAAAAATATCTTCGTGTTCTCAACAGAAGTTGCACGATTACGCTGTTAGACTTATCACTGCGTCAAACGCCTATTCGGAATTATCAATGCTGATCCCGTCATCGATTGATGATCAAATAATATCCGACGATGAGTTCTCTAAGATGGTACGGTTGTATGATTCAACGATTTCAAAATTGGAGAGTGGTAATTACAATAACAATGGCAACTTCGTCACAAGAAATCCTTCAACGAATAGCAACAAACACCACAACGACAAAAACAAAGTTGATATCGGTGGTAACGAAAACACCAGAATTTAGCGTTGAATTTAATCCTCCGTTGGCTGCATCTGCAATCGCGCTAACACCATTAAGATGCTACTACAGTTGGCCCAATGTAAGATCAACACCGTTCAATGGTAAACCTCCCAAAAACAGTTTTACATTCTCGTATAGAAAAACTAAACCAGATGGAACAAAATCCGAACCAACCACACATACAATACATATACCAACAGGCGCATACGATATCGAAGACATCAACGAAGCAATCATAGAATCCATCGAGGGGATAACAGGGCCAAATATCATCGAAATCAAAGATGAAAAGGATAAATCTCCTATTGAGATTCATGGGCATGAACCGCTGTTGTCAACGGTCATTGAAGTAAATTCACCTGACTACGCCGTAGATATATATAACAGCTCAATTAGAAGTCTACTGGGGTATCCTGAGTTTATTCCAGGCACCGTTGATATAGCGGATCTACCACCGGAACCAATAAAATCCGACTTTGTATCAACGAAAAAAGATTATCACGGGTTTGATCTTGGTGATGTTGGTAGTATACCTAAGATATCATATGAAATTTTTATACATTTAGCCGGGCCTCTTCCCGTTATTGATGATGATTTAAAAATCACTGAAACTTTCACAGATATTAATAGAAATTTTAATCGATTTCTGAGTTATATTGTAACAGCAATTAGTACAATCCCACCTAACCGAGATGATGTCATCAAGTACGTAGAAGTGTGTAATAGAATTATCGCCGACATGGAAAAGTATAATCAGGATAATATGAAACGTATAATAAACAGTCCTAATCCTGAAACGAGAACAGCATTTGCAGCAAAACATAAAATCCGCGTCGAAGACATTCCCACGTTTAAGCTTCCAGGATATAACGTACCATGGATGCGAGGAAAACTCAGCGACACCATCGATGAATTCTTCCCACGGATTCACAAAGCATGGCTGGATAGTCTTCCCGCGGTTCATTACTCATCACCAGAACCTAGCAAATCTGACTTTTTCACTAATGATCCACCAACAACAGATCCAAAGTTCAACTACAACTTCGATATTAGTTTTCTACGACCTCAAGATATTTATCAAAACTATTCATACAACGTCTACGACGGAACAGAAACCGATGTACTCGGTAAATACGAATACAACGAATATGGTAGAATAGTGTGGAGATTTGCTCTTGGTGACCAAGGTGTATTTGTGGTCTCAGAGAAATCACTTACTGGGATCTTCAACTCGATGAAGCAAATGTTCCAGGTGAAATTAAATCAACTTCGAGGACATCTACAACAATCTCTGTTGCTAGATTTAACAACTCAGCGTGATACAATCAAACAACAACAACAACAATTAAATCAGATTATCGCCGATATGAATTTTCTCAATGATAGATTACTCTCGTTGGTCTACGAAGATAAATCACCAAATAGAGAAAAATTCAAACGGGTGTTTTCACGCACCAATGACAACTTAGTGTTTATGAAATTCCAAGGTTGGGATGTACCAGCGATGAAAGCATCAACGAATAAACTCATCAATTATTTCTTTCCGCAGATTCACGCGTTATGGTTTAAAATAAATCCACCAAATGAAATCTTAACATCAACGAATTCAGTGTACCGCGGCAACAAACATAGATCTCCCGGCAACGTTGATATATCATCTGTGATTGCAATACACGTTATCTGTGATGGTATCTTAGGAAGTTTCTCCGTGGACGTTTCAAAATCAAACAACGCCAATCAAGGATATATCATGTACACGTTTTCTCCAGACGTATCTTCGGGAAGTCTCATAGTGAAAAACCCACCTAATTTGACTTATCTTGAGCCGGTTAATCCATTTCTGTCCAGGATGAATTTTTCAATAACCGACCAAGAATTTAACCTGATTGACCTTCGCGGGGAAACACTACAAATAACGCTAGATGTGAAAAGTTCTTAAAGAACTTTCAAGTCCTAAAAGGACTTCAAAATCGTAAACGATTTTCACTTGCAATTTCGCTTACAATTAAAAAAAAAACAGCTGCTTTAATAATGTATCAACACGTGCTAGTATCTATCCAACACAAAGAACTTCTTGAACAAGCTATCAGAGAGGTATTCAACGGCAACACAACAAGTGAGTTTTACGTGGATATAGTCATAGATAACCTTTCACCCACGGAAAAGTTTCTATTGACTGATTATCAAATGTTAAATCTTCAGCAGCACGGTAACACCACTGTACGATTAACCCGTGATCAAATAATGCAATCCACCCATTCATGCTTATCCGTGCAGAATCTCAAAGCGATATTGTATATTTTCTAAAATGACTGGGAAAAAAAATCACTAGATTATACTTCCCTGTTGTTGTACACACAATTGTACTTCCTCGTTACATGCACAGGTTTTACAAACTTTGTTCTAGTAATAATCGGAGACGCATTCATGGGTTATACAAAGGAGGCTCTTTACGCGTGGGGCTCCATTAACGTTTTAAACTGCCTCACCTTACAATTAATAAGTTTCCTTTGTTCATACTCGGAACTTAATTGCTTCCGTATATGTTCGACTATCTTACATAATGGTACAAACACATTAACGTCTTCGGTATTAACTAAGCTTTCACGAATAAACTTTTGAATTTGCTTAATTAAAAAATATTTCTTAGCGAGTACATATTTTCCATGTTGCTCTGCAAATTCTATATCCGAGAAATCGTTCATGATTTGATCACAATCTAACCCTGAACATAGTTTAATACTCTGGTCTTTAAGCTTATTGATTTCAATAATAACACATTTGAGATTTTCAGAATTCATATATATGAAAAAGTATATTTGTTGAATTGCTTGAAAATGGAAACTCAAAGAGTTTCACAAAATGAATTCTGGACACGCTAAGGTGTTGGTCATCTTAGCATATCCAGAAGCTTAGTGAGATGATTATCGACGGCACACACAACCCTTGATCTAGTGTGGTAGGCGATTGTATTGACATATATACGACGGCACATCAATCCCTGATCTAGTGTGGTAGGCAATTGTATTATACATCACGAAGCGTATTCCCCACGAGTAGAGTCTAACTCATCAAATAATGTGTTTGACCTACAAGAGGATACGTTTGGTGCGTGGACAAACACAACACAAATAGGTGATTATGGTATAATACAATCAATGACAATGGATGACGACGGCACACACAACCCCTTGATCTAGTGTGGTAAGGCGCTTGTATTGACATATATACGACGGCACAACAACCCCTTGATCTAGTGTGGTAAGGCGGTTGTATTATACATCACGAAGCGTATTCCCCACGAGTAGAGTCTAACTTGTCAAATAACAGGTTTGACCTACAAGAGGATACGTTTGGTGTATGGACAAACACAACACAAATAGGTGATTATGGTATAATACAATCAATGACAATGGATGACGACGGCACAGGACATGGACAAACACACAACACAAATAGGTGATTATGGTATATTACAATCAATGACAATGGATGACGACGGCACAACAAACGATTATAGGTGACACAATGAATGAATTGATTTCAATGACAATGGTATGTACAATGAATTGTTTTCAATGACAATGGATGACGCGGGCTATTCTACATTCAAGTACACAAAAGCAAACCTGAAATCGAAACCTGGTTTGAATGTCAATAATAACGTTCACCCCACGTGACGGTGTGGGTTTGTTTTTGTACTTGAATTTCGGCTAAGCCCATATATAACACAGACGGATTTGTATATAACCACTCATTACAACGAAGTGACATAGAGAGGTGTGGTGCTTGTAATCATCTGTTGTGTTTGTTAGCGATCACTGACAACGTTGAAAACACGCGTAATACTTGAAACAGACACTAAAAAAAAGAATTAAATACGACGTGTGTATAAAACAGTTCTGTTAATACTTGAAAAAAGACGAAATTGATTATATTCTGTTAAGATTTCATAATAGCGAAACCATCCAATCAAAAACTACTTCCGCGTTCACCAACGGTAACTCTGTCATTAGTGATTTATCACACACGCGTTACCTAACGGAGTTATTCCCCTTGCGAATGGAAAATCGAAGATGGGAATCCAAAGGATTTCAAACAATGCAAGTTTACGTACTTTATACATAAACAAATCGAATTTTATTATTGAAGCGTTTTGAAAAAGCGGTCTTGGTTATACTCGATGCAACGCAATGAATAGAATACGGATAAATATCGAAATACCTACCAGCTGAATACAAAGATTGAAAAACTATCTCCGTGTTATTTTCAGTATTAAACAACTTTACAGGTCTAGCATTTTTCGAGTATTTCCCAGTCCCACCTCGTTTTGTGTTTTCGCGTTGTGTAATAGCTTGTAGATTCGATAAAGAATTGTTCTTACGATTTGAGTCAATATGATCAATAACAAGGCCATCCTTGATCGTTCCGTTAAATACTTCATCGACGAAACGGTGATTGAGATGATTTTCCCTCCAGCTTTAAACATCAAATATCCCACACCATTATTACACCCAACCGCCTTCTTGAGTCTACAGTGTCTGACAATACCATCACGAGAAGCTTCATAGTTTTCAATAACAGGATGTCTTTGAAATTCTTGGTTCATTTGTATACATAATACTTTTATTTGTCTAATTCATTATTTGGTTGAGATATAACATTGAGAAATCTTTCTATGTAGTCTTGAGCAGTTTTTATGATTTTGTCGTTGGCAACGTCATTGACAGCGTCGGGGTTTTTTATTCTTCGCTTGTCATAATAACGCTTCAACTCTCTATAACGCTTACCCCCGCAATTAATGCATAACTGCGACCTGCCTCTAACACCTACCCCGCAATACAGGCACGGAAGAGGACCATTGCTCCCCCGACGAAAACTTTGCATATGATACCCACAGAATTCATTTCTGCATGATTTGTTACATGGAGTCTTTGATCCAATCATAAGCCATTTACAATGATTCATTATATAATATTTTTCTATTTAAATACTTGTTTTAATTATAATATGAAGAAATTCAAGAGATTATCGAAAACTAAACCTTTGAAAAATGATAGCATGAAGGAGTTCAAGAGATTATTGAAAATTAATCCCCGATTTAATCGAGATAGAGTTTCTGTTAAACCAAAACGTCTAAAGGACGATAGCATAAAGGAGTTCAAGAGATTATCAAAAATTTCGCCTTGGGAAAATGCTAGTTTTAATCTCGATATGAAGGAGTTTCAGAGATTATCAAAAATTTCGCCTTGGGAAAATGCTAGTTTTAATCTCGATATGAAGGAGTTTCAGAGATTATCGAAAATTGCGCCTTGGGAAAATGCTAGTTTTAATCTCGATAGAGGCTCTGATATACCAAAAAATCTAATAGACGATAGAACCGTGTTGAGTAAAATCACAGAGTGTTTTAATGAATTCTACCGAGACGGCGCAACACACTGTTGGTCGACATTTCGAATTATCAATGATGATGTCCATGTACCCGTAATCGATGCTACCATGAACGACAAAAGAGCAGCTGAGATAATTTCACACCTTGGTGGGAAATCCAAAGGTGGAAAATCCAAAGGTGTAAAATCCAAAGGATTTTCATTACAAAGCAATTCTCAACAGAAGTATTTTTTAAGAATAAAATTCATTATCGAAGTCAAAGGTGAATGGGTTATCAGAGATAGATTTAATCCAATTCTCAAGGATAAAAAACTATTATTGTGAGTAGAGATTCCGAACCAGAAATTCTAACTGAAATTGACGAACCATACTACAAGAAATCCTACCCTGTAACAGTAGTTGTTTACGGAATATACCCGTTAAATGATAAACCTGATATTGCAAAACTAGCTCCTATGAAACTATCGTCGAAATCACAAGGTGATTCAGCGCTCAACTGTGTAGCAACACGGGTAATGGAACACTTCACAAATGCATCCCGAGGAAATAAACTAACTGATCTGCGACGTAGGAAAATAACCGAATGGGAACTAACAGTGAAACAGCACGGTGCAACTATTTCCGATATAGCTAAATTAGAAACATCATTAAGATTCCCAATATCAGTAACGACAATAACCGGAGAAGTATTATACGAACCGAAATATAACAAAAATGGAGCGCCAATACGAATTATTGATCATAACAAACACGCGTGGACGGATTCAGTAAACGTATTTCCACGAGAACGAATCGTGAGATATATCCCCGGGGAATTCCTCAAGGATGTGTTCCACGAAGAGAAATTATTTGATGCTATTGTTGCGTTGTGTAAAGATGATCCTGTGTCAGTGTGGTTACTTAGCAGTGATGGTTCCGAATCAGGATTTGATCAATTTGTAAGACCAAATGGTGAATTATATCGCGTTGAAGAATTAGATAACAGAATGAGAAAAATCGCTTATGAGTTTTCACCGGTGAATTTCCATGAAAAACTACTCGCGGATAGCTTCACAATTCCATCAGTGCTAGCTCACTTCGCAAGAGAGAAAAACTCATGGTGTCCAACACGAAGTGATTTTCTCGAGGATGTCAAATTGAGTTGCGTCGAATTTAGTCATGGAGGACTGTGGAATACGAAATACTCACGTGATTGTATGATTTCCGTTGATATATCCGCGTGTTATCCTGGAAGTTTTCTCGGGTATGGAGAATGTAGTAACTATTTTAAATGATTTGGACACCCCACGCATGAAATGACTCGTGTTGCGATTAATGGGCCATTACCTGATTTTGATTTAACCGGATTCGCTCGTGTGATATCATTTGAACTCGCTACAGGGTTACATCCGTGTAGTTATGTTTGGCTTGGTAGACATATATCTGAAAAAGCGTGGATGCCAATAGTGTTATTGCGGTATATGATCGATTGTGAGATGTTACAATCGTTGATTGTCAGTGAAGCTATTATATCCTATCGAGCTCAGAAAGAAGTTTGGTTACCAAAACCTGATCTAGATAGTATAATACGCGAACAGCGAGAGCATTTTCCAGATTTCAGTGAACAACAAATCATGAATTTGTCTAATGAGTTATTTGAAATTAAAAGCGGACAAGCCAAAGATTTTGGACGAAGAATAATCGGTAAATTCACTCAAGGTGGAAGATATGACAATGCGAAATACTCTTCGAGGTTGATCATAGACAACGCAGAATACGATTTTATTGTATCGGATTTAACGAAACAGGGAAAACTTATATCCCGTAAGGATGCTTTTCTATCCAATGGTGAGAAATAAGGTACGGTTGTTACCTACTGTGATGGATATAGTCCCCAGTATACACATTTGAGAAGTTCTATGCTCGGTTATTCTACTATTAATCTTTTTTCGATGATAAATAGATTTCCAGATACCGCGGTTAGAGTAGCTACTGATTCGATGTATATACACGAGAAATACAAATCGGATGTAGCGGCATTCACAAATCCCGAGGAAGCGTGGGGATGTTGGCGATTTAAAAAGGAAAACTACATGAATATTGTGAATCCGCAGACGTTGCAAACGATGATAAATACTTGAAAAGCAACCATAATCTCTCAGAGATTCAATCAGAATTTTCTAATGCACCACCCGTATCTGATCCCGTATGTAGATACAAGACAGTTTATTTAAACGGCTGTGGTGGGTCAGGAAAGACAACTCGTGCAATTGAATTATTTCGTGGGAAAAATCCTACGGATTTCACAAGCATGATTGTGTTAACACCAACTCACAGACTCGTCAGAGAGATGATAGCGCGGGGGGTAAAAGCCTGTACTTATCACAGCTTCTTTCGATGGAAAGGCGATACATGGACTCCTGATCGAATGGGCGATAAATTCATTCCTGAAATCATAATCTGGGATGAAATATGCACTGTATCGTTGAAAATATTACAAACCTTTCTTGAATGGTTGTTAAACAAAACTACAAAAATTGTTATGTGCGGTGATCACGGCCAACCACCGCCAGTTGTTGGTGGATCTCCACATGAATGGCTAAAGGGTTTCGTAGATTATTATGAAGAGATTAATGATGACCATAGATCACTTGATGAACAATTACGAGAGTTCAAAGCGCTAATTAGATTACAGCCGGATAGAATCCAATATGAAATAGCGCGTGAAATAATTTCAGAAACTCCAATGAATAATTTTTGGGAAACATGGAGACCGAATGATTTGATAATCGCGAGTAGAAAAATAGTCAGAGATAAACTTCAGATCAAATTATTTGAATTGCATAAGTGTAAATTTGCAACACTTCCAGTACCGCTCTGTTATAGACCTTCAGATACCCGAAAGCAGAATATCGACGTTGACATTCCTGGACAACGCGAAAAGCAGAATTTAGTGTTAAATGATATTGTGCTGGTTGATATTAGCGTCGTCGAAGATGCATTGGGGAACTCAAAGAGTTCTGCTGATAAATCACCATGGACGTTAGGTTACGCAGCGACGATACATTCTTCACAGGGATTGACTATCACAGACACAATTGTTTGGATGGTAGATAATCACATTGAGTGGTCAAATTTAGTTTATCTCGCAGTATCCAGAGTACGGCGAATAAACCAGCTTCGAAGAATTGTTGTTGATGATGAAATCATTGGTGGTGATGAAATCATTGGTGGCGATAATGACACTATCGTCAGCGCCGTCACTGGGGACATAATCAGAAAAAAACTCTCTGGTTGTAAACAACAGGATAAAAAAAATAATAGAAAATTTGACATTGATGCTGAATTAATAATTACGCTGAAGCAACAACAGAATAATCACTGCGCGAGTTGCAATTGTATAATGCGTTGGCAGTATTCGGATAAAGATCCTCGCCAATTTACCGTAGACAGAAAGAATAGCAGCATTGATCATACCAACGATAACGTTATGTTGACTTGTCTTGAGTGCAACAGACGCAGAGGTGCCAGCACAATGCCTCTGGCATCGGGTGCTAGTTAAGACCACGCGGTGGCAATTGAGTATCCTCGGGGATCACTTGTAGTTGTTGTCGAGTAAATCCTCGCTGAGGAGCAGTTGAATCCAGTTTATAGATTGCTGGTCTAGAAACGCTAGCGTTTCCACCAGTTGATCGTGTTATACCGGATATCTTATGCGTCGTGACACTCCAAATAGGATCAGTAGCTCTTTTTTTACCACCCTCAAGCTCTCCTGGTTCGTATAGATATCTAACAGTGACATTACTACCAAGAATTTGTTCTCGGAAATCTTTTTGTGGTTGTACGGGTATAGACGTTTTTTTAATCGCGTTGACAGGTTTCATGTTAATTGTTCGAGTAATCTCGTTATTGATTGCGGTAACTACACCTGGTAATCTCTTAACCCATTCACGAGATCGCTTTTCTTGAATGAATTCCTTCGCGTATTGATATCCAAATAACCGCTCAGCAAGCGTTCGATTAAATCGTTCAACAATTGCCTGATCACGATGTAACGCAGTATGCCCTCGTCTGATGGTGACATTGTGATGTTTCATCGCTGATAAAACAGCGCCTTGAAATTCCTTGCCAGGATCAACCTGCAATAGATTTGGCCAACTCAGAGGACCCTTTCGATAAATCCTTTCAAATGCAGAAGCCACTTCAGTTGATGATTTTGTCCTTAGTGGCTCTGCTTGTTTGTATCGACTCGCAATATCAACTACGGTTAACGCGTATTTGTAACCGTTGTCGTGTGGTAAAAATAGTATATCAGCTTGATGAACTTCATTAGGTGTTGTAACATCAAAATGCGAGTAATCAATTCGTTTAGGCGGTGGTAGATAAATTTGCCATATCGCCTGTTTTGATAACCAGTTCGCTGCTGTAGTTTTTTTCACTTTTGCAGCGCTAGCGAGTTTACTGATTGCTGCCTTGCCTCTCCAGTATCCCCTCGGAGAATAGTAAATAGATTCCATATTATTAATTACCAGCACCCATCATCAATTTGCCTTTCATAGCTGATTTTACCAACCACGAAGCCAATTTTTCTTTGAATGATTTATCGGGAATAGCATTCAACGCGTGAATTAATTTAACATCTGCGAGATGACGCTGTTGTAGATCGCCGTTACGGTAAGCTATATCATGTACACGACTTGCTTCATCGATGGCATTTATCGGCGATTCTCCCTGACGTGGATTGTTTTGATCATCAAGTCTCATATCTAATCGTGTTCCTGGTCCACAATAATTATACCCGGGAAGGTGTTTTTCACCTGGATATTTTGCCCACGGTAACCCTGGAAGTGATGTTAACTTGGCGGCAATATCACCTCCGCTTTTTTTTTTACAAATCGATATTTTTTTGTACCACATATTTCACACTTGCCGGTGACCGCGCTTCGATTATTTTTTGTGGTAATAGTCGTTGGGTCATTAGTCGGTGTACGCGCTCTACATTTCACACAATATAGATCCATAATTATATTTATGTTATATCAACAAATGGAAGTAATCGATTTCTCAGCGTTGAAAAAACAACAGCCGGTAAAACATCATCCGATGTTACCAAACTCGATTAGAATGATAATTATTGGACCATCAGGAAGTGGTAAAACACAGTTGCTGTTAACGATGATAATGAAGTATTTAACCTGGGATAAGTTATATTTGATTGCACCCAGCGTAGACGATCAACATTGTTATCAGGTGCTAAAAGATTACAACGAAACTGCTTCAGAAGCTTACGGCGGAAGCGTAATTGAGTTTATAACAGATATTGAAGAGGCACCATCCGTGGAAGACCTGGATGGATTCGTTAATAATCTTGTTGTATACGACGATGTAATGTTGGAGAAACAAAAAAATCCAGCTAGAATATTTTCCAGAGGCAGACATAAAAACTCAGACGTGGTATATGTTACTCAGCGATATACACAAATACCAAAAGTAATCAGGGATAATTGTAATCTATTGTGTGTATTTAACGGTGTTGATACACACACGCTAAGAAATATTTGGCAAACTTGGTGCTGCGGTGATATGGATCATAATCAATTCAAAAACTTCTTTAGCCGCGCTCAGTCAATCCCACACGGATTTGTAACGATAAATTTATCAGACCCGAGGACGAGATATCGTATCGGACTTGATCAAATATTCGGTTGAAAATCGTAGTGATTTTCATCGTAAAATAATTGTTAACGTATAGAAGCAGAGAGGGTGAACGCCAACTATATGGCGTCTTTGAGGAAACCTCAATTTACCGAATAGACGCCTTTTTTACTATTTGGTAGAAGCCTCAGATTTCCGAATCGACGCTCGGAAAGTTGTAGGATTCACCCTCTCTGCTGCTATTGGTGTTGTAAAAGATGAGATCCCAGTAGATTTTCTTGCATGCCTCATTCCATGTTACTGTTCGTATATCGCTGTCGATCATGAAAACAGCTTCAGTTGTCTGTTGTCAGGCGGTGTGTACGGAGATGACTAATGAGGCCGATCCGGGTATGAGGTGAACTTGCTACACCAGAAAGGTCGGTCATAAAGAAACTGCTGATATGCAAGGGTTTTTACAAGGACACTTTCAGTGCGTTATTTCAGCGCTTCGTTTGTCCTCCAACGGCGCGCTTTGCCCGAAGAGTTCACCATAAAGCTGGTGATTTAGAATCCGTTCTTCGGACATGCGAACAATTTGTCCAGCCCATCTAACTTAAGTCCTTTGAAGCAACGTGAAGAATATCGGTATTATGAATGTTATCTTGTCACCTTATCCGTATAATCTTTCAGAGACAACTCATGTGGAATTGATTGATTTGTCGGGAATATCTGCTATAGACACTCTCGTTAGCATACAGGAGAGTGGTGAGCACTGCCAGCACGGTATAGTTTCATCTTGGTGTAAGACTGATTTCATTGCTGATTCACACATTCCCACTTGCTTTAACAATTTTACTTTTGATCTAAATGTCAGTTTTGACTGCTTTTTTAATGCTTTTCCCCCAGATGATTGAAACTGTCGATAGGCTGAAAATTCGGACCCTTCCCTGAGATGCTCGATTCACAGTATTGCTTCCCAGGGGCAGACTGGCACATGACTTCAGTCTTTTACGTGCTGATCGTGAGGTCACCATTGTCGGATGCCTCAGAGAACATGTACATGCTGGTCTGTATGTCTTTTACTGAGCTGGTATTGAGGGCGCAGTCGTCAGCAAAGAACACGTCAAGATGGCTTTTGTTTCATCTGTAGTCGCCTCGGTTGAACAATTTCTCGTCAGTCCGGTATTTGTCATGGGTGCCCTCATCACTGGTTTGGAACGCATTTGTCAGCAAACATCATGCTAAAGAAGTTTGGGGCTTGAACGCAGCCTTGTTTCATGCCACTTGTTACTGAGAATGCATCTGAATGTTCGACGTCGTCCTGACCCCATCCCTTATGTTAATGATTAGGTAAACAGAATACAGTGTAAAAGCTCAATACGTGAGGCTAATAGTGTTTTCTCAGAGTGTAGTGTAACAGTTAAAGCAGAAAATGCATGAAGCTCCTTCATTTAAGGCAAATAACTAGACTTTTATTAAGTGTTTTCGTCCCAGTTTGTAAAAGGGATCGATTCCAAACACCAGAATACTGCAGTTAAGACTTTTGCTTTCATGCAGACCAAATACAACTAAGAACTCAATCTTTGTAACCCATGTTACTTGTTCTGAATCACATTCCTCTTCTACAGCTCGCATATCATCCAAACATTATTCTTCCTTTCGCCTGATAATTATAGCAATTTACTACGTTCAGTTTACTCGTGTTGCTATTTCAAACTCAATTAATGCAAATCTTCGTTTAACTGTATTTAACAAATCTCACACCCGTGTTGGGGAACATAAGCTTACCACATTGGAGTGAAGTTGTATTGTTATATTAAAACATTTCGTCATACATAACCAAAAACCGCAAATGGTTAAAATGTACAGCATTTATTCAAGATAAGAAAACATTATTGATGTGTGCACCATGTTTCTTTTCAATGAAGATGCATATTGGATCCTTTTCAGCCAACTACTTCTCCGTTAGGTTTTTCTCTGAAAGAAAAATCATTGAATGGTAACCTTTCCTGTTTTGAGCGGAAGAACATAAAACATTGAATATATTTCGAAAATAAACTAACCCATGGTTTAATAATGCTGTCAATCTAATTTAAATTGCATTTACTGTGGAAAAATTATATCGTCCATGGCTGATGTACACACACACAATGTGGGATACTGATATTGTACCTTTATAACTGTGACTCAAGCAGCTGTCAACTAAAGTGCACAAATAAAAAATCAGCATGATCTTTTGGAGATAAAAATAAAGTGAAATCGTGGATTTTTGGTATTCGAAATTAAATATGAAGTTTTCAACGTTATCTGCATGAGTAGAGGACTTGCTTCAAACTTAAAAGTTTGCAAAGTCTGTTTGTTATATCCTGATTGTCAGTATAATTAGGAACGTGTCAATAGTCTGTAACAAATATAACAGTTTAATATCCTGACTGTCAGCATAATTAGGAACGTGTCAATAGTATATGACAAATATAACAGTTTAATACGTTAGATGACTTATCAATTTGAAATCCGTGTTTGATTATTTAAATTATTATACTACAAGCTACGTTCAATTTAATGTGTCCTGACGATGATCAGAATGCAAACAATATCCATTTTTTCAATGCAGTGTTATTCGGGAAACTTGAGTGTGGTTGATCGACGTTGCTATTCAGACGGGAAGTGTAAATGGGTCTTAAAATTGATTACAAGAAGTTGACAAGATGGCAAATTATTATACATTCCTACACACACTCACATTAATAGTTACCAACCGACATTTTGCCATACAACAAAGAACAAACATCATTTAAACGTGTTTGTCTTTTTTATCTTTTTTTTTTTTACTTTTGTTTATATTTTCGTTTCTTCTTTTTTGAGGGAGAGGGGTCTATCTTTGAAAGCGAGGTATAAAAAGCAATTAAAAAAAAAAATTTAAACGTGTCCTAAAATCAATAGGGTTGTGTTCTGCGTTCATATGAACCTATTTTAGGTAATGATACCGCTATCAGAATAATCTAGTTTGTTCAGAACGCCCAGACACAAGCCGGTTCACACGAAAGAACGGCCGTTAATATAGAGATAATCCAGGCTATCTAATAATAGTAACAAGATGCGTTAAATAGGCCAACTCTAACTTATTCATGACATTACAGGTTAACCTTACGTGGACGCAATCACCTCTTGTCCATGTGCTGTTAAATCACATGACCAATACTCCTTTTGCAAACATTAACTGAATAGGCTCATTATCGTCTGGACACAAACGTTTGGAAGAAAACAATTTCATTGCCATTCAAAGAATTTATATTAAGTTTTCTATTGAATTTATTCCACTCTAAGGGTGACTAAATACTATATCACATTTGTCACATATCCTAGTCCCTGTGGTACGTTTACCCACAATTCATTTTCGAAGAAATTTCTCAATCTCTGTGAGCTTACTCATTTTCACATATGAAAAATCGCTTATCGTCACAGTTGTCGTCGTTCATGAGGAAGTCTTCATAGTTAAATAATCCAGCACAGTCGTCTCCATCGTGTATGTCTCGATTTGGTTCTCCGGGTGCCCATGGTTTAAATTCCATTGGTTCACTGTTTGGCGCCCAGACCCATTGACCTTCATTTATGATGTCATTTCCTGCAGTCCAGTATTCTATTATGGGCTGTCTTGTATCTGAAATAGTCCAGAAAAGTAAATTTTATATAAGGACCGCTCAGCGCATAAAATGTCAGCAAATCCGTCAAACGTTTTCGTTAGACATGTATATATGTATCAGGAAACGCAAAGAGTGACTGAACTGTGAAAAACTCGCTCGTACGGCAAACTAATGCGGAATTATACCGCAAGATTACGTTAAGAAATGACCTTCCGGTGAGACTGTTTTTTAGCAATCTAACTCGTATTAACTACTCAAAAACGATGACTCATGGCACAGTCGATGGCCATACTTTAGTACTCTATATGTTTGTTGAAAAATTAAATAAGTCTTTTTTCGTTGACTGAAATTCGAGACGAGTATAACATTTTTCCAAATTGTTCAAAATCTTTGGCCTTTAAAATACTATTGTAAAACATATGGCCCTGGATACTTTCTTACCGGTCAAATCCGAAACCTTCACTGCATGTTATAGACAGGCACGTATTTGAAATGCCGTTAAATATGGCACTCGATAAGTCTTACCGAAGGCAAAAGTAATCTTCACTGTTTGATATGGCCAATAACAGGTTCAAAGTGCCGCTAAACAACAAACAACAACAAAAGTATCTGCAACAACCCAAAACATTTGTGTAAATATTTCAAACAATATTTTAATAGAAGCGAATTTCTGTTCAATGTTCATCATAATGATCATGTATAATATAATTTAAAATAATGATATAAGTATTCTGTTTGATGCAGTTGATTAGCAAAGACATTCTGCCCCCTTCCCATCAAAATTTAATTTGTTTGGCCCTTCGCATTAACATAAATATTAATTGAATTGTTAGGCCTACCCAACCCCGTTTGCTTGCCAAACCACTGCTTTCACTTAAATTTTAAACTTAAAGTATATGCCTTGTCAAAGTTCGCTGATAGAGCCAGGACACCCCGCAAATTCGTTTGCGGGGCCGAGGTAGGGGACATATAGTAGTCATGTAGGCCAAAACATGTTTAGAGGTAAATGGGGAACACTACCACACACACACTCTTTGTCAATTTTTTTGTGTATGCACCTTTGTAATAAGGTGCAATATTTTCTCTTGAGCTTCCCGTGACAGAACCATATATTAAAGTTTGCAAAGATGCAATAATTTCTTAAATGTGACAAATACTTTCACTAAAGCGGGCATTAGACCAATGGGTCACAATTTCGACATTTTTATAACACCCACGCACACACACACACACACACACACACACACGCACGCACGCACGCACGCACACATGCCTTATGCAAAATGGATAATTTGTCGCTGTAACTCACTTCGTAAATGACTAAAAATATTATATAATACAATGAATAGTCACATCATGACTGTTATATCAATGCACGATGTCGGCAAATCATTTATAACTACATATTATGTAGAGGATGAAAGGTGGTGAAATCACTTGTTATAAATTGGAAAGAACCAATCCAAACTGATCCCCGTTCCCCCGCACTCGCCATCTCCTTAGTCCCATTATTGCTTTAAAATGTTTGATTTTCAAATGGATCAGTGGAAATAACTTACCATTTGCTCTATGGTGTGCACGTAGTGTATTCTGAAGAAATATAAATTCATCATGGTCGTCAATTGTAACGAGGGCCGCACTAAATGCGTTACAGTATTCCTGAAAGAAAACACAATTCTTTGTTAATCGTCCGAATTTAGTGACACTAGTCACATTTGTACTGAAAACTGCCAATCTAATGTTCTCATAAGTATAATCATCTCGCCTATTTCGATTTTTCAGTCAGTCAGTCTATCTGTCTATGTATTAATTGATCTATCCAGCTGAGAAGACTATCTAGATTTTTTTCATTCTATTCATAATTATTTTAAAGAGCAATCATATATTTTCTACTATGCTTCAACAAATTGGTTATAACTTTAGCACAGGATCTAACATGGCATGATTTATCGCTATATATTTTATTTTACGATGAAAAGCTTCATCTGAAAAGGTTATACGCACAGATGCTCGAAGCAGGATTAATGTTCAAAAGAAAGGAAGCAATATTCTGAAGAAAAAATCATAATGCATGACAAAATTGCTTCAGATTACCCCCATGACCAGTACTGAGATAGGACACAATCTATCAAAATAATAAAAGAGACAAAACAAGTCACTTCCAAAAACGTACGAGTTACGCGAAGCAAAGTTTGCCTTCCGGGACAAAGTTACGCCCCTGTACAACGATTGGCTCCAAACGTAACCAGTGCCGTATTAACCCATGGCAGGGCCCCTAGGCTTCGAGCTTCGTTGGATCCCTCGACATCCACCCGCGAATGGCAGGACCCCTAGGCTTCAAGCTTCTTTTGGTCCCTCGACATCCACCCGCGAATTTCGCGCTCTTTTAATTAATACAAACTTACCAAAAATGATTTAAAAAGGTGGAATTGAGCAGCAGTCTGATTGTTGTGGCATGGACTAGGAATGTGGATTTTTCGATTACGCAGCATTACCATGGCATGGCTAAAGGTTGCATTGTCCTCTGCTCTTGGTGGGCCAATAGGCTTCAGCCTATTCAGCCTTGTGGATAATACGGCCCTAAATGTAACATCATGAACCAGATATATGGATATCATTTAAATATTACCCTTTGAGCCAATAATATTTCGCCGTTAACGTGTGTGCCACAAAGTCGAGATATTTTGAAAATGAATGTAATATGTATTTGATTTATGTGGGTTTTTGGATAATTCTTATAAAATTTGAATCGAGTTAATGGTATCTAGGAGCATAGTTCTCAGATTAGTGAAGGATTGTATCGTAGAGTCGCAAATACAGTTATATCTCAGTAAAATCCAGTTCGTTGCACAAGGGTCACCCACAAGAGCGTAACTCTGTTCCGGCAGGCAAATGTCGCGAAATTTGTACGTTTCTTAGTCCGTAACTTCAATGATGGCTTGATCAATAGAAAAAATATCTCAGGAGTAAGACAAGCCAAATAGTATGGTCAAAATTATAAGATACAAATGCCACAAATTACCTTGTTTTTTGTATTTGTATTGATAAATCTGTAAACTCTTGAGAATCGGCATATGTAGTGGAGAGAGACAGAGAGACAGAGAGAGAGAGAGAGAGAGAGAGAGAGAGAGAGAGAGAGAGAGAGAGAGAGAGAGAGAGAGAGAGATGTACCATAGCGGCATGCCAAGGTTCCGGTCTCTCCACCAGTGCGTAACAATGGTGATTAAACGATTTCCAGTTTTGTTCACAGCCATAAACTGCAAAATTTATAACGATGAATCGATTTTAAAACAATTACTGAGCTGAAAGGGATGTAACTTTGTATCACACTAGAAATAGTAGATATGTAAGTTCCATAACAAAGACCTGACACTGGAGATCCTGTTGACACGTTTCACTGTACATTCTATTGCAAGAATACTATCCTACTTTACCAAGAATATGAGAACGAAATTCAAAATATGAACCTGAGCCAGGTTTTTGAAAATGTTATTATTTACACCTAAAGTAGTGTCTTTAGAAACAAAACATAAAAGCACATGTTGGTGAGCTAACGATGGCGACCTAGGCTGGTGAGCCAGCTGATTTTCCAAAAAAGAAATGGTCGAAGGTCATTCGTTGGTGTGTCAGATCTGTCATGATGTATATAGGGATTTCGGAAAAATTTAAAGTGGTCGATGGTAATATCTTTGTCGTCAAGGATTTTTGTAAAAGAAAATTTAAGTATTAATACTACACTATGTTACATCAGTACTGATAACTTGTCATGATCTCGGTGGACTATTTTCCTACTACGTAGGTGAGGTCTCCGTTCTAGTGCTAGGTCACTTTCTAATACTGTCGTGTACAGCAGGTTATACATTACATGCGTCAATGTCTCACGTTTAAATGCAGTAATTCGTAAACAATTTCAAAACAACAACTAAATAGGGATTTTCCGGTATGGAATATATAATAAAGATAGGTCGACACAGAAGTATCCATATTTGACCTATCAAGTATTTCACTGGAGTAATTCGTAAACAATAAAAGATGCTCTGACGGGCACAAAGAAAAGGGGGTTTGTATGTATGGAAGATAGGAACCAAATAGGTTACAAAGGAAACATCCATTATTAACCTGTAAGTGTTTCAAATTTTCACCGGTCTTTACATTCTTATCTACGATCATGCTGTACCTAAGGCATCCTGATAACGTTATATCGTTTAACTGGTTTGCTAATCAAATACGATGCACCTTTGTTTCAAATGCTGGTTGTAATATGTAAAATAAATTCACTCCATTATTTATATCATAACGATAAATGAAACAACTTCATTTCAATCGGCAACAAATAAAATGTATATAACTAAGTCTCACCTGTCACTGATATAATTAAAACGAAATTCAGTGTAATGTTTACCATCTTGGCGAAATTTCAACGCACTTATCTTGAATTTGCGAAACTGAATTAGCACATGCGCACTTGCTTTGAACCGAACAAGACTGAGACCTGTATTTGAATATTTGCTATCTTTACAGATTTCTTTCAATTTATGTAACCAATCTGTACCCGGTTCAACGCGTAGTAAAACCTATGACTTTAACTGTTTTTAAGCGACGTTGAGCATTGAACAATTGAATACTTCAATCCGATGAAAGCTGTGATTCTCAAACGGTATTATCTTAATAAAATTATAGTTACTATCGAGCGAGGCGTTTAATATGTACAGAAAAAGCAGAGATGTGTGTTCTACATGTCTCCAATCAAAGCCATACACATATTTCATTAGAGTGTAACCAGTCAAATACTCAAATACACATACACACAGAGTTTATTGAAACTCAGTCACACATGGTTGAATAATGGATAATAATAATAATAATAATAATAATAATAATAATAATAATAATAATAATAATAATAATTAGGACTTTGTATAGCGCCTAATCTTTAAAAGCTCTAAGCGCTTTACACCATCAATAATGATATGACTACACTACAGAACAATAAATGACAAAAGCAATGAAATTGGAAAACATAAAAACATGCTGAAAGTATATAAGATACAAAACATGATTAGGTCGCTAAGTTTGTCCCTGAAGTTGAAACAGGTGAGTCTTGAGAGCACTCTTAAAAGGGACCACTGTGTCTTTGTGTCTAATTTCAATGGGCAATTCGTTCCACGTCGCCGGGCCCTGGTATGCAAACGAACTTTGTCCATATGACTTTGTTTTCACCTTGGGGACAATGAGTATACGATTATCAGAACAAGAGCGTAAGGATCTAGCTGGTGTATACACATGGGTGAGGCTGGATAGGTATGTCGGACTGGAGTCTGTCATTGAAATATAGCACAGAGAACAAATTTTGTGTTTGATTCTGTATCGAATTGATAGCCAGTGTAGGGTATAGAGCAGTGGAGAGGTGTGCTCTGATCGAGGTACTCTAAAGATGATCCGTGCAGCTATGTTTTGGAGTTTTTGAAGTTTCTGGAGTAAATATTGTGACGAACCAGACAGAACTGAGTTACAATAGTCCAGTCTTGAAAGTACTAATGAACACATAAGTGTTTTCGTGGCATCAACTGAAAGATATTTACGAATGGAACTGATGCGTCTCAATTCAAGATATGCAGCCCTGCAGATGTTCATGACATGTTGGTGCAATGTGAGAGTACTGTCAATAGTAACACCTAGATTCCGTACTGACTGTGAGAATTTAATGTTGGTGTTGCTGATATTTATTGTCTGAGGTAAAGGATGTGGATGAGAAAGTCTTTGTGTTTGTGATCAGAACAGCCTCAGTTTTATCATCATTCATCTGTAGCTTGTTACATGTTATCCATGATTTCACATCCGAAATGCACTTCTCTACTCCATGGATGGTATCATTAACTTCAGTTGGGTGGCTAGACTTGTATATTTGGGTGTCATCAACGTACAGTTGGTGCGACACTGGGTGATGATCTATGACACTTGAGAGTGGATGTGGTGGTCGTTAAAATCACCGCATGGTCATTCAAAACTAAGCGATAACAGGAAGCACGTGATGAAGAGGCTAGTTATTCAGACTGCTCATTCCGGTTTTAGATTTCGATTTTACGTTCAATCAGTATATAAATTAGCGCTTAACCACACTTTGTTTTATTCGAAATATCCCTAGTTCTGGCAGCAGAGCCATTTTTTTTTGGGTCCTGTCTGTTCGCCCGTCTCTTAAAATTTGTAATCATGATTCTAGGCAGATGAAATATCGCTGGCATAATTTAACTGATATGCAGATAGTCGGAGCAAGTCTTTTAAAATATACCTTATGTTTTACAGTACACGAGTATGATGAACAAAAGAAACCCACTCATATTGACAAACTACATGTGATAGGGATCGTATAATTATCTCTGCTTGAGCTGAATAGATTCTCGTGCTATCAAGATGTTTTTTGTAAAATACGCTGTTCGGACTTCTTGGATTATGTTCTGTAGTAACCTTGCTAGAAAGATTACCTAGTAACTACATAAACCAGACCATACCTTCTCAAATTGTGTAATGCAGACAACTGGTGCCCATCGAGTTCCACTCATCTGGTTTGCAATAGCTAACTCTACAATCAACATTAGGAAAGATTATGAAGTAGTCTGCCAAGATCCTCGTCAATCATGAAGTGATCCGTTGAGATCATCATCTATGTTCAAATAGTCCATACACAAAAGCGAATCACTGAAATAAATACAACAAATGACGCTTGGCATGCTTTTCATTGTGCTCGCGTATGGAAATGTTCTTGTTAGATATGATTCTTCCCTCTTTGCAATGGTTTGTACTAATTTAATTAAACTAGGAACAGACAGGGTTCCGGAATGGAAGAAGTACAACAGAACAAATATTAAATCTTAGGGTTCTGTGCGAAACGTACACGCAACATCAACAAAACATATATCATGTGTTCATAGATTACTAAAAGGTCTTTGACAGAGTGTGGCATGAGGCATTGTGGGCCACAATGAAGAAGTACAGCATAGGTCAAAGTTGGCAAATTTCATCAAGAAGATGTACGCCAAAGCTACCAGTAAAGTAATTGCTCAAGCTTATGAAGGGGACAGTCAACAGTTCGAGTACGTCAATGCTGTCTTCTGTCACCCACGCTTTTCATCATCTACTTAGAGCGCATCATGAGAGAAGCCCTGGAAAACCACTGTGGGACAGTCAGCATTGGAGGGTGTAGCATCACCAACCTCTGCTTTGCAGACGACTTTGATGGGCTGACAGGCAGTGAAGACTAGCATACCACCATAGTGAAGAATCTGGATGAAACATCTTCCAGATTTGACATGGAGATAAGCGCTGAGAAAACAAAGCTGATGACAAATAGTGGCAAACAAATCTCAGGTAAGATTAAAGTCAGAGAACATGAACTGGAAACAATGAGCAGGTTCAAATATATTGGTTCCATGATCACAAACGAGGGATCAAAAGCAGACATTTTGTAACTAGCAGCAGAAACAACGGCAGCAATGTCAAAGTTAAGACTCATATGGAGAGACAAGAATATCTGTCTGAAATCTAAAATGAGACATTTGAGAGCACTAGTCATCTAAATCGTGTTGTATTCTTGTGAGGAATTGACCCTGAAAGCCGAATTACAACAAAGAATCCAGGCACTTTAAATGAGATGTTGCAGAACCATATTTGCCATCTCTTACATGGACCACACCACAAATGAAGAAGTGTGTAACACCATCAGGCACAAAGTATGCCAATATGAAGACCTCCTCACTACTGTTAAAAAGAGAAAGTTGAAATTTTTTGCCCATGTCAATCGAACTAACATAATATCCACAACAGTACTGCAAGGCAGCGTCTAGTGTTGCAGAAGGAGAGGTATACAGAGAAAAATGTGGAATGACAACATCACAGAATGGACCAGGAAAAGTTTTGAGGAGACACAGACATTGGAACATGATTGAGACAAGTGGAGGGAGCTGATCAGATTTTCAGCAGCACAGTGCCTCGACGACTACACTGGGTCAAGAGACTGATGATGAAGTATTAGATTTTGTGACATTGTGGAATTTTACTTTAGTTTCTGCAGTGAGGCATGAGTGTTTTACAAACGCACACCCAGTTTTACTTTATCTTCGTCACCGCGAGGGTCACAGCCCACCAACTGATATCCAGATTGGTATTTATCATAAGATGCCAGAACTTCCTGCAGACTGAACTACACGTGTAACGTTTAATTATATTCACCTAATCTGCATGAAAATGATGATGTAACGTCACAATGGATAAAAGGGAAAACTGTAATAAAGCAAATATCAATAGATTTCAACCCCATATATATATATATATATATATATATATATATATATATATATATATATATATATATATATATATAGCAAAAGAGAAAGAGAGAGAGGCATGTCATTAACGCCATTAAGATTTAATTCTTCTACGTCTTTTTATTCTTGCGTTCTTGCGTTAGATAGATATTAGTAAACTCTGATCAGACCGAATAGTTTTTGAAAGCTCCAAATACAAAAGGGGTTGAAACTGTTTGCAGTCACAATCCATTCCGTAATAATGCGTGCAATCTTACAAACTGAAGTGTGACAAGTTTAAAAAGTTTCCCTTTATTTAGGTTGGGCTATTGTGCTCCCAATATTATTGAAATTATTACAGAAGACCCACCCTGGCTCGTTTTTGTCACAAATTGAAGTAGTGATAGAGGAATGCAAAGCTCCGAGCCCCCAGTCAGCGGCTCTGACAATTAAAATTATGAATACACAAAATGTGAAATTCATCTAACAATAATTTAATATAATTCAATAACAGTAATCTCTAAAATAAAATTAAAATTAAAACCCTATCACTCGTCTTTCACTCGACCAAGTGACGGCCTATTTCATCATCTGACTTAGTGTGATAGATTGTACTCCTGTCCTGTGTTCTTATTCAACTGTGTGATCTTTATCTGGACTGGTAATCCGATTCCCTCCAGACCGTCAAACTTCTGCCGCCGTTCTTTCTTTTCCTTTTCTCTCCCAGAGGCTCGGACCAACTGCACTGGTGTAATTTCCATCTGTCTCCTACAGTTCCTCTGGTCCCTAAAAGCTTCCTGTATTAACACACAAGGACATTAGCATAGCATATTTCCCTAGCTATCTACCTCGCACTGAACAATAATATCATCAGATAAGCCATTACTTCATTTAATCACGCATTCGTGCCGATCAAAATTCAGATTATTTCTGATATGTGTGCACGGAGTCACTACACATACAATGTTGAATTATATTCACCTAATCTGCATGGAAATGATGCTGTATTGACAATATGGATAAAAGGCAAAACTGTGATAAAGGATATATAAGAGAGAGAGAGAGAGAGAGAGAGAGAGAGAGAGAGAGAGAGAGAGAGAGATGTCATTAACGCAACGTCATTATAATTAATCCTTCTACTTCCTTTTATTCTTGCTAATGTTAGTTAACTCTGATCAGACCGAATATTCTTTGAAAGCTGCTAATACAAAAAAAGGATGAAACTGTTTGCAGTCCCTATCCACTCCGTAATAAAGCGTGTAAAACAAACTAAATTTTAACTACTAACAAATTTGATCTAGTTGGTAATAATTATTATTGCAAATTGCGAGCTTTTCGCAAAAAGGGTTTTAATAGGCTGGCCAAATCAATGTTCCATGTTGATGAAGTCGAAAAGGTAAGAAGTCATAAACAGTATCAACAAGATAACAAATGCATGGCATAAAATCGCCCGCAACATAGTTGCAAGTACTACATGTAGGCTACAATAGATTAAGAAGGGAGAAACATTTCTTATAAACAGACTAAATCGTGGAATTAAAATTGTGAATATATGTCATTGAAAGTATTTTTCAACTGTGACGAATGTTTTATTGATACGTAACATATATGTAATGCCAATTAGAGCCTTTATATAAACTTTTTATATTTGGTAATTTTTTTTAAATTATTGATGATCCTTCCAACCCCTGCCCCTCCCTTTAAGCAACAGTCACAGTTATCACAATAAGTCACTTGTTTCGCCCTCAGTGGCAGAGACAATGACAGCACTATTTAAGGAATCGAATTCAAACGTTAAAATGAGTGTTAAATGTGAGAAAACTTTACAAAATCCTATAAATATTATCAGTTTTCTCACCTTATTTATTTATTTTATTTATTATATACTTTATTACTATATACTTATTGTCTTCCTACTGATAGAAAGTTCAATCTTTAATTAATAATTAAAATCCAGTAGGTAATAGTAATAATTATTGCTCTTTTTAGCATTCGGAAAATGAAATGTGTCCATGTGTAGTATTGAACAACATCCTTGACGGTAGGAAGAAGAAGAAAAAAGCCGCTTTATAGGATAAGAAGGGCATCTCTAACTCAGTTTTGATATACAATACACACGCGTCAGTAACTCACAATACACAAAAATGTATAGTATGTTTTTATTCTATATATAGCTGACAAACATACATGTAAGTATGGCGGCTAGCATTTGACAGCGGAAGACTGCAGGTATGTAGACACAGTTACCGCTTTATTATCGCTAAATTTCTTTGTTAATGGATTTGAAATGTTCTTGCATTTAGGCTTATAAAGCAATGTGGTTAGTTTATATGTGTTTAAAATACCACCTAACAAGGCGTGTATGTATTTAGTTTTCCGTACAACTTAAAAGTTTAGGTCAAGTTGCTCTGGCCTCTGTTTGTTGAATGGAATCACTATATGGCATACCTGCCCAATGATAGGTCTATATGATGTGAGTCTTGATTGATTCATATTCATATCTATTATTTTCTTTTATTGGATTCTTAGATTTATTCTCTCTCTCTCTCTCTCTCTCTCTCTCTCTCTCTCTCTCTCTCTCTCTCTCTCTCTCTCTCTCACACACACACAAACACTCACAACTAAGAGCCATTTTGTAAGGCACAGATTGCAGATAGTTTTTCTTGTTTCTTCAAGAACCTTTTTTTATTATCTATACAACTTATATAAGTTTTGTGTGTCCAGTACTAGATGTGCTAGTTACGGCCACTGTGACATGATTTAATCGCGTGCATATATATATATATATATATATATATATATATATATATATATATATATATATATATATATATATATATATATATATATATATATATGTGTGTGTGTGTGTGTGTGTGTGTGTGTGTGTGTGTGTGTGTGTGTCCTCGTACTAATATCATGATGAAAATAAAGTAACAAAATAGAAAATGAAGTCGGAAAACTTTTAACTAAATGTATAATATAGATAAGTGGACACGCCTTTTATCGAGCATTAAAATAGTCCTATTTATGTGACAAATGGACAGGAAAGAAATGTGACAATGGCTATAACGTATAACTGATACATGACAAGATATTATCCGACCACAAATCCTTGTTAATGTCAAGGACGTATTGTCGACTGGTATTGATACGTGACCGTCCAAGGTTAAGTGAATGATTATGTGGGTCGACAAAGATACGTCTGCAAATTGTTTATGTTTTGTGAAATACATATGGCATAATCTGATTATAAGTATATCTGGTTAGGATATTTTATTATATGTAAAATAAATTTTAAAAAATCGAGGTAAGCATCAGCACATTATATTCCTGTTACGGTCACTGTTGAACAGCAACGATAAAGTCAGTGTGTGTGTGTGTGTGTGTGTGTGTGTGTGTGTGTGTGTGTGTAATGCTTAGAACGATATAAATGTTTAATAAATAAGATGAATCCCTTGTTAAAAGTATACATTTTCTTAATTTTCCTGCGAACAAAAAAAAAGTGTACTTGGGGGCGGAGATAGTTGTAACCATTGGTACTGTGACTTAAATCTGGATATGTGGTCTACATATCGATATCCGAACGGTAGTGACCGCGTGAGGTAGACACATTCCTTAATTTCGATACGTAGGTAATACGCTCTGACCACCCAACGACCCAACATGAATATCCAATTCCCTAATACTAGGTCGGAAAGATCAGAGTGAGTTAGACAATTGAAGCGTTGACAACCCTAAATTGAGCTTAAATTTTAGCTAAATAAAAATCTGGTTAAACAGCTTATTCAGCTTTGTTTGTAATTTTAATTATTGATAGAGTATTGTAGCATACTTGTTATACATATTTATTGTCCGTGTGTTCATGGTTGGCACTTGGTTTTTCTATTTTTCTGTTTTTTTTTTTTTAGGGTTTAACGCAATTTTTAAGCACACGATAGGCTATACATGGTGGCCAGTTTTACTGGTAGAGGAAGAACCCGGGTAAACCCACGGATAGAACAACCGACCCACGAGAAGCTACTGGCAAGCTTTCTCACATAACTACATTAGCTGAATCTTAGACTCGAACCCACGCAAACAGAGGTGAGACTGCAGTGATCCGTAACGGAAAGCGCTTTAGACCACTCGGGGCCTCATCGTTTTTCTGCATTTTGATGGATGAAGGATCCTTTTAGCATATGCTTGTGTTTGTTTCTATTTTTATTTCATTTTTTAATTATTTTTTTTTTAAAAATTAAATTTTTTATTTTATTTTACAATTTTGCTGTTCTTTTTCTGAGAGGTGATCGCTATACATATTTGTATGTGTAATATGCTTTCAAAACTTGACATGATTTTTAATACGGAACAATTTTATTTTCATCGGAAATGAAAACTCCCCGTATTCATATAACTGTCCAGTTTTAAACCAAGAAATATTTTCAAGCTTTAGAATCCAATTTGTTTTGAGTTGTGAACATATGACTGTCGTGACCTAAGTTTCTTCAAATTTTGGATTCCTTACTCATTTCCATGATTTTTCTTCTTCAAGATGGCAATTTAAAATATTAGTTTAAAAAGAACAAAACAGTCTCAGTCTGAATTGACTATTTTAGAAGTATCACGAAATTAGAGACCAGTCTCGTTTCAGTCAGAATAGCACTAACTTTTAACTTTTCCGTCCTGTGTTCGATCCATAGTTACAGATAAACAACATTCAAGGTCGTCGATTTATTCTGGGTTTCTCGGTCATCAACGGAACAATACATCTCGTAAACATCGGAGACGTCAAGAGTATATTACATAAGATGTCGAAGCTTGTTATAGAGTCAAAACGTAATAAACTTAGTGTTTAAAGTTTTTTTGTTTTCTTATTTGCTTCAGATATTGTTTCAGTTTTTCCTGAGCTTTCAACGCAATGTCCGAACTGATAAATACCATTTCTACAAGACCCGAAGCTACCACAGTTACAGTGCGTAGGTGGAAACTGATTGAAGGCAACCATTCCTTTTGCTGTGATGGCCGCATTGTATGTGCAAAAAACTTTGCAGGTCTTGTATTCGTTGTCATCCTGATATGGGGCATCGGTAAGGACAAATAATCTCACTCGTTAATCTTGTTGTAATTCGTATCGTAGGCTCTGGAGAGGCTTTGTAAGTGGCACTCACTTTCTCGTCGTTATCACTGGCCGATCCAGAGGTGGAAGGGTTTTCTTTCAAGCTCTGTTTTCAAGTTAAATTAGTATGCTTTCAGAAACCAAGTCCTTATCAGATTTTAACCTTTAGAAATACTGAATGCTTCCCAATTTTTTTACACATGAATCGAATATCAGTGTATTTTGTTTTGTGATTGATGTGAAATAGAATTACGTTTATTTTTCTATCAACATTTTATATCGTCGCACCTGTTCTGTCATCATCTTAGTTTTTTATGTACTATGCCATATATATTGGTTAGCTGTTTTTTTGTGGTGGGGGCGTCTTTTTATGTGCTTGGGGGAGGGGTTGATTGTTTTGTTATGTTTTGGGAGTTCTTATGGTTTGCTTGGATGGGGGATTTTTAGTTGTCTGTTTTAGCGGAATTTTTAACATTATAGGCTACAGCATACAAAGGACACTCCGTGTTGGCAGACATGGGCTGACCAGTGCGGGTTACAAACCCTCAAGGATTGGATTATTTCCTCAATATGGATAGTCATAATATGGTATCGATTTGATTTAATAGCTTAGCAAAGCGAAAAGGCGATGCAAAATCAGTTTACTATTAACAAACAATTTATACCTCTGTCTGAATAAAGAATATATTCAAAAGGCTGATGGTTGCTTCATCAACTCGTTGAAAATATTGTCTGATTTGTTTCCTAAAGTTTAGTATCTAATTTACATGGGTATATAATCTTTTCTACGCATTTTTATGAATATTATGTGTGTTCAATTTAAAATTGCGTCACTGACCTAAAGCATCCATGCCTTTGTTTGTAAAATAAAATATATCAATTTACTTTAATTATGGAGCTCCCTTTCAGTGAAAAAAATACATGTATGTACACGCGTGTATGTGTCCGGGGGAGGGGGGGGGGTAACCAGTCTGATGTTTGATGAAGTACTGATTACTTGAGCGATGTTATCTCAGTTCTGAATTTGTTGACAACCTAAACGGAACAATGAAACATTGGCCGACATGAGTTTGTACTTTCTTTTTGCTTTTAATCAGGCATTACTTAAACAAGACAAATAGGTCAGGTGCGATCAGAATCCGCAGTTTCCGTTCAGATTTAAGATCATACAAAGTAATGGAAGCATTTGAACAATTGTGATTTGATTTTCATGTAACCTCATTTTACAGGAGCCATGTATTTTGCTGTGGATTGCCCGTATCTAGCGATCAAGGTCAGTCCAGCGATTCCATTCTTTGGGTGTCTATTTTACGTTTTCCTCCTCTGCGTTTTATTCAAAACGTCATGTACGGACCCTGGATTCCTACCACGACCCACCACGGATGAAATTAAGTTCATCGCACAGCAAATAGTTAAGTCTACAAGTCAGACGAGTGAAGGGACAAGTTTAGATAACTCATTCAAGCTCAGCACTGGCAGTCATAATGCCATATATCAGCAGATTGAAGTAAAAGGGAGACAATTCAAAATTAAATTCTGCGATACATGTCAGATGTTTCGACCTCCACGTGCTTCACACTGCGCACAATGTAACAGTTGCGTGGATGAATTTGATCATCATTGTCCAGTTGTGGGCAACTGCGTAGGAAAAAGAAATCATAGATATTTCTTTATATTTCTAATATGGGTGGTTTTCATGTGCACCTATGTATTTGCGTGCAACGTCACTGTAATAGTTTTGCGAACCAGAGATGGACAGTCCTCAGTAAATGACTACGTTGTGAGTGTTCTGGAAGCCATAATATGTTTAGCAGCAATTTTGACCACAGGAGGGTTTTTTTGTTACCATTGCTTTTTAATGGGCACAGCTAACACGACCAACGAGCACCACAAGGGTACTTTTAGCGCTGATAAATTTAAGAACAACATTAATCCCTACCATAGAGGAAGTTGTCTGAAGAATTTTGCGCATGCTTTGTGTGGTCCGCAAACTCCTAGCCTTATTGACAGGAGAGGCTATGTAATAGTCAATATTGATGAGACAAAGACACAGCGATAATCTTTTATAAGTACCCACGTCGGTAAAATCAATTAAACCATAAAATTCATTTCGAAAATGTCTTGTTGGTGTAAATGTGGGTCTTCTGTATCTTCAGTTATAAAAAGATATATATATATATATATATATATATATATATATATATATATATATATATATATATATATATATAAGCAAATATCTTGAAACAGAGAACTAGCATCGAAATCTCTTCACATTCTGACACCAGATGTGTGTAATCAATAGATCTGAGTGATGTTTGAACTAGTGAAGCCTTGACTTTTGTGTGTGGGATGCAGGAATACAAAATGTCAAAGATATTTATTTAAAAATCAGTTCAAGTTCTGCTTCTAAACGGTTTATTCCGGGCTGTGGTAGACCAACAAAAGCTGTGATTATTTCGCCTTTTTAAAAGGTTCATATAGAAATATCAGTGGAGAGATTACTTGAGTAAAATTGGCAATTATGTAATGTGATAATAAAATGTCCACTTCAAAACGCATGGTTATCCGAATGATGTTGAAGCATCTGAATCAAAACTGTAATCAAGTTAGACGTGGACATGTAACGCAAACAGGTAGAACACACGATGAAAAAATACACAAGTAAAGAAAACTAAAAGATCTACAATTAATTACACAAGAGTTGCAAAGTATTAAAAAGTGAAAGAGTACAGAGCACAGTTTGCCAAACGAATTTTGAAGGAAAAACGCTCGATAGGATATTCGAAAATATTAAATTGAAGAAAAGCCAGGCATTAGGTTGTAAAGGTGTCGTGGACTAGGTTGGGATGGGATGCTTCCAGAATTATATTTAAGTAGTACAGAAGACCCACCTTGGCTCGTTTTTGTTAGAAATTGAATTAGTGATAGTGAGATGCAAAACTCCAAGCTCCCAGTCAGCGCTGAAGACAGGTAATTACTAAACACACAAAAAGGTGAAATTCAAATAAACAACAATTTAATACCATTCAATAACAGATAGTCTTTCTCAAATGAAATTCAATATTCAAAACCCTGTCACTCGTCTTTCACTCGACCAAGTGACGGCCTATTTCATCATATGACTTAGTGCGATAGATTTTCCTCCTGTCTTGTGTTCCTACTCATCTGTATTATTTTTTCCCTTGACTGGTACTCCAGTTCCACTTGAGTCCATTAACTACGTCATTCAAACTTCTGCCTCCGTTCTCCCATTTTCTTGTCTCCCAGAGACTCGGGACCAACTGTACTAGGGTATTTCCCTTCTCTGTCTCCTATAGCTCCTCCGGTCACTAAAACCTTCCTGTACGAGCACACAAGGATATTAGCGTATTCCTCTAGCCATGTAGACTCACACCAAACAACAATCTATTATCAGATATGATATTACCTTGTTTGATCACGCATTCGTGCACATCAAAATAGCCATACTTTCTGGTATGGTATCCACGGTATCAACTGCTTATCATGCATATATCAATAGATTTCATCACATCGGTATATATATATTCTCAGTCTTATTATACAGAATAATATCACATCACATAAACAGACGCATTTATGTACATTACATTTCTACAAAGTGTTCACAGATATATACATCTCCATGCGCTGATATATCCTTACACTTACTACAAAGTTATAATTCAATTCATCGTTTGCAAATCTAGAATATCACATGAATAAATGCAAGAGGTTACTACGAATTAACCAAATAGCTAAATACAATATTAATTCTTTACATAAACATTGCTCATATCTCAAAATATGCATGTAGATCAAACACTACAAATGAATCAAATATTAAAACTGAATCTGCCCTAAAAATGATAATTCTACGTACAAACGAATCTCGTAATGAAGTATACGTACTGCACATAATTAAAGTACAATTACCCTGCCGTAATAGATAGCGACAATCGAGCAAATAAGCCATTGACCTGTCCGAAGCTCCTTTGTAAGTCTGTCAAGGGTAGCTTACGACTGCCACTTGATGTTCCGTTCAACTAACATCGGTAATGCATCAGTTACCTGTGAATCGCACGTGGCTAAATAAAGTGCCAGTAACAAGTTCATATGGCCATGTTATACACAACTGGCTCTGACACCTCGTTGTTTGCAAGGCTGACACTTGTAACAGTTATGGAGCCGAATAATTAGCCTCAGGATCTAGCATATACATGTTGTAATCTAGTTATTGTTCCTTCTTTACAACGTGACATAGGTGAAGGGTTAAAACAATTGTTCAAAAAGAACGATGTGACAGTTCTTAGATTGATAAAGCTGCAATTATGATAGCAGCAAATATCTGTATAACTGTAGCAAAGTCTATAAAGACCTTAGAAGTTGTAGAGGAGGAACGAGTGATGGTGGAGGAAGATTAAAACGTAACTCATTGCTTGACAAAATTGAACAAGGAATAAAATATGCCTTACGTTTTGTTTGAGTAAGCTAGTAAGTTAGAAAAGCTTCATCTTCATCTACTGATATCATCGGGAATTTAATACGCTGGCTTCTAAACTCCTTATCGGATATTGCCAATTTTTCATATTCAAGGCAAGCATTAATTAGTGTGCTTGCAGTTGTGTGTGGGGGGTGGTGGTTTGGCTTTTTAAAGTACCATTAACATTTTTTCAGTCATATTGCCACGATGTCAGCAGTGTGACAGTTTATAGTGATGTTTAGCACTGAGGTATCATGCCGCAGACATGTACGATGATGTCACATCCACTCACATTATCCTGACACCAGGACGACCAGTCCTAGATTTTATGTATAATTTTGATGCCGCGTCAGCTACCCTAATATACAAATATTAAAACATACAGTACACCGTTGATGCTAGAATGATCCATATTTTTTGGATAGTTATAATAAATTGAAACATAAGAATCTGACAAGTCAGTGGAAGATCATTGTAAACTATGTTTATGCACCCCTCCCCTATTTTCACATATGCATGTTTCTTGTCTAAAGGACATTTTGAATGGAGAATGATGCTGACACTACCAATGCGAGCCGTTACTCTGTATGCCAATACTGAAAACAACATTATGTATTAAAGAGATCGATGCATATTGAGAAAAATTGACATCCAGGCAGATTTTAGATATTCTACTTGTCGATCGTGCCCACTACGAATGAGAGCTAGCTCTTCTTCCTAACAGACTTAGTATTTCATTGTCTTGACACCGTGATGTAGACGTCTCGTCTATTTAGAGAAAAATACAAAAATTCTAATTCATATACATAGCTACGCCCTAATTTAATTATTAAACAACTTAATAGCTGATAAAGTCACGTGATATCATTAAAAACTTGACAGGAGATAATTTACGAAACTATCCAGTCTGGATAAGCGTTGATATTATTGATTTGAAGTGTATTTACGTATACCATTGTAAGTTTTACTAATGTTACTGCTAATACTAGCTAATACTAGTAATACTTTAATACAACTACAGGTTGGATTTTTATATACTTTACCAATAACCATGGTCACCTTTATCATGCTTGTCATTAATACTTACAGGTCCGAACCTAAGTTTTTCAGGGGGGAGGGGGGGGGGCAAACTTGTTATTGGGTTAAGCGAAGGCGCGAAGCGCCGAGTCTTCTAGGGGGAGGGGGGTGTCCGGGTTTAGGATGCAAAATGGTGCAATCTGGTGCTATCTGAACCTTGAAAAAGGGATCTAACAAAAGTGACTAAAAACTGCAATGTTTTAAAAACACTAAAAAAAAAATATTTAAAAAAATAAATAAATAAAAAAGAAATTAAAAATTTGGAACCCCCTTTGCATCTTTTGTCAAAAGCAGTGAATATTTTTTTTAAGGGGGGAGGGGGCGGACCCCCTGGGCCCCTATAGCAGGTCCGGCCCTGACGTATATTACTACAACAACCCATTTATATTGGCCGCCATGTATCTTGATCTGAAAAATATATATTAACCCTATAACAACAACAACAACAACAACAACAACTATATCAACGATAGTAATGTAATATTATCCTACGCTTATTGGGCATTCTACTTTTCTTTTATAACCCATCGTACATGATATTAGCAGTAGTAGTAGTGTGTTTGTATTTTGTGGCTTTTTCTTCGAAGGATGTGGTTAATAGAGCAATAGAATGTTTCTTAGTGTACATGTCATTAGCTAGATATGGTTTTATATCGAACCCCTTGTCAGCATGAATCATATCGATTGCCAGGTCTGCATTTTATAAATAGTATATGATATCACACAACACGCCACACACAGGTATATAAGCCTGCGTCGTTATTGCTGTACTTCGGAATTAGTATAGGCTGATACTATCACGGCCTACCTGCTGAAGGTTCTGCGTGGAAACATGACGGACTGGAAGCGGATTTTATCAAAGCACTAAAATTTCCCTCACGGAACAAAGTTGCTTACTTCGCAGCCTCTCAGGATGTTCGTGTTCTGAGAACCCCTGATTCCCGGTTCCAGGGTTCGTTCCCGAAGCAACCCCGCAGTCACCGCTAGGTGCGTAGGGGTGGGTGCGACGCCCCGGGACCTCCGCCTCCACCCCTGCAGTCTTTTTGTCGTGGCTCAGCCACTATTTGAATCTCAAAAAGACGCAGTTGGTGGTAGTGTCAGGTCTCTGGGATAAAGCAGCGCATCGTCAAGAATTTACTGTGAGTATTTTATCAGTCAAGCTGTCGTTATAATTATCATTAGGATCACAATATATCTATTTTTTATAGTTCTTTTGATCTCAAGGCACAATTGGTTTGTTTTTTTTTTTTACCTCTTCTATCTCAAGGCAAAGTCAGTTGTGTTGTGATTTATTTCTGATCTTCTAACTGTTTTGTCTTTGTAGCTATTTCCGATCAACATTTACTATTTTCTTTTCTGCCATTATTTCCCCCTATTCGTTCTACCTCTGTCATCCTAGCCCTATTCCCACCTATATTTTCCACAATTAACTCAACTCTTCCCATCCAACTATATGCCAAAACTGCTAATTTTAATACATGTTATTTGTTTGTTTATTCAGCCCATGGTGCTTGCCTTTGATCATGTATATTGGCATGACTGCCCTTGTGAAAGTCAAGATAACATTGATGTGTTTACATTAGTTTATCAGCTACTAATTTACAGGTAGAAGGAACTTTTCTCATCGTTGTGTATCAAAGCTTACCCTGTGACTAGACTAAATTAGTTTGACAATGATTTTTTTGTTGATTTGCTTGTTGACTTGCATATTAAAAGTCTAAACCAACTTGAAGCACGGTAAAATTAGCAATCGTGTCAGCATTTTATGGTGTATACACGTGAAAAAGAGACATATTTCACTCCGGGATACTTTATTTTGCACACATATTTTTTATATTGTAAATTAAATATGTATATAACTGATTTGTATTAAAATAGCGATTTCAATTCTCAAAGCAGTAAGTTTCGCTAGTCAGTACTTTCATTATGCAGTCTATAAGTTTTTTTGGAATAATTCGTTGTCTATTTTCAATTAAAGATTATTATAATTAATTACTGTTACGTCTCCTGAAAACCAGACCGTATCTTATCTTAGGCATAAATATCCACACTTATCCTTCTGTATCACAGCTTCCAATGATGTGGTCGCTTATTAAAAACTCTCACACTTTTAAAATACTTTTTGCATGTTCATGGTCAATCTTCCTTCTTAATTCGCTCAACCCTTTTTATTTATATTAATTTTAATTTTATCTTGTACTTTCTCCCTCCCTACCCCCCCCCCCGTCCTAGGACGGGTGGTAACTAGATGTACCTTAAACTGTATCTCTGCATGAATATATAGTTATTTCTTCTTTCTTTAATTAATTTTCTTATTTCAATTACACTCTAACATTTAGATATGAGCACTTTATCTGATGCGCTGTTGCATTGTATCGTCTAACATTATCTTCTTTTTCCAAAATAATGCAACCATCTGTAATATATCTTCGTTTCGTCAACCTCCCACCCCACCAAAGTCACTTCCAAGGTATTTACCCGCTTTCGTCTGTTTCCTACTTGTGTTATACTTCTTTAAGTTTCTTTATGCATTTATTTTCAAATTCATTCAAATGGTTTCTTTGAGGCTCTGTCCAGTTAGTCAGCTATTCTTCTTTGTGTATATTTCGTTCAGTATATAATATATATATATATATATATATATATATATATATATATTGAATGGATTTATGTCTCAACGCCTTTACCCAACCCCTATTTGAGTATTGAGTAGGTTGCTCCACTCCGGATAGTAGGTGTTAAACCATATAGTATCTAAATGAATGAGCAGTTTGTCTCATCTTAAGATTTTTTTAAGAATACATTGATTTAACATTGATTTTTTTAAATAGTTTTTTTTGGAGAAAACAAAAAGGAAACGAAACAAAATGCTGTAAAGAAAATGACGTGATGCAATAACTATTAATAGCTGATAGAGATGATTTTTATTTAAGATATATTGTTTAGCTATATCTTTCACCGGGAGGATATTTCCTAAAGGAAAGTGAAGCAACCTGTTTGATACTATCTCCTTTTGATTGTTTCATCTACTGAATTATCATCTTCTGGTTATATGCTGATAGTGTCATGGCGTTAATATCTTATTGTCTGAAAAACGTAGAGGAAGACATACTCTGGAACTGGGACTTTTCTTTTATGCTTCAAGAAGAAATGGAATGTAGAGAAAACACTTTTCAAATAGAGACTGTGAAGTAAGCAACATTTCATCTGTGATGAAACTCTAATCTCTGATAAAACTCTTCCTCCGTCATGTGACCAGGTGTGTATGATTAACCACGGCGGATAGGACATGATAGCAAGGTCTTATCTGGGCAAATGTTGACAAATAAAAGATATGAATGTTTTAATCTCTTCGCGTTTTTTCTCGAATAAAAAATGCCTATTCTTCAATTGAACCATTAATGAACACAGCTTATATATATATATATATATATATATATATATATATATATATATATATATATATATATATATATATATATACCTCTCTCTGTCTATATATATATATATATATATATATATATATATATATATATATATGCCTCTGTATCTCTTAGATAATTACCTAAAAATCTATATAGTATTAACAACCCAAACTGTTTCTGATCTTATTATAGAATCCTATTATATACCTGGAATACTACTTTCCATTTCATGTTTTTACAAATATATTTAAAACGTTTAAAATACACTGAAAATAGGTTCTCTTCATCCATCACTTGATTAACCAAAATTTTTTCATTTCGTATAAAAACAGTAGATTCTTAACTTTATTTACCCTATAATCGCATTGTACGCCCCATGTAAATAGTAGGTTATTGTTTTAGGGATCTATCATCAGTCATCTTTAAAATTTGAAACAGTACTCAAGAATTCTGCTATATCAACATCTTACTACTCGCGTTGCCATTCTACTCAACATTTTATAGATAAACACAGTTGGAGTATGTTTTGTAATACCAGTAATATATTTAGAAAATAAAGCATGTACAGCTTCAATGTAATTTGCTTGTTTAAAACAAAAAACAACTTCGATCAGATATCTGAACAAATTCGTACTGTATTAGTATTAAATATTTGGAATAGAGTTTTGTGTAGAAAATTTACCAAAACACATAAGTCTTGTTTTCAAACTTTGTTTTTGCTGCGTGTGCTGATAGCATGTTTCGCCACATATACGCTGCGATTTTAGAAGAGAATACACACCTAATATATTTATAATAAGATGCCGTCTCTATTGAGCATTCACCAAAATACAAACTTTTTTATTCACTCAAATATGCTCCTTTTTATATATACAAAGTAAAGTTTTAGATTTCTTGAAATTTAAATTGAAACCGAGCTCAGTGACTAGCATTTAAAATATGAAGATTTCCAACTGTTGCGACAATAGTTTGGACATCTGTAATTTAATTTTTCTGGAATATGAAGGCTGTTTGTTCAGTAATACACACACATACGCATGAACACGAATGCCAAAGTGCGTTAACCCAGATCTTTTTTTTATTCTAGTGTTCGACAACATACTTTTTTTTCCATTAATGATTAAATAGTGTGAACCTCACAATAAACAGTTTACTCAGGTAGCGCGCGTCAAACACGGCCACACGTGTAGGCCCACACCCTTTCAAACAGTCATACTTCAGCGCATAGCGTTACACATCATCGCATAATCCACCAGTAATTTGTTAAGACAATGGTAAACCCTTTTCCTCGTCGCTTCTGTCACTAGATCTATTGTTTAAGAAACCCTATTCGTTTTCAAAATGTTATAAAAATTATAACAGTTTGATAATTCTCACCATGATGAAGGTATACACGAGGAATAAACTCATGATGCGACAACTGGACATACATCACAATTAATTTTACTATATAGTCTTTACATATATTTCTCAGTACTGACCTTTGCACTCTGTGACAATTAATACAAATCATATATTAATCTAAAATACCTCCAAAGATGACTTCACTGTGAAGTTCTTGTCAAAGGTTCACCGGTATTGTTTTGAGAGGCTTTACTGTAAACAGAACAGAATGTAAAAAGAACACAGATTTCACTTCCGGATCATCACCAAGGCCTTATTACTCAAAGTGCACTGTCGCCGAAATACACACAGACAACCACACTCTGTGCTCATATTCTCAAGAATATACAATAACCTAATTTAAATACCTACCAAAAATGCATCAGTATAACTCTTCTTCTGACACCACCAAAATGAGAGAGGTAAACATGTTCTAAAAGTATACTAAAACTTCATTCGAGTGTACTGAACTTGAAATACTAATTGTGATGCAATTCCAACTAAAGATCCTTGCACGGATGCTAATTATGGATGACATTACAAAAGTCTAGCATAGACATCAATTATAATATTAGTGAAGACTACATAAAGAGATATGTTTCAGCTGCATACAAAGGACAAGATTGTAAGATTTATATTTTGTCAGATGGAACAACTGGACCAAAAAAAAACATACTTCTTACTCGGGGAGGAGAAGAGCGTTTTTATTTTCTTACTTTCTTTCTTCTAAAAATCAGCTCAATACAGTATTTACGTGGCGGTTTTCGTTTAGTAAATGACATAACTAAGGAAGGTTTACAAAATCTAATCCTGATAGTAACTACTACTAGTTAAGGCGGACAGTGGGGATAAGAAGATACTATTTACTTTGAAGAAAGACAGCACAAACAGCCGCTAGAAGAACAGTTACGATAGAACGACCGGCTCAGATCATCGAAGAAAAAGAGAGGGAAGAGATTCGTCAAAAACAAACGATTCAGAGGGTAAAGTTTACAAAGAAATACTAGTTTAAACGAGTCAGTTCATCAATTAGAAGAAGCTTTCAATAAAGTGTATTCCTATTACAAATTACAGATCAAGAAGGAAGGGTTCATAGACTAATTACCACACATGAAGAAAGAGAATTACCTGGTCATCCGACTGCTGTTGAAGTAATTGAATCAAAACTATAATCAATGAAATTAGACGTTGACATCTAACGCAAACATATACAAAATATGCAAGAATACAAAGGAACAGATTACAAATTTAAATTGAAGGAAGAGTTGAAAAAGAAGCACATTTTGGAAAATAACTTAAGAGAAAATATCCATAACGTAGAATTAAAGGAAAGTGGCCAATCGACAAAGGGTTAAAACAATTATTAAAACATAAAGGTATGATTATTCATTATGATTTTACAACTGTAGTAACGACGGCAGCAACGCTTTGAATAACTACAGAAAAGTCTCTAAAGACTTTACAAATGATGCGGGAGGATAAACAGGTAGCTCAGTGGTTGACAAAGTGAAACAAGGAATGAAAATTTTGCCAACTGTTTTAATAAGATAATAAAGCAACAGCATTCCCATATATCGTTGGTAGTGTACTAAACATCATTGCCTACTATCATTGATAGTGCACTAAGCTTTCTTTCACAACAAGCTAAACATATCATTTCTTTAATATCTGACCAAGTTATTTTGCTTATTTGAGCAATCATTTGGCATGTTTGTAGTTGTAAATAATGGACATTGTCAAGTTGTGAAGACAGCCATCATGCATACATCTTACCTGTGGTGGAGAACGTCACTGGTAAAACTGGAAGAGTTTTTGTGTATTCACACCCAAGCCTCGGTCTTGAGGCGGAAGACAGAAATTTGACGTGCGTAAGAAACTAGGCAGACTTTAATTCAATGAGACCCCAGTATCCAATCAGGGCTGAGTTATGAAATATGGGCCGGGCACCTGTCTAAATCAGACCCTTATTCTACAGGTCATTTTACCATCACTTCAGTACTAGCCAGGTTTTTTTAACCAACTGAGAGCTCTAGTAAATTAGGAAGTGAATTCTACTAGGCGCACTCCAAAATTTCGAATGATCAGCATTCGTAAAAGGTAGAGCGTGAATTCAGACTTGGAAAGCTTTTCGATAAGAAACTGGTAGTTAAAATAACAGACTACATAACCAAAACAATTAAAGCATGTGGACAGGTGGACAGGTTAGTATTTATGGAAAATGACCTGAATAACATGACATCAGAACCCGGGTGTGGGGAGGGCTTCTGTTTTCTGCCCAAGTAGGGGTATGTTTAGTCTTTGCACGTGCTGGATCCTTCCCATCATCTCCCACCCCATGAAAATAAACAAAGAAAGCACCACTAATAACTTTGTTAACAGAAAACTAATTGTTACTTTGATGCCTCAAATAAAATAACAAAAATAATCCACATGACAAAGAATGTGTAACAGGAAATATTAAGAAACGTAACACATCATTTTCCTATTGCTTTCCTTTTGCTACATAGATGGACAGGGAACCTACGTATGGGTAAGTAGGAGGCACATACGTCACAGGGTTAAGTCACGTGGCACTATGCGTAGTGGACATGCCTGTGAAAGTCTCATAAATAAATCCAAACTTATGGACATGGACAAACAGCACACATAGGACCTTATATGTAATATAATCATACTGAATGACATGTTTAGGTCCAAATTTAAGAGCAGCATGGTTGTCGATCTTAAATCTGTAAAGACAAGACACGTCTCACCATGATCACACTTAATATAAAATGATTTTTGTTTTCAATAACTTAGAAATGCAACAGTTTCTCATTCAAATATAAATTCAAAAGTCAATTTTAAAGTCATAACTGAAAACTAGAAAGAATAAATTTATAGACCGAATAACAACATTTATAAAAAAAAGAAAGGGAGAAGTGTGTTGTTTTGTGTGTGGGTGGAGGAGTGTCCTCTCCCCCTCATCTTTCACCAATCAAACCAACAAAACTATAAGAAAACTAGAGGGGAAAATCGATATCAATGCCGTCCTTACACACAAATCTATAACATACACAACAAAAGTAGCACAATACGTATAGCATACATAGGAAACCCTTAGCCAAGGGCACTCCAAAATGACAAGGAAAGGGAAATCGGCTTAGCAGTTTAAGCCAAGGCCGGACGAACAAACCTTTAGATGACATTAGGAAAAAAATACCCCATCAACAATTGTCAAAAATTAAAAATAATTTTTGATCAAAATTCTATTATAGACTGGAAAAACACGCACACGCACCATAGGGGGAAACATAGAAAAATTAAAACACTTTTTGGGGGGATGGGGATGGGGCATCTGTCTGTTGCCCCCCCCCCCCCCAAATAAAAGAAAGTTTCTTAAAGGTAAGATTTTTATGCCCGAATTCGTTGAACATTACTATATTCGATGTATATGTATGTATTCCTATTGTAATTTCTACCAATGTTACTTATTATACTAACAATACTTTAATACCACTGTAGGTTTCATTGTTATGCCTTTCTTTTATAAATTTCATAATGATCATTAGTAGTAGTAGTAGTAGTAGTAGTAGTAGTAGTAGTAGTAGTAGCATTATTATTAGTAGAATTAGCATTATTATTAGCATTATTATTATTATTAGCATTATTATTAGCATTATTATTGTTATAATTATAATTATTATTAGCATTATTAGTAGTAGTAGTAGCATTATTATTAGCATTATTATTATTAGTGTTATTATTATTATTAGCATTAGTATTATTAGTATTAGCATTATTATTAGCATTATTATTAGTGTTATTATTATTATTATTGTTGTTGTTATCATAAACATTATCATTAGCATTATTATTAGCATTATTATTATTATTTATCTAACTACCATATCTACTAGTACTACTAATGTTAGTTCCAGTGTATATGTGGTTAGAGCTTCCGCCTCGGATGCGGGAGGTCGTGGGTTCGAACGCCGACTGAGTCATAAAAAAGACATTTAAAACAATGGTACTTGCAACTACCTCGTTTAGCCTACAGCATTAAGAGGTTGGTGTTAGGACTGTTCAGACTGGTGTCAGGATAATGTAATTGGGTGGAACATGATGCTACATGTTTGTGACATGATCTCCCAAATGCTAGAATTTACTAACTGCCACATGCAGACATCATAACTAAATGACTTAAAAAAAAATTAAAGCTACTTTAAAAATACAACTCTCTCTCTCTCTCTCTCTCACACACACACACACACACACACACACACACACACACATTAATGTCTCTACTATAAAATTAATGTTGTTTCGACTTCGTTTGTTACAACCCATACTACATTACTATCTGAAATAATAGTAGATGTTAGTAATGAGAGAGAGGCCCGGGCCAGTTCGAGAGTTTGAGGACCCAGTTCCCTGGATATATTGAAATTTAGAATACCTAAACAAGCCAATGTACTTTACTATATAAATGATTTATAAGTCAACTAACTATAGAACGAAATGTATTTATTATTTTCAGAATTTTGTATTTAGAAAATATCGCTTTTCAAGGCCCCTTAGGGGTTGATACACGGGTAAATAGCCTCCCTCTGGGCCTGGATGTACAAGCGGTGGCGGTGTTTTTCTAGGAGGGAGTGAATTCTCATAGATTGTACTTTAATAATATTTTCACCACAGTAAGTTTATTACGTGTGACACATTCAGACTTGCAGCTTAAACTGGTTAATCGAGCACAAGAATGTTTCGTAGTGCACTCGTCACTAGTTAGCAAAGGTCCTATAACTATGCCTTGTCAGCATGACTTGATATCGATTACGAGCTCAGCATTTTATAAATAGTATATGATATCACACAACACGCCCCACACAGGTATATAAGCGTCCGTCGTCATTGGTATGCTTCGGAATTAGTATAGGCTGATACTATCACGGCCTACCCGCTGAAGGTTCTGCGTGGAAACATGACGGACTGGAAGCGGATTTTATCAAAGCACCAAAATTTCCCTCACGGAACAAATTTGCTTACTTCGCAGCCTCTCAGGATGTTCGTGTTCTGAGAACCCTTTATTCCCGGTTCCAGGGTTCGTTCCCAAAGCAACCCCGCAGTCACCGCTAGGTGCGTAGGGGTGGGTGCGACGCCCCGGGACCTCCGCCTCCACCCCTGCAGTCTTTTTGTCGTGGCTCAGCCACTATTTGAATCTCAAAAAGACGCAGTAGGTGGCTGTGTCAGGTCTCTGGGATAAAGCAGCGCATCGTCAAGAATTTACTGTGAGTATTTTATCAGTCAAGCTGTCGTTATAATTATCATTAGGTTCACAATATATCTATTTTTTATAGTTCTTTTGATCTCAAGGCACAATTCGTTTGGGATTTTTTTTTTACCTCTTCTATCTCAAGGCAAAGTCAGTTGTGTTGTGATTTATTTCTGATCTTCTAACTGTTTTGTCTTTGTAGCTATTTCCGATCAACATTTACTATTTTCTTTTCTGCCATTATTTCCCCCTATTCGTTCTACCTCTGTCATCCTAGCCCTATTCCCACCTATATTTTCCACAATTAACTCAACTCTTCCCATCCAACTATATGCCAAAACTGCTAATTTTAATACATGTTATTTGTTTGTTTATTCAGCCCATGGTGCTTGCCTTTGATCATGTATATTGGCATGACTGTCCTTGTGAAAGTCAAGATAACATTGATGTGTTTACATTAGTTTATCAGCTACTAATTTACAGGTAGAAGGAACTTTTCACATCGTTGTGTATCAAAAGCTTACCCTGTGACTAGACTAAATTAGTTTGATAATGATTTTTTTGTTGATTTGCTTGTTGACTTGCATATTAAAAGTCTAAACCAACTTGAAGCACGGTAAAATTAGCAATCGTGTCAGCATTTTATGGTGTATACACGTGAAAAAGAGACATATTTCACTCCGGGATACTTTATTTTGCACACATATTTTTTATATTGTAAATTAATTATGTATATAACTGATTTGTATTAAAATAGCGATTTCAATTCTCAAAGGAGTAAGTTTCTCTAGTCAGTACTTTCATTATGCAGTCTATAAGTTTTTTTGGAATAATTCGTTGTCTATTTTCAATTAAAGATTATTATAATTAATTACTGTTACGTCTCCTGAAAACCAGACCGTATCTTATCTTAGGCATAAATATCCACACTTACCTTTCTGTATCACAGCTTCCAATGATGTGGTCGCTTATTAAAAACTCTCACACTTTTAAAATACTTTTTGCATGTTTATGGTCAATCTTCCTCCTTAATTTGCTCAACCCTTTTTATTTATATTAATTTTAATTTTATCTTGTACTTTCTCCCTCCCTACCTACCCCCCCCCCCCGGCCCGGTCCTAGGACGGGTGGTAACTAGATGTAGCAATATCTTCCTTAAACTGTATCTCTGCATGAATATATAGTTATTTCTTCTTTCTTTAATTAATTTTCTTATTTCAATTACACTCTAACATTTAGATATGAGCACTTTATCTGATGCGCTGTTGCATTGTATCGTCTAACATTATCTTCTTTTTCCAAAATAATGCAACCATCTGTAATATATCTTCGTTTCGTCAACCTCCCACCCCACCAAACTCACTTCCAAGGTATTTACCCGCTTTCGTCTGTTTCCTACTTGTGTTATACTTCTTTAAGTTTCTGTATGCATTTATTTTCAAATTCATTCAAATGGTTTCTTTGAGGCTCTGTCCAGTTAGTCAGCTATTCTTCTTTTTGTATATTTCGTTCAGTATATATATATATATATATATATATATATATATATATATATATATATATATGTCATTGAATGGATTTATGTCTCAACGCCTTTACCCAACCCCTATTTATGTATTGAGTAGGCTGCTCCACTCCGGATAGTAGGTGTTTAAAACATATAGTATCTAAATGAATGAGCAGTTTGTCTCATCTTAAGATTATTTTTTAAGAATACATTGATTTAACATTGATTATTTAAATAGTTTTTTGGAGAAAACCAAAAGGAAACGAAACAAAATGCTATAAAGAAAACGACGTGATGCAATAATTATTAATAGCTGATAGAGATGATTTTTATTTAATATATATTGTTTAGCATATCTATCACCGGGAGTATATTTCCTAAAGGAAAGTGAAGCAACTTATTTGATACTGTCTCCTTTTGATTGTTTCATCTACTGAATTATCATCTTCTGGTCATATGCTGATAGTGTCATGGCGTTAATATCTTATTGTCTGAAAAACGTAGAGGAAGAAACACTCTGGAACTGGGACTTTTCTTTTATGCTTCAAGAAGAAATGGAATGTAGAGAAAACACTTTTCAAACAGAGACTGTGAAGTAAGCAACATTTCATCTGTGACGAAACTCTGATCTCTGATAAAACTCTTCTTCCGTCATGTGACCAGGTGTGTATGATTAACCACGGCGGATAGGACATGATAGCAAGGTCTTATCCGGGCAAATGTTGACAAATAAAAGATATGAAATATTTTAATCTCTTCGTGTTTTTTCTCGAATAAAAAAGGCCTATTCTTCAATTGAACCATTAATGAACACAGCTTATATATATATATATGCCTCTCTCTCTCTCTCTCTCTCTCTCTCTCTCTCTCTCTCTCTCTCTCTATATATATATATATATATATATATATATATATATATATATACCTCTCTCTCTCTCTCTCTCTCTCTCTCTCTCTCTCTATATATATATATATATATATATATATATATATATATATATATATATATATATATATGCCTCTGTATCTCTTAGATAATTACCTAAAAATCTATATAGTATTGACAACCCAAACCGTTTCTGATCTTACTATAGAATCCTATTATATGCCTGGAATATTACTTTCCATTTCATGTTTTTACATATATATTTAAAACGTTTAAAATACACTGAAAAGAGGTTCTCTTCATCCATCACTTGATTAACCAAAATTTTTTCATTTCGTATAAAAACAGTAATTCTTAACTTTATTTATCCTATAATCACATTGTACGCCCCATGTAAATAGTAGGTTATTGTTTTAGGAATCTATCATCAGTCATCTTTAATAATTTGAAACAGTACTCAAGAATTCTGCTATATCAACATCTTACTACTCGCGTTGCCATTCTACCCAACTCTTTATAGATAAACACAGTTGGAGTATGTTTTGTAATACCAGTGATATATTTAGAAAATAAAGCATGTACAGCTTCAATGTAATTTGCTTGTTTAAAACAAAAAACAACTTCGATCAGATATCTGAACAAATTCGTACTGTATTAGTATTAAATATTTGGAATAGAGTTTTGTGTAGAAAATTTACCAAAACAAATAAGTCTTGTTTTCAAACTGTGTCTTTGCTGCGTGTGCTGCTAGCACGTTTCGCCACATATACGCTGCGAGTTTAGAATAGAATACACACCTAAGATATTTATAATAAGATGCCGTCTCTATTGAGCATTCACCAAAATACAAACTTTTATATTCACTCAAATATTCTCCTTTTTATATATACAAAGTAAAGTTTTAGATTTCTTGAAATTTAAATTGAAGCCGAGCTTAGTGACTAGCATTTAAAATAGGAAGATTTCCAACTGTTGCGACAATAGTTTGGACATCTGTAATTTAATTTTTCTGGAATATGCAGGCTGTTTGTTCAGTAATACGCACACATACGCATGAACACGAATGCCAACGTGCGTTAACCCAGTTTTTCTTTATTCTAGTGTTCGACAACATACTTTTTTTCCATTAATGATTAAATAGTGAGAACCTCACAATAAACAGTTTACTCAGGTACGCGCGTCAAACCGCACTGTTTTGATGAATGTACACGGCCACAAGTGTAGGCCCACACTCTTTCAAACAGTCACACTTCAGCGCATAGCGTTACAAATCATCGCATAATCCAGCAGTAATTTGTTAAGACAATGTTAAACCTTTTCCTCGTTGCTTCTCTCACTAGATCTATTGTTTAAGAAACCCTATTAGTTTTAAAAATGTTATAAAAATTATAACAGTTGATAATTCTCACCATGATGAAGGTATACACGAGGAATAAACTCATGATGCGATAACTGGACATACATCACAATTAATTTTACTATATAGTCTTTACATATATTTCTCAGTACTGACCTTTGGACTCTGAAAATTAATACAAATCATATATTAATCTAAAATACCTCCAAAGATGACTTCACAGTGAAGTTTTTGTCAAAGGTTCACCGGCATTGTTTTGAGAGGCTGCACTGTAAACAGAACAGAATGTAAAAAGAACACAGATTTCACTACAAAATCTAATCCTGACAGTAAAACTACTAGTTAAGGCGGACTGTGGGGATAAGTAGATACTATTTACTTTGAAGAAAGACAGCACAAACAGCCGCTAGAGGAACAGTTACGATAGAACGACCGGCTCAGATCATTGAAGAAAAAGAGAGGGAAGAGATTCGTCGAAAACAAACGATTTAGAGGGTTAAGTTTGCAAAGAAATACTAGTTTAAAAGAGTCAGTTCGTCAATTAGAAGAAGCTTTCAATAAAGTGTATTCCTATTACAAATTACAGATCAAGAAGGAAGGGTTCATAGACTAATTACCACACATGAAGAAAGAGAATTACCTGGTATCCGACTGCTGCTGAAGTATTTGAATCAAAACTATAATCAATGAAATTAGACGTTGACATCTAACGCAAACATATACAGAATATGCAAAAATACAAATGAACAGATTACAAATTTAAATTGAAGGAAGAGTTGGAACAGAATCACATTTTGGAAAATAACTTAAGAGAAAATATCCATAACGTAGAATTAAAGGAAAGTGGCCAATCGACAAAGGGTTAAAACAATTATTAAAAGATAAAGGTATGATAATTCATTATGATTATACAGTTGTAGTAACGACAGCACCAACGTTTCGAATAACTATAGAAAAGTCTCTAAAGACTTTACAAATGGTGCGGGAGGATAAACAGGTAGCTCAGTGGTTGACAAAGTGAAACAAGGAATGAAAATTTTGCCAACTGTTTCTAATAAGATAATAAAGCAACAGCATTCCCATATATCGTTGATAGTGCACTAAACATCATTGCCTACTATCATTGATAGTGCACTAAGCTTTCTTTCACAGTAAGCTAAACATATCATTTCTTTATTATCTGACCAAGTTATTTTGCTTATTTGAGCAATCATTTGGCATGTTTGTAATTGTAAATAATGGACATTGTCACGTTGTGAAGACAACCATCATGCATACATCTTACCTGTGGTGGAGAACGTCATCACGACCATGGTGACTAGCCTTTCATTTGTTGTGCACGATTGCGGCTTAAATCGACAATGGAGGAGCAAAGCGGCGGCTATCTTCAAAGAGACGAAGTAACTGGTAAAACTGGAAGAGGTTTTGTGTATTCGCACCCAAGCCTCGGTCTTGAGGCGGAAGACAGAAATTTGACGTGCGTAAGAAACTAGGCAGACTTTAATTCAATAAGACCCCAGTATCCAATCAGGGCTGAGTTATGAAATATGGGCGGGGCACCTGTCCGAATCAGACCCTTATTCTACAGGTCATTTTACCATCACTTCAGTACTAGCCAGGTTTATTTTACCAACTGAGAGCTCTAGTAAATTAGGGAGTGAATTCTAATAGGCGCACTCCAAACTTCCAAATGTCCGGCATTCGCAACAGGTAGAGCGAGAATTCAGACTTAGAAAGCTTTTCGATAAAAAAAAAACTGGTAGTTAAAATAACAGACTACATAACCAAGACAATAACGGCATGTGGACAGGTTAGTATTGTTGGAAAATGACCTGAATAACATGACATCAGAACCCGGGTGTGGGAAGGCTTCTGTTTTCTGCCCAAGTAAGGGTATGTTTCGTCTTTGCACGTGCTGGATCCTTCCCCTCATCTCCCACCCCATGAAAATAAACAAAGAAATCACCACTAATAATTTTGTTAACAGAAAACTAATTGTTACTTTGATGCCTCAAA
>JAQISU010001239.1:8902500-9012500 GCA_029339505.1 Unio delphinus
ATAATATGCAAGCAGAACAAATTTAATGGAAAACTGTTTCCATATTGGTCGGCTGAAAAATCAGGTATCAGTAGAAACAGTACGTCATTTTCTTTCAACCAATGATAGAGAAGTATTCAGTTCAGCTAGCTACATTGACATACTAAACGAGCGCCAGCATGACCATGTTTCCCGATGGAGTGGGGAAATGGACTGAAATTCATTAGAGATGTGACAGTAAGCGTTGTATCAGCAAAACATTGGTACCAAATTTCTAACTCGATACTACGTTTAGCTTGAAACAACAGCTTTGATCCCTAAATTGTTCACCGAGAAAGCAGAGACGTGTCCTCTGTTATGAATGCATGTATAATGTATTTGTTACAGTACTGAAGCTGCCTTTCTGAAAGTAATTAATGACATTTTTTCTGATTTAGATGATGGAAAGATTGCCGTTTTGATCTTACTTGACTTCCCTGCAGCATTTGACACAGTCAACTATACTGTATTACTTGACCGTCATCAGCATGCATTTGGTACCTGGCTATAGTGCAAATAATATTCAGCCAAAAAAATTTAAAAAAAATGTAAATGGATCACATTTCAGTCCTGTCTTTGTTTTAGATATCCACATGGTTCTGTTCTCAGCATCTTGTACATTCAGCCTCTTTCACATATTTTAAGTTCTCATCCACTGTCTAAGCAACTGTATGATGACGACATCCAAATCATAGTCACTCAACTTAAGTCAATGCTACCATCCAAGGTGTAGAGAATTGCATTTCAGGTCTGAAGTCGTGGGTATCATGTAACAAGCTGCAGATGAATGATACTAAACCTGATGACATTCTGATAACCTCGCAAACACTTTCGTCGTTTAATCATATACCTCAAGCAATATGTCGCAGCAACATCAACATTACATTGAAAGCGATAATACAAAACCTAGGTGTCACTCTTAGTTGCAGCAACATGTCATGAGCTGCATTTTGAGCTGAGATGCATCGCCATCATTCACAACTTTCTACTGATACCAATAAAATACTTGACACTTGATTGTTCCTTAGTAATATCAAGACTTGTCTAATGTCTTCTATCTAGTTTTTCTCTATACCTACATCAGGTCTTTAAAAAAGTCTGAGACACCGCTGCTTTGATCGTCCTTAGAGTACCAAGAATTGACCACTCGTTCGTTACCCCTACCAGTAGTCTCCACTGGCTACCTATCTGATCCAGAATCAAACATAATCTCTCTTCTCTCTACTATATTTGGTTGACCTATGTGACGTCAACAACTTGTACACCTCTTACAGAAACTTAAGATCTTCCTCTGAAACTCATATTTTCGTTATTCACATCGTAAAAACATTTATATTGACACAGTTCGTTCTCACATCTGGGCCCAGCTACCAAGAATTATTACACCAAAATCGGATTCAAGAACAAAACCACATTTATTTTACATGCATGAAACGAGACTTAAAATGACCAAACAAGGTTTCTTTTCTTCTTCTTTTTTTTTCATTTTTTACAGTACTCTTTGTTTTCAATATATATATATATATATATATATATATATATATATATATATATATATATATATATATATATGTGTGTGTGTGTGTGTGTGTGTGTGTGTGTGTGTGTGTGTGACATGGTGGATTTGCAATGTATACACTATTATCTTGAAGCACTTAGAGCTTTTTTAAACACAGCGGGAAGTCGTTATTATTATTAGTAGTATTATTATAATTATTATTATTATTATTATTATCATTATTATTATTATTATTTTATTAGTATTATTATTATTATTATTATTATTATTATTATTATTATTATTCACTCAAATTGGAGCCCTGAGTGGCTGAGTGATCAAAAGAGCTCGACTTCACACGGACATCTGACCTCTGTCCGCGTGGATTCGAATCTCAGGCTCGGACGTGGGGATGATGATGTGGGTATGTGAGAAAGCTTGTCAGTATCTTCCTTTGGGTCGGTGGTTCCTACAGGGTTTTCACAGATTCTTCCTCCACCAAATTATACTGGTCGCCGTATATCTTGAACTGAGAAGCAGCGTTAAACCCAACACACCAAGAACTACTTTAATTTCCGATTATAATATAACTGTTTAAAATAACAGAGGTCATAGGTCGAATGCGTTAAAGATACAAGCGTAGTCTTTCTGTCACTTATTAATATGATCGAACTGTAAAATCAAATGTAAAACTTTGTGACATGCTTAACATCTATGTCTTCATTTTTCCATATATGTAGTGTACAAGCAGAAAAACGTCATATGAATGAACAAAGTACGCAGTGCGCGTATCAAAATCAACAAGAATATACCCTTTCATCTTATATTTCACACTGACATGAATTTGTACTCGAATAATGTACCCAGGAAATATGATATGTTTGTAAGTTTTCCATTCAACTATTAATATCAATGTTGCATTTTATTTGGAAAAAATTAAAGATCCTTTAGTTTACATGAAACATCTCATTGCCTTCAAAATGAAACAAGTTCTTAGATCTTGGTTTTACATCAAAAGCTGTTAATATCTGCAAATAGCATCATGTATGACGATTACTTTATTTATACCCATTTCCCTGTGACTAAACTTACGTTATGAAGTCTCGGTTTCATCAGAGATTTTGCATATTGTTATTTATATTATTAATGAACTCATTATCTACTATGTATTTCTGCACATTATATTTTCTGCTTTATGTCATAGGTGTAGTGTATGGTATTCTTAGAGTACAAGTTTCCAAGCCTCGACCACTTTTATTTACAATCGACAATTTATTTACTGAATTGTTCAAAACAATTAACTGTCAAATGTCAGACCTCCGAATATCACATGCAGTAATCAGCTAAGCAATGCATGACAGTGTTGAAGGTTACACACATGGAAGCCAGTTATTAAAAACATGAACAATATTTTAGTTCCGTTAAAACAAATCCCAAACAATAATATGGACTGACAAATGAAAGAATTATGTACATGTTTGCTCCACCCCACCCAATCATGTCTTATTGCATGTTATATTCGTGTTAAACATTACCATTGTGCATATTCCTCTGTAACTTAGGTGTGTTGCTAAGGAGACTTGTTGCTATAATCATATCAAACATTACATGTTTAAAATACAATGCACCATACAATTTATGTGGAAATAATTATTGATTATTTAGTCCTTATCCGACAGAGCGAGCCTCTACCTTTTGAAATTGAAATTTTTCAATGCTAATACTAAGTCATGTTTTAGAATTCAAAATTGTAAATGTATGCTTTAGAATTCAACATTTTACATTAAAATTCGCATTGACGCACTGTTTGTAGATTCCGAGGACAAACTATTCAGTAAGACATCAATACAATTACTGTTGAAATAGCGATCGATAAGATTCGTTTGTGTTTTCTCAATGAGCGAATCGTATCGTGTGCCGTCAAGCAAAGAATACACCAACTTGGTTCCGATGAAGCGCCCAATTACTAAAAGGTTTAAACCGTGGTCCCTTCATTGTCTAATCTGATATTTATATTAATGGTCTCGGGTCAACAGTATTAATCCAGAACTACTAGTGCATTAATCGACAGAAGATCGGGGTCGATGTTGTCAACATTTTTGGTATGTGAATTATACAACTTGTACGACATCACCAGACGACTCTCCGGGAATTTCAGCAAACCAGAAAGACCTGTCAAGGACAAGCAGGGGAATACCATCAACAGTTTAGACCAGCAGATGAACAGATGGGCAGAGCATTTTGAGGATCTCCTGAACAGGCCAGCATCCGCGAACCCCCCAGACATCGAACCAGCTAACGTGGATCTCCCGATCAATTGCGAGAAACCGACCAGAGACGAGATCAGGAAGGCCATCACCCTGATAAAGAACGGGAAGGCGGCTGGACCCGACGACATCCCAGCAGAGGCGCTAAAGGCAGACCTGGATGCGTCAGTGGAGATGCTGTACCCACTCTTTGAGAGGATTTGGGAGGAAGAAGACGTACCGGCAGACTGGAAAGAAGGTTACCTGATCAAGCTTCCCAAGAAAGGCGACCTCAGCAACTGTAACAACTACAGGGGCATCACACTCCTATCTGTGCCAGGGAAGGTCTTCAACCGAGTCCTCTTGGAAAGGATGAAGGCAACCGTGGACGCACAGCTGCGAGATGAGCAAGCAGGCTTCCGGCAGAACAGATCCTGCACGGACCAGATTGCGACGCTCCGCATCATAGTCGAACAGTCCCTAGAGTGGAACTCCCCGTTGTACATCAACTTCATCGACTATGAGAAGGCGTTCGACAGCGTGGATCGAGAAACCCTCTGGAAACTCCTTCGGCACAACGGCATCCCAGCCAAGATGGTCAACCTAATCAGGAACTCCTACGGCGGCATGTCCTGCAGAGTTATCCATGGAGGGAGCTCACAGACAGCTTCCAGGTGCGAACTGGAGTCCGACAAGGATGCTTGTTATCACCGTTTCTCTTCCTCCTTGCCATCGACTGGATTATGAAGACGTCCACCAGCGAGCGCAGGAACGGAATTCAGTGGACTTTGTGGAGCCAGCTAGACGACTTGGATTTTGTCGACGACCTTGCACTCCTTTCACACAGCAAACAGCAGATGCAAGAAAAGACAAACGTTGTGGCAGCCACGTCTTCACAAGTTGGCCTCAACATCCACGAGGACAAGACCAAGATCCTGAAGATCAACTCCACAAGTACTGAACTAGTCACCCTGAATGAAAGTCCCCTGGAAGAAGTGCAGTCCTTCACCTACCTGGGTAGCATAATTGACCAGCAGGGCGGTACAGACGCAGACGTCAAGACAAGGATCGGCAAAGCAAGAGCCGCCTTCATCCAACTCAAGAATATCTGGACCTCCAAGGAGCTGTCCTTGACCACCAAAATCCGACTGTTCAACTCCAACGTGAAGTCAATCTTACTGTATGGAGCAGAGACCTGGAGGACGACCAAGACCACCATCAGAAAAGTCCAGACTTTCATCAACAGCTGCCTCAGAAGGATTCTCCGGATCCGCTGGCCTGACACCATCAGCAATGCCAATCTTTGGGAAAGGACCTTCCAACTTCCTGCTGAAGAAGAAATCAGGAAGAAGAGATGGGGCTGGATAGGGCACACCCTACGAAAACCACCAACCAGTATCACCAGGCAGGCACTGAGGTGGAACCCACAAGGCAAGCGGAAGAGAGGCCGTCCAAGAAACACCTGGCGACGCAACCTCCAGGCGGACACCACCAAGATGGGCTACACCTGGAACCAGCTAGAGAAAATGGCCCGGGACAGAGGACTCTGGAGATCTGTAGTTGGCGGCCCATACCCTGATAGGAGTGACGGGCAGTGAATGAATGAATGAATGAATTATACAACTAAAACAATTCAATATAACACTTGTGTTAGAATGATATGTCATCCTTTTCTAATTGAAAAAAAAAGATCAAATGTTTCATTGCCTGAGACGGTAATGCCACTATTAAAAAAAATTGCAATACGATGTTTTCTGTTTTTAATTAACATTTATAATAATACACTCTTTTTTTTCCATAATAATGTTTCGTTAGAAGACGATGCGATAACACCGGCAACAAAGTTTGATAATATGCTGACGAAATCTGAAATGGAAAGGCGATTAAAACAGTCTTTCTCACCAAGATGAAAACGGGATTTTCAATTAATATTTTATGGCAAATTGTAAAGAAATAAACTATGCTGTCCAATAGTTTCTGTTAGATAAATTCAGTAAACGTCCAACTCACCTTGCAGGACTCGGGAATCTAGAATTAGCCCAACATGCCCTCCTGTACATCGTAATGGGCCATTAATTGAGATAGGACTTGAGTGAGGCAATGGTTAGAACGCCAGAATCATAGTCGATGTGGGTGCTGGAGCAGTCTGACTTGTATGGCGATTTGGGAATTTTGAACATTTGAACGAGACAACTCAATATCAGCATCATGAGAAGAAATGAAAAGAGAGAAATAAATCACAAAGATGAGATGTCTACAAATTTATTCTATAGACTTTGAGTGTTTTTCCTACCGATTTTTTTCTTTTCTTTTTAGTATAGATTTACAGACGACGAGTACAGTATTGTACTTGTGTGGGGTTTTCTAATACAAAATAATTTCAAACAACTCTTATTTTTAATTTTTTGGGTGGTTGGCAAAAGATTTGTAACTTCATATATGAAGAGTCTTAGTCTTGAGGTTTTGTTAGGAAATGTGACAAGGGGAGAGGGGGGGGGGGCGGCCAAAATCCGCCATGATATGATTTCTTGACTTCATATATACATGGCCATTGGTATTTGTTTACCATCAGATCAACTCAGGTCGGTAACCGTGGTTTGTCACTGGACACAGCAATTTACCCCCAACTAACAACCTCCTCGTGTTGCTGTGCCGTAGTACTCCGAACAAAACAAAGCATTGACTCTTGTGCGTGATTATGAAGATAATGAAATAATGAGAACCCTGTATCTCTCATATCAAACCACGAGTTCTTGATTTGATTATCATTAAGACACAAGTAGCACGTGCCATCTCTTTATAGGAAAAGCTATGTAAGCAGATATTGTTGCCAAACAATGTAGGTAGGATACGACAACGAGTCATACTTTACATTAATTCAGATAAGCAGTTTAAACTAGTGTATGTAATAATAGACACTTTCCTAGTGCGCGTGTCATAAGATACTATACATATATAGTCTCACAGCGCATGTCTGGACAGAATAACCTGTTGTCAGCATTTTATAAATAGCTTATGATCGCATACTCATGCGTCGCTCTCGGGTATATAAAGCTGTGTCATTAGCTCTGTACTTCGGAACCAGCTCAGCATATCCGCGGAAGGTTCGGCGTGGAAACATGACGGACTGGAAGTGGATTTTGTCAAAGGTGAAATTTCCCTCACGAAACCAAGTGCTTACTTCGCAGCCTCTCAGGATGTTCGTGTTCTGAGAACCCCTGATTCCCGGTTCCAGGGTTCGTTCCCAAAGCAACCCCGCAGTCACCGCTAGGTGCGAAGGGGTGGGTGCGACGCCCCGGGACCTCTGTCTCCATCTCTGCCGTCTTTGTTGTGGCTCTGCCACTACTTCAATCTCACGGACGCAGTGGGTGGGGATGTCAGGTCCCTGGGAAAAGCATCACAACTTGGAGAAATTTACTGTAAGTAATTTACGTCATTGACGTGCATCTCTTCTTTCAAGTATTTTTTTTTAAAAAGGTAACTGCTTCATACATTTCATCAACCTACTTACGGACAACCATTAAAGCTTATGGGAGTGTAGGAAGGCTGATATTTAATTATTTTCGGAGGGGGGATGGGTTTCATTACCAGTTTCCAAATAGCTGGAAGAAAGATATTCTTGATTGATTTGTTGGAGAGAAAAAAAAGGAATAATTCTTTCCATCATTAAAAAAAAATTGTTTCGAGATTAAAGAAAAGAAAGATATCTTGCTAAAAGAGAACATCCAAATTAAATGGTTGGTCCCTAAACGACTCATTCTTTACTTCTTTTTGTTGGGGCAGCATTATTCTGATGTATATTGTATGTGTTTTTAACTACTAGTGCCAACTTTTCGGTTGTATAACTACTTTCGATGAACATGTCTTGTTAGATGAATTGTATTTAATCCTCTAGCACAAGTCCCATACAAGTAAACTTCATTTGCACTTAACACGTTAAGACTAGTTTCAATATATCTGAGATGTTCTGACGTTCGTGTAACAATATTATTTGCTGTTCATGGAAAGTGTAAAATAATAATAATTGTTTTGGTTTTGTTTTGTTTGGTGTTTTTTTTCTTTTTTTGTGTTTTTGGTTCTTTTGTTCCTCTTGTTCTAAATGCCCCTTACTTTTTTGGAAGTATTATTATTATTATTATTATTATTATTATTATTATTATTATTATTGTTTCACTGAAAAATTCGGCGTGTACAATTTAATAGGTCTTTGTTGTTGTTGTTGTTTTTGTTGCTACCTCCCTTTAAAATTTATTTCATGGTTTAAATTATATCACTTCTACAGTACCATCCATATTTTCACAATTAATAAATTTTCTACGCTTAAACATGCATAGAGACAGTGTTTACTGTTGTAGATCTATTCGTCAATCTAAGCAACCGGCGATGTTTGCTTTGACTACAAGCATGTCTGTATTTTGATCATTGTATTCGTTAATTAAGTATTAGTTGATTTCAATCATGTATGAGGTTGTGTAGGTCAAAGCAACACTAACCTTTGCTTGTCAATACACTACTAATTAACAAAAACGAAGGTAACTCATTTACGGTCGTATAGAAAAGCAAACCCTGTGATAAGACAGAAATATCTCCATTATAATTTTTACTGACATTTGTTTGCTTGTATTGATTTTCTCTCGTGCACCAGATTGGACTAACTAGTGAAAAATATAAATATTTGCTCTGTCTGCGTAGGTTTGAGTCTAAGATTCAGCTAATGTAGTTATGTGAGAAAGCTTGCCAGTAGCGTCTCGTGGGTGAGTGTTTTTTTCCGGTGGTTTTTCCGGGTTCTTCCTCCACCAATAATACTGGCCGCCATGTATAGCCTATCGTGTGCTGAAAAATGGCATTAAACCCCTACAACAACAACAACAACAACAACAACAACAACAACAAATATTTGCCACTCAATATCACATAAATGTTATATCGTGGTTTGATAACTTAAAATATATCATTTAATTTCCTCTGGAAAAATCTTCAATTATGTCTCTTCTTGGCTGCTTTTGAACATGATTTTGTGTGCCTCTAAACTGATCATTGTCCTTTTCTCGAATTTTGTTTCCTCTCACAAAGCCCTAAACCTGTATTATCCTGTTTTGGTATATTCTGGTTATTCATTCTAAAGAAAGAATTCCTCGGTCCATACATTTTCTCATTTATTCTTGTATTTGTGTCATTCCTTCGTGTTTTATGTACAACTGAAGGCATCCACCATCCTTCATTTTCGAGCTGTCTCCTTTTAATTTCTCTTCTGCAAAATTATCGTATCCTGCTTAGATACTTATAATAATTTTGTGTCGAGGGAAACATCATGCATCCTAATATTTGCAAACGCGACAATTAAATGTTATGGAAGTGGAGATTCAATGTCGTGATGTACGAATCATGGAGTGGAACTGCAGATTTGTCGTCGTGCTGTACGAATAATGGTAATATACAGAACACACGTTGACAACAGGGACTGCGAAGTGAGCAACATTTGTTTACTGACGAAATTCTTCACTTTGGAAAAAAAAACCTTCCACTGTCATGTGACCAGATATATTATCAACTGCAGCTGTCAAGCAATGATAAACTAATGTGATCCCGGTAAATAAATGATAAAATAAATGCGATGAATGTCAAACGTTTTACTCATTTTTTTAAGATCATTAGCACTTCTTAGTATTTTCAACCCATATACACTTATTATCATATTTTTTATTTTCTTTTAAGCTACATGCCAACTTATTTTACACACACTAAAAATTCTGCCTACATGCATACATACATACATACATACATACATACATACATACATACATACATACATACATGCATGCATGCATGCATGCTTGCTTGCTTGCTTGCGTGCTTGCTTGCCTAGTAGTTAGAGCGTTCTCCTCGGATCCTACGTACCTACACACACACACACACACACACACACACACACACGTACGTACGTACGTACGTACGTACGTACGTACATACATACATACATACATACATACATACATACATACATACATACATACATACATACATACATACATACATACATACATACATACATACATACATAGTGACCTAGTGGTCAGAGCGTTCTTCTCGTATGCGAGAGGTCGCGGGTTTTAACCCCGGAAGAGTAAAACGAAAGACATAAAATGGTACTAACATCTGCCTCTCTTCGCTCTCAGAATTCAGAGGTTATTACAAGTTCTTGTCTGCCTGGTGTCAGGATAATGTGACATGGGTGGGACATGACGCTACATGTATGCTTCATGATTCACCGATGCTAGTCATTACTATAACTGCGACACTGCAGACGATTTAGCGATATGACTGAACAATTGTTAAGTAAAAATCTAAATAACACACACATACACACACACACACACACACACACACACACACACACACACACACAAACACAAATTGAACCCATGTCACGAATATTGGTATCCGTAGCGAAGCTTGTATGCATTTGCGCTGAAGAAAAATAGGTAGAGACTATGTGTATGCCTGTCTAAATGTATGAAACTATCTTCGAACATACATACATCCCAAATTATATTCCTACCTTGCTATGTAGTTAACATTTTTCCTACTAACTTCAAACCTGTCTATCCGTCTATGTACTCACATACATTTTTACACATGCCGAAATACACATACATACATACATACATACATACATACATACATACATACATACATACATACATACATACATACATACATACATACGCTAGCATGCGCATATGCACGCATACATACGTGCATATATGACGGCTTGTATTTAAATCAATGAGCAATCCAAAATGGACTTCCATAAATAACGGGAGAAGTTAAGTAACAAAGAAGCAAATTAAATCGGAAAAGTAGGAATAAATAAGTATGATATAAGTGGAATTCTTTTTGGGTGGCAGGATTACAAGAATGCAGTTTATATAGGAGATTTATCTAGATATACATGTAATTAGGGTGAACTATTTAACGGTCATACGACTATAAACTATCAGATTCCGAAATAAGGTCGAGTATTTGAGGACGGGTACTATCTTGACATGTGACCATCAAAGGTTAAGTTAAGTGTATGCATACACATTATTGTAAGTACAAGATTGCATGATCTATCTGTAGAAAGAACAGGTGATATTTGGTTTTAATGCTAAAAAAAATAAATATAGAACTGATTAGCAATATGAAAAGTTCGAGACACGTCACCTTTACCTATCAGTCATCAAGTTAATATTATCTAAAACTTCACTAGAATGGTTAAGGAGCCCCGCTCATTCACCTGACTCGACGATAAGTGCAAGATGGTACTAGAGTAATGTGTGCACATGTAATAAACCATTCTGTCTAAACCAAAGTGCTTAAAAGTTGTATTGTACAGGTTTGATTACAAAGTGGCTCATTACATGCATATTAGTTGCTATTTAAGGGAGGAATGTTTGTTGTTTATGTTACAGAAGGGATTTGGGAGGCTGAACTCTGTGAAAGGACTGGGGTTAGTGACCTCATTCATTTAGAGGCAGTGAAAGTTGTTGATAGCCCTGACTTTTTTAAGATTAGCTCATCTCCACCTGTCCCTGGTGTTACTTTCTGTGTTTATGAAACACATATAAGTTCTTTATGTTAGATCAAATTGTCCCTTTAATAGTAGAACTGGTACATACTAACTAGTGCACTGACCTTTGACCTTGCTCTTACATAAAATCACATAATGTGATTTATTCAATCTGACTAAAGCAAAGTTAGATACCGATAACAGATGACATGAATAAGATATAACTTATAGTAAAAAGAATTCATTTTATTTCGAAAGATGATTTTGCTAGTGAAGCAAACGTATGAAACAAGAGTTCAAACAGCTCATTGACGTTTATATACATTCATATAAAACATAGCTTTGTACCTCATAAATTTGTTTTTGACAAGCGAGACTAAGTACATTTGTTACTTCTACAGTCCCGAGCTATTTCACAGATTATTGGAAAAGTTAAGGTTTGCTATAGGTATAACCGTATCAATTGCTCAAATCCATGTGGGAGGAACTTAATGTAGCATTCAGAAATAGGCAACAACACTAGCTGTGATTGGTGGAATGTGTAAGAGTTATTGTCTTTTAGGCTTCGAAAACGTTGAGCCTATTGGCAACATGTGAAATTATGCTAATTCCTATCACAATCATATTTTGTAATTTTTCAATGAATTTTTACAAATGTGGTGGTACACATGACAGAAAATGTGCCTGTTGTGATGAGATAACTCTCACCCCTGTCTAGTTAAAGCAGAGTTATCTCTCTTAAATGCAATGGGTAATCTGGTTCAGTTATGTCAAATTGAGTATATATCATTGTTCTCTATGACACTGTGTGACATGCATGGTAAAGTAGGATAGAAAATATATTCATCTCCCCAAAACATTAGCACAGTTCTCATGCTCAGCACTCCTTTTATTTATGAAGCCTTATAAGAAAGTTTGATAACATTTTTGATAAAAATATTGAATCACCTGTTGATCGGTGTCTTCACCATTCTATCTAATAGTGATATTTTCGAACCGTTTTGACCCTGAACTACTGATGCATCATTCGACAGACTTTTGTTTGTTTGTTTGTTTGTTTGTTTAATTAGGAGTTTTAACGTAGCTTTAACAATTTTTTCAGTTATATCGCTACGATGTCTGCAGTGAGGCACTTTATAGTGATGTCTAACACTGGGGCATCATGCCGCAGACATGTAGCATGATGTCCCACCCAGTCACATTATCCTGACACCAGGCCGACCAGTCCTAACACTAACCTCTTAATGCTGAGCGTCAAGCGAGGCAGCTGTTAGTACTATTTTTGTAAGTGTATGGTATGACTCGGCCGGGAATCGAACCCACGACCTCCCGCTTCCGCGGCGGACGCTCTCACCACTGGGCCACAGGAGCGGAATACTCGACAGACTAATTTATTAGCAATTTAGTGGAATAATTATTTCTTAAAATACAATGTCAATACAATATCAATACAATTCCTATTAGAATATGTCATTTTTCTAACTGAGCAAAATATTTCAGTATTTGGCGACGGTACTCGTCAGTCTTACAAAAATGGAAAGCTGGTTCTTCTGTATTTCGTGACATTAATTTATCTTTATAAATCAAGTGTTTTGCTTATTGATACTGTAAGAACCTGAAGCTATAACACGATCATCAAATATTGATTATTAACTGATGAAAATCTAAAATTGACAAAGCAATTAAAGTAGTCTTTCTTCCCAAAATGAAAATGGGAATTTCAATAACTTTTGGTAGAACAACACAAGCAAACAACTTTAAGCTTTAGAGGCGATTCTTTCCAATAGCTCTGTGATGTGAATTCAAACAGAATCTCGTCCAAAGTTGTTCCACCTTTGGGTTTGGGGACGTGGAGTTAGCCTGATACACTCTCTGGTATTTGTAAGAGGTTGCTAATTGACAAATTAGCTTTGGTGATGCAGTGGTTAAAACGCTGAAGTTTGGACCAAAGTGGTGCAGGTTTGAATCCTTACCATTGGATAAGCCCAGATCGGTTACCCTGAATAAGGCATTTTACTCAGGTTGATTTGGACTTAAATAAACTGCTCTTATTGCTGTATTGTAAAGTTTGTGGTTTAATGCCATTTTTTCAGCACATGAAATGTTGTATATGGCGGCACCCTGAAAACCTTGGGAAGAACTACCGACCCACGGGAAGCTAATGGCATGTTTCCTTAAATGCCTATGCTGGCCGAGACGAGACTCGAAAACACGATGACAGAGGTGAGATGTCTACAATTTGTAACGGCAAGCACCTTAGATCACTGGGTCACCAGTGGCTACTATTGTGCTGTAAAACACAACATCAAACCGGACCAAACAAATCATCTATTTGATTATGAAAATAAAGAAATAATGAGAAACCTGTGTCTCCCGCATCCATCTACATGGTAAGGATTTGATATTATGACACAAAAAAACATCTCTTTGCAGGACAATCCAATACTACCACTGCTACTACTACTACTACTACTACTACTACTACTACTACTACTACTACTACTACTACAGTACACCACTCTACTACTTCTACCACTGCTATTATGATTCATCGTTCAACTACGGTTGTTACAACTGGTTCAGATATCTGCACCCGTGACAAACAAAAGGCTGCAGCTTCAACATCAGCAGCAAGAACACCAATAACTACTACTACTTCAATACAACTCTTCAAATTATATAAAGTTGTACAGCGATCTCCTTAGCAGTAGCAGTAGTGATGTCATTAAAAAAAAACTCGTTGTGCAATACATATATTAACGAGACCAACATACTGAACTGGTGAACAATTCACGTGGCGACATTGTCAACATAAGTTGTTGCCCAGTGTGATGCATTTAGGAGAAGATAAAAGTCTCTTTGTTTCGAACTCGACCAGGTGGAAAGGTTTGTTTTAGTATATGCAACAGCAGAATGTTTCCTCGTGCAAATACGGTTAGTTATATATAGTCTCACAGCGCATGTCTTGTCAGCATAATTTAATGTCACCATTTAATAAATCGCCTATGATAGCACACAAATGCCTCGCTCACATGTATATCATCTTTAGTCATTAGCTCTGCATTTCGGAACCAGTACAGGTTGATAGCCTATCTGATGATGGTTCGGCGTGGGAACATGATGGGCTGGAAGCAGATTTCGTCAAAGATAAAATTTCCGTCACTTAAATAAGTTGCTGATTTCGCAGCATCTTGGGATGTTCATGTTTTGAGAACCTATGATTCCCAGTTCCAGGGTTCGTTTCCAAAGCGACCCCGCTGTCACTCCTATGTGCGAAGGGGTGGGTGGGACGCCCTGCTCGACAAAGTGGATCTCAAAGATGCTGTGGGTGGGGATGTCAGGACCCTGGGAAAAAGTATTACAACTTGGAGGAATTTACTGTCAGTAATTGTAATACTGTAGCGCATCTCCTCTTTCTTGTGAATATTTTTTAATGCTAACTACTTAATAGATTTCATCGACTCGTTGACCACCCGTTTAGTTCATGCGGTAGGGGAGATAATTTTGTTTTTTAAAAAAAAAAAAAAGTACATTGCCAACTTCCAACGAGCTTGAAATCATGTTTTATTCCTCTGAGTGTTATATAAAATAATTATTTTATCCATTATATTAGTTAAGAAAACGTTGTCAAGAGATAAAATGAACAAAATGGATCTTTCTTGACAAGAAAATGCAACATATTTCAATATATCTGATTCGTTTTATACCTTCGTTCATTGTTTGAGGTTCTTGAGATGCATGCGCAAATAATTATTTGTTTTCAAATTGTCACTTCTTTCATAACTTCCTTTGTTTATATCTTCCATCAGACAAACTCGTTGTGTACGGATTAGCAGGACAGTTACCATACTGTTGTTTACTTCCCTTTCAAATTAATTTCACCTTTCCAGTTATATAACAGCTGCAGCTACATCCATGTTTTCCACAATTGATGCTTATTCTCTTTTTCAACATATGCATAGAGACCGTGATTGTGCGTAGATCTATATATTCGTCCATCTACGCAAACGGTGATGTTTGACTACAGGTATGTCTGTATTTTTATCGATGTATTTATTAATCTTTATTAGCTTTTTTGAAAGCATGCATGGCCACATCTAGGCAAAAGTCACACTGACTTGTTTACCTATTCTTGTCAATACACTACTTATTAACAAGTCGAATGTAAATCGTGTACAGTTGTATACAAAAGCGAACCTATTATCCGGGGACTTTTCAAATAAAGGAGGGAATAATGTGATCATGATCACATGAACGTGCGTACGTGCTTAGGTAAGAAAATGTGGCCGATTGCACACTTCACTGTTGCAATTAGAGACTTCAAGACATTGGGAGATGATTCGTGATGGCCCATAGATGGCCCACAAAAATAGTTTAGAATGTTGAAACAGTTCTTGTGGGGTAATGCTAGACGGACGAGCGTTTTTGTTTTTTGTTTTTTTTTTATTATCCCCGTAATAGGTAGACCACTGGGTCGGGGAACCATCCCAAGGTCACCTTACAATGTAACATTTATAATAATCTAAGGATAATAAATATAATCTACAGCAAATAAAAAAAAAGAGAGAAAAAAAAAGAAAAATACCCACACACACCCACACGTGCATATGATCAACATATTTATTGTTTGAATAATATGTGAGTCCATTATATATATATATATATATATATATATATATATATATATATATATATATATATATATATATATATATATATATATATATATATATATATATATATATATATATATATATATATATATATATATATATATATATATATATATATATATATATATATATATTGCAGTATTATGTTCCTGTTTAGCATATTGATTATAGAGGTCCACTTTTGAAGAAATTGGTCTTCTTTTTATTTACTATAGCAGTGTATTTTTCTATGTTCTTATGCATTGCAACTATTTGCTTAAAAGCACACATGGAAGGATTTTTCATATTGAATCGGCAAGTATAAATATAATACTTTGCCAAAATAAGTAAGAAATTACACAAACAGTCCAGATTTTCACTTCCTAGAAATATTTCTTTCTTGAATAAATGTGCAATATTTGGGTAAAAAGTTGCAAAATATTCAATAAAACGGTACCAAAACTGTGAAGTAATATTACAATCATAGAAGAGATGCTCAATGCTTTCATTTTCACTCTTACAAAAAGTACTTTTGTTGTCTTCTAATATATTAATTCTTTTCAGAAAATCATTAGTAGCTATTATTCTGTGGATTAATTTAAAGTTAAAAGCGATCAATTTGGTATCCTTTGTACATGATTTCGCTCGGATATATATCTGAGACCATTCTTCACTACTTATACTTTTATTAAATACTTGTATCCAGGTTTCATATTTAGCAGTGTGTTGCCTTTGATATTTTTTTAAAAGATCTTTGCAAACAAACTTCAGTGAATTTTGCTTTTGTAAGTTCATTATTTTATCCTCCTGCTTTTCAAACTTATTTTGTACTAAATGTTTTTTTATGGCATCTTTCCATGCTTTTGGAATTTCGGATTTTAAGGAGAAGTATTTTAGGAAATCATCACTTCTAGTTTTTTGTTTTATTCTTTCAAAAGATATTAAATTGCCATTATCATCTATTAGATCCTTCAGATTTTCAAAACCAGCCTCTGTCCATGAATTGTATTGATGGAACATTTTAGTAGGGACAGAATTTAAAATATTCATAGATAGATACTCATTTGGACCCTGCGGTTCCTCTTTCCAATTGGATATTGCCAAAATTACATCTCTCCAAAAACTATTTTTAATGAGCTTAATAAGTTCTTATAATTTCCTTCTCCAAAAAATCCAAATATTCTTTTTATTTCTGAATACAGTTGAATTGACTAAGGTTTGCCACACTCCATTCTCCCCTTCCAGCAATCTTTTTACCCATCTTATCTTAATATATCTAATGAATGAAAACATGTGTATCATATTTAGTCCTCCCTCGTTTTCTGGAGATACTAGTATATCGCGTTTTATTCTCTCTACTTTTCCACCCCATACAAATTTAAATAGTGCGCGATTTAGTTCTGCTTCAACTTTTGCTGATGGATTTGGAAGTGCTGAAAAAAGATGTATGAATATCGGCAGAACAAGAGTTTTTACCACAATTACCTTACCAACTAACGACATATGTCTTTGACTCCAGCTTACCAGTATTCGTTTAGCTTTTGTCTGTTTCTTCATATAATTAATTTCCACCATTTGCCGTAAATCTAGAGAAAATTCTATACCAAGTAGACGGACGAGCGTTGCTTTTAATAAATTTAGAATAACTCCAGAATTATAAAACTAACATCTCTAAGAATCAGTGTACATGATTAGAGACTCAATTGTCAACACAATAAGATGCAGTTGTAGTGGAACCCTAGATCAAGCCTTGATGCATGGGTTTTACTTATATATATATATATATAATATATGTGTGTGTGTGTGTGTGTGTGTGTGTGTGTGTGTGTGTGTGTGATCTAACCTTGGTTTCATCCCTAACTAATTGGGACTTAGCTCCTCCCCAGAATCTAATCTTTCCCATGCGGACTTAGCATATACGCTACTTGGATTGCCACTCTATAGATAAGTACTGGGCATGACAAAACATATTTACATGTAATCGAACCTGGGTTTCATCCATAACCGACATGGACTTAGCCCCTGGACCATAACTGGGAAATTGTTGAGATCCTGACCCAAAAACCAAATTCACACTTACTTAGTATGATGAGCTTATTCCAGATATGCATGTAAAATTGTACCCTGCGTTTAACTTTACCATCCATCTTTAGGGGTGGGGTGGTTCATGGGATGTGGAACAAAGCCTAGCGGAGAGCAGAATATGTTTTATGGGCACTCTAGTGTTTTAATTTTGTTAGAAGGCGTGGTGGCTTAGTGGTAAGGATGGTAGAAGGGTAAATTTTGAAGATGGCGTGTTTGGCTGGTAAGGATGGCAGAAGGATAAATTTTGAAGATGGCGTGTTTGGCTATCATGGTGGCGTGTTTGGCTATCATGGTGGCGTGTTTGGCTATCATGGTGCTCTTTGGGCATGGCAATTTCCCCGAACTGCCTCTGCATGATATAATCTTTAATATGCCGTTAAACATCAACCAGACACACACACACAAACTTATTTGTATTTGCGGAAGACTTGTTTTACCGGGACAACCGACTATTTTGTCGCAAACACATCCACCTACCTGCGTGTGAGAGAGAGGCACAGAGAGAGAGAGAGAGAGAGAGAGAGAGAGAGAGAGAGAGAGAGAGAGAGAGAGAGAGAGAGTAACGATGATTCGTGATTAGCGACAAATACAGCAGAAATAAAAATGATGACTCCACGTTTGAAATTCTATTTGCATGACTTTATTTTTAATCCCATTGTAAACCATGGAGAACCCTTACTGTTTATAAATTTTGTATAGATAACGAATGTAGTGCATGATGAATAAGCGGAATAGCATACAAATTCATGTAAATTATCATTTCAAGTTTTCTACTATTGCTTATTATTTTATAAAAGGTATTTTGAAGATAAAATTACAATAAATGTTGAATTAAAGTGATATCTTTACCCACTCTCCTCGAAGTCTTACTGAATGTCAAAGATCTCGGCTTTTATAAAATAAATGTCAGAGAGAATATAGAGAAAAAGAGAAAAGAAAACTGCATACAATATCTCAAATTACATTATACGAGGATGTCACTTAATTCTTGCCACTGTTTATTTTAGGGACGATAGGTATAGGTGATTTCTCTGGATTAGTAGGCAGACCGCGAAATGCCCTTGACAGCGCATGGACAGAATAGTAGATCCCTATTGACCCAAATACAACTCCTAAAAGTATGATGCCAATGTCTAGACCCTTTTGATACCATTTCAGTTTTGACCATTTAATCTTTAGGTGAAAGCAGCAAGGCCATACGAAGGAAAGCATAGTGCCAGTGAAAGACCCAATGAGACCCATCAGAATAGCAAAATGCGGTATGAAGATTGCCAACAGCGTCGTTAGTAAGACGAGGCCTATTCGTAACGCTAACGCCCAAACCTTTAAGCTAATGTTGTCATCTGAACACGAAGGAAAAAGTGTTTTACTGGAGCCTTGAAAAAGCGCTGTCTCTATCAATTCAACGACTGCAAAATAAGGGAGCGGGTACGAGAAAAGAGCTTTTATAACCAGTATCAAGTTGACCACAATCTTAAAAGACTCCGTCGGCAGGTTGTTTGTTATTACTTCTTTGGTGTCTTCACCCCATGTTAGAAATCCGATGTAAGAAAACAAAGCCTTAAAAACAGCTGCCGCTATATGCGTCCAGTTCATCATACAGTTGAATTTACCTCTTTCAATCAGGTTTCCCTCCAGTGTAGGCAAAAATATCTGAGACGTGTAACTGAAAACGACAATACCAAGGGATATTGGAAAGGTCCATATGTCGATTTTGACCTGGACGGCATTCCACTTCCATTCTGCAGCTTTCGTGAAACAGTAAATGATGATGATGGCGTTGATTGCCATGTGGGCAACTGTGCACCAGAAACTCAGCCAAGAAACGCTGCGCAGAGACTGCAGGAAGGCGCATGGCAAAAGAAAGGTCGTCATTATCATGATCCAGGAGGAAAGGTCAATTGGCCCATAAGGAAAGCTCCCATACATTAGATCACCACAAAGCAGCACGTACAGGATACAGGTCATCAACAGCTCGATAATCTGCGCGCAGTTCACGATTTTCCCGCCAAATCTCTTACCCCACACGTGTTCAGCGATGTCTACATAACTATCTCTAACACGTACCTTGGACCCGTTCTCGTCATTTTCGTATAAACAGTCAACAAGAATTTTGCCTGTATGACAGCAAATGTATGCCACAAGAACCATGGCTAAGACCGCCCAGTAACCTCCTTGAAGCACGGCGAACGGGAAACTCACAATAAACATACCCTGAAAACAGATATATACATATATAAAAGTACAGTTTGTTGAATATTTACTTCTTGGAAAATATATTTGGATTTAAACAGTTGATTGAAGTGAAAATATAGCACTGGCATATCGTACACATATGCACAAAGCTGTCTATTCATTCATCCGTTTATCTGTCAGGCTTTGTGTATCTGTTTGACTGGTTATGTTATGACAATGGCATTAACAACATGTATTTAGTACATAGGACCGCAGACCCATATAAAATCAATATTAATACTATAGCTACATACTAATCAGACTTTTATCTCTAATTTTAAAACAATATGATGTTTGAGTCCTTTGTCGTGCCCAAATATTTAGCGATGTCTGCCTTTATGTACGTACGCCTTCGTGTATGCCTGTATGATCGAGTGAAGCAACCAAGATGTGGAAAAGTCAAGAGTTTACATTCTTGAAGATAACGCATTATCTTTAGCTAAGTGTTAATTGACTTTATTTTACCGCACTGAAGCTGTAGTAATTATGGTAACGAAACATTGTAATGCTAGATATCACGGTCTACGTGTTGCGATGAATACATGTAAGAAAGGTTATAATTATTGTATAAATTAATTTACAGCGAATGGGATAGCAGGTTAGTTAGTGAAAAGAATCACCACTTGAGTACATTTGAGGACTAACTGCAAACAACATAGACCTTGATCTTCTTTCGCATAATACGCCGGTTAATCAGGGCCTATTATGTTGCTGATTATTTGTAACAAATTGCATATACCCACATCTGTCGGAGTATTATACTACGGCAGATCTGGTAATGTGAATTTTGCGATTGGACTAGACTTATAAGCGAGTAAGTACTGTGCAGCATTCGAGTACAATGTGAGGAGTCGTAACATAAGACAATGTTATCATATTTGAACTGTACAATTGAGGAACGAGAGAAGGGTTAGCTTATTTTGATCTTTTTGCTGTTGGTGAGGCGTTGTAGTTGAAATATTAAGCGACGTATCTGATACCTCGTGTATAATCTATACTAAAATTTAAATTTGTAAAATATCGATTTGCGAATGATAAAGGAACACAAGCAATTAATCTGATATTTCACAATACCATTTTTGTCTCAAAGTTACTGGCAGTATTTTGCCATTCATTAACTTCTAACTGAACAATGTTCACATGACATAGTATCAGCTGTCTTTGAACATTTCCGAAGTCATACTAGTACATTATTGTTTCATTCATCTAACTCAAAAAGAAAGTTAAATATTTTTCCACTTTAATGAATCTGCTCTTGATAAAATGTAAATAGAAACCTTAAATCGCGTGAATGTCAAATAACCAGCTTGCACGCAATGAGCGTCCGAGTGATGGTGATAGAGCAGGACATTCCATGTAAATGGCGGTGCTATCTTGTTGCTTTTTTAGTACTAGTTAAGCAGCAAATAATGCGAGTTATAACTATTATCTGAAGGCAGTAAATAATAGCGTGCAATTCTGAAAACTTTAAAATTCTTACACTCTGTCATAGTTTGTAATTTTCAGCACATGGTCGGCTATACATGGCATTCTGTATATTTGACGGAGGAAAACACGTGAAGAACCACTGATCCGTGGGAATCTACTGGCGAGCTTTCTTACATAGCCAAGTTGGTCAAGCCTCCATTCGAACACACGCAGTCAGGTCTATTTCGTGCCTAGAATCACTAGTAAAGTAAAGTTTATTCTCGCGTGTAAGTCGATAACGAACTGCATAGAACATAGACCGTGATCTGACATAGAAAACAATGTGCCGTCTCATAATACACCATTGTAACAGTGTCTATGTTGTTTGTTTTACTGAATATTCCTAACAAACTGTACTAACCCACATTACTGGCATATTATGCGACGACGTATCTGGGATTTTAAAGTTTGCAGCTGGATTCGGCTTACAAACATGTACTTAGGGTAAACATTTTAAAGATTTTTGTTCAAAACATAGGACATTCTCGACCTCGGTCAAATGACTTTGGAAGGTGAAGGCCAAAACATCGGCAATTAATCAACATATTAATTAATCTTTATAATATATGTAATCTTCGTGTTGTTTAACCTGGCGATCAAAAATATTACTCCATAGACAGAGACGGATACATTTGTATGTTTGATTATATACAGTGTATTCGAGTTGCTTAAAGGTTTCTTTGAGCGAAATGGTGAGCAAGTCCATACCTTATACAAGATGCCATGCAGGAATTGCCCTTGTTAGGATATATATATATATATATATATATATATATATATATATATATATATATATATATATATATATATGAAGCAGACGGGCCTTATTTCTAGATTTCGTCAGTTTCAAATTTTAAAATTACTATTCATTATGAAACATTTCGCGTTTTAAGTACATTATTTTCATTTGCAAGTGTCAAAATCAATGTTGTTTTTGGTATTATTTAATATTAGGCCTATTATATTCCTCTTGTCGAATTTATTGTTAGAGGCTTTTGACGTTCAATAGATGTAAAATTCGAAACACTATAAATGTATTATTGTGGCATATCGGCGAGAAAGTGTGTTTATATTTTAGCTGAGTATTTCAAGAAAATGACCAGCAATGTTTTGGCCAACAGTGTTATTGGTTATTGACTGCCCCGCCGCCCCGCCCCCCTCCCCCCTCTCTCTCTCTCTCTCTCTCTCTCTCTCTCTCTCTCTCTCTCTCTCTCTCTCTCTCTCTGTGCCTTAGTCAAAAGATACCAGGGACATTCCGTTGAAATAGAAGTGTGGTGTATTTTCGCATGTGTCATGCAATAAGGTATGGACCTATGAATGATGTCAAAATATAGTCACACGAATGAGCGTAAAGTGGAGAATTATAAAAGTAGGATATAAACATTTGAATGGTTGGGGACGGTAACACTGTTCATGTAATAATGATAATGACTTAAATGCAATGTAAATACAGTTAAATGATGTTGTTTTGTTTACCTCTTGATGGTTTCGCTTAGTTTATATTTGCAACTCGTTTAAAATCCTAAGTGGGTCTTATATTTATTTAATCAATGTGAATGAAAATAGAAGTTCAAAGGCAACTTATTAGTTAGTAAAGCTGATCGAGAGTATTCTCAAACGGTGAAGAAATAAGTCTCTTAGGAGACAGACTGGACACAGGTGCGCAGAGTTCATTCATTTTGTTTGTACATAATTGACTGTAGTCGATCTAAACTGCGTTTCAAATGCACGTAAATGTATTTATATGTGTTATAAATAAAATATATGTATCTTTGATATACCATTCGTTGAATAAAATTTGTATTAAAAGGAAACTCGCAAGCCTCGTTTCGTTTGAATAAAATAAAAATATTAAATACCAAAAGGCAAAATATATAAGCATAGCGATTTCAATCATCTCACCTGAATAGCATTGGTTACGTTCCAAGCCGCTTGCCATTCCGTTATTTTCTTCGTGCCAAGTCCGTCTGTATCTTGTCCGGTTAGATTTACAGTGCTGTTTTTTTCGGAAGCACCTTTTAAACTATTTCTCTTCCAAACTGTACCATTAGACACTTCTGCGAGGTCTATCTCCTCTTGGAAGCTGGGATATTTTGCAAACCTGACCCGTTCCTCTTTGCTTGAGAAAAATCGTGGACAATTCAATCTGAGGCATCGATAAATATTGAAGAAACAATTCGCCATCTTTCCTCCACTAATATTTTCTTTCCAAAGATCAGCGCAGAAGAAGAAAATATACTGGTGCGTTTGTAGAACTCTACTATCGAAATACTTAATTGTTATATCAATGAAATGTTGATGCGATCATCATTCAAATGTTTACTCACCAATGGATTATTCAAAAGGCAAGTAATCCAATGTACATAATGATAAGAATTATAACGCTCGTTCTGTTCTTACCAGTCCTATCATAAGAACTGCATATGCTGGTTTCATAAATTATATCCGACTTGTACTTCCATGCGATATTATTTAAGAAAGAAACAAACTCGTCAGTCTTAATTTTGCTAAATTATAACTTTTGTTTCACTAACTTAAACGTTTGCATAAATGTATACGTAGCTCTTTTTTATATGTTAACAGTCGTCCAATGAAGTTTCCAAGATTGAGAATCATCTAAGAAACTGAAAGCAAACCTCAGTCCAGCTTCAAGATGACATTGGGAAATATGTATTGTTTTTTTTTTTTGTCTATCAACAAATGTTTCCAACTTGGAATTGTTAAGTTTGCAATTGAAAGACGAAGCTTTCAATCAGATTCTTTGATTGGATGAATAATCAGGCTACTTTAGCACTTCTTCCACCACTTAACTCCAAAACTCGTTGATCTAAACTGCTTACAGAAAATTAACTATTGGGAGGTGAAAATTGATTACAAGTCTGGAATGCTGAACATTGGAAGCATATTGATAAAAGCCGACAGAATCTGACAGCTTTATTTAAGGACATCGATCAGAGTTACTTAATAAGCCAGCAGCTGGTTCCAAGTTATTGGTTTCTTGCCGTTTTGAGCCAGCTTTCAATCACAAATTAAAATCTAAACCCCATAGCAAATTATTGGCGACCCTAATCCGGACCGTTTGTTCAAACAGGAACAACATCGTGACCTGCACTGATTCAATAACAACAAAACTTGAACAAATAAAGAAAATAGTTTGCCATTTGAGTGAATTGTAAAGGGCGGGAGTACACCAAGGCAGAATCTAAACAGGACAATTGCATCTCAAACATACACCAGGTCTGCTTCAGTTTTTAAAATATTGATGGTATATATGATGTTTGGATTCATAATAGGTCTCTAGTTTGTAATACATATTTTATTCATCTTACTTGAGAAAGCTATACTTAGACCATCAAGAATAGATGACAGATAAATCTTAGCTTCTTTCTCTGAACATAAAATAATGTTTCTCGCACGTAAGGTAAGCGATCAGAAGTTTCCATAAATAGTTTCCGCTAGATAGTAGAACACACACACACACACACACACACACACACACACACACACATACATACATATATATATATATATATATATATATATATATATATATATATATATATATATATATATATATATATATAGGCCGACCTTGTTATCTTCTGGTTGATTACATAATAAACAATATAACTGGCACGACTTTTTCGATTCATTTGGTGGATCAGACTTGAAATGGTAGATGACGATGTTAACCAGTCTATAATTGTTTTTTTAAAAAAAGGACTGTCTGCAGTGAAGATTTAATTCTCTCGTATGTGTTTGTTTTCCATCTTTATAAAATACACCCAAAACATAAATAAATAGTATGGAGTGTGCTTGTAACGGCAATTGGGGCATTACTGATATTCTAAAAATACTAAATTATATTTATTATCAATAAATGACATACTAGACTAAATAATTTAATATATTTCTTATAATAAAGTATATTTACAGTATTCTTTTCGTGTTACAGTATATCTCAATATACGACGATCTTGCAATGCAATAGTCTAACTGATTAAATAACTATAAATCCTACAATACAGTAGTTAAAATAATTTATTAACTATAAATCTTACAATGCGGTAGTGTAACTGATTTGTTAATAATACACTTTCTTACAATGTAATGATCTAATGATCTAATTGATTTATTAACTATAAATCCTACAATGCGGTAGTCTAACTGATTTGTTAATAATACACTTTCTTACAATGTAATGGTCTAAGTGATTTATTAACTATATGGTGGTAATTTGTAAATAAATCAACGTGATGTTTGACTCCTTACTTTTTTGTAATATCAGATTGATATCTGATTACACAACTTGTCTATGTGTGTGGGCGCGCTTTTGTGTGTGTGTGTGTGCGTGTATGTGTGTGTGTGTGTGTGTGTGTTCTCTGTATGGGGACAGCGAGTGGTCAAGTGGCTTAAAACGCTCACCGTTATGGATCACCTCTGTCTGAATGTGTTCCAGCCTCCGGCTTGGCCAATGTGGGTACGTGAGAAAGCTTGCCAGCAGCTTCCCGTAGGTTGGTGTTTTTTTGTTTTTTTTTTTGGGGGGGGGGTATTTTGGCTTCTTCCTCCACCAGGTATAATAGACGACATGTATAGCATATATTCTGATGGAAAATGGAGTCAAACACAATTACAGCAAGCAGAACAACAACAACACCACCATATCTTTATTATTGGACTGTATGTGCTCTTTTCATCATTCAATAAATAAATCTCTGTTGAAATGGCAATTCGATGTTAGATGCTTACGTGAATCGATTACTCGCTAACCTTAATTAGAATTGAAGGGATTCTTCTGAAATCTCCCTCGAATCACCTTATTGTAATTGTTTAAACAGCAGCACCCTATCTCAATACCAGTATCTTTGTTTTATAAACCAACAACCACACTCTATGCATCCCGTAACTTATCAGGCTCTGACTGCATCATATCTTCCCGAATGAAGCAGCTGACACCTGCCCGCCACCCTTTAACTTAAACGTGGGTTCATTATCAGCGTATCAAACAATGAGCCAGAATAATAAATTACAGACTACCACCCATTATTTTACATGTTCAATTTATAACATTCACCAATTAATAGAAAGTAAACGCATACTACAATAAATACGGCTTCACCAAGAGATAACTATATTATGTACATTATACAGGTGTGCTTTCAAGTTTAAATTTGAGAGAGAACATGTACGCAGAATTGTATACATGTCATTATGTACTGAATTAGTATGTGTATTAAATTTTAAAGTCTGTTATGTATTTATGTAGAAAAGTTTTAATATAGTTTTGATGATTGAGTAAACTAACGTGTCAGTTAATAAGTTAAACACACACACACACACACACACATATATATATATATATATATATATATATATATATATATATATATATATATATATATATATATATATATATATATATATATATATATATATATATATATATACCGTTATTCATAACTAAGCCAAAACCTCGCATTCAGTACATCTGTATAATATAAATAAAGCAATTATAACACAGTAGTTTATAATGCAAAAAGTTTGGAGATTAAATTTATTTGAATTTGTAACTCAGAAAATCGAATTATATAAATGTTTTGTGATACTGGGTACTACGTGGCCATATCAGATCAAAACGTCAAGGTACGGGACTGTTTGTATAAAGTTTTGATTGACAGATAGTAATAAGCTATGCAAGCAATTGTATCTAGGTAGACGGACCGTTGAAGAAAAATAATGAATTATATGATTATTCTGCTTTCGAAAGATGCAACTATTCTAAATTGGTCATTATGAAAATTTCAACTTGTATAGGATATTTTATAATACAATCACGTACCCTCGTTTTTAAATATGTTAACTCTTTAGCAAGGCATCGTCTCATGTATCCAATTAACATTGTAACAAGTAGACATAAAGGTATATATTGAATAAGGACATATCTGACTCTTTTCCGATTTTCCTCGTATATTACATATTATAAAAATAATGTATTTTCAATTATTTCAGACGCTATATTTTGTTCACGTCCTGTTTGCCATGTTTTGAGAAATAAATTGTGCTCATGTTTCATATTTTCCATGCAGGTATCATTGTTAATGTCGCTCCAGAAACTATTGACTATTTTTAATATGACATAATGTGTATCTATTATTTTTCAGAGTCAAAGCTGCATAAAAAAGGGTTTTAGTTTCTTTATAACGTTATTCTTCTTGCAATGAAATTTTTTTTTATTTCTCCTTACTTTTGTACCAAAATATGCGCTTAAATCCATACCCGTAATGTATAAATGTAAGATCTATGACCTGCGATAATCTTAAAACTCGGTCGAGTTAGTTGATTTATCTTATCTTCCACGTCCTGGGTGTTTCCTGTTTATGAATACTGACGCATTGCTTTCAAAAGTCACGTTTTATCGTTCACGACGCACTCTCGTCTTGTATTGGAAATTTGTCTGCACCTCAAATCGTTCTGCCTTTATAAAGGTGTTCGAATCGGAAGGTAAATACAAAAAGACAAAACAAAACACTAGTTTAACCTCAATCAATCTCTGCATATTTACTTCTGAATCCAGTGAGTCAATTTATTGTTATAATGTTATTCACATTTTAATTTATTGAAATAGAAGAGAAAATAGCACACTCTACATGGCTCAAACGTGATCTAAGATATAATTCTGAAATGAATTCTTTCGTTCATTTTTTTTCACTGGACTGCAAACATGGTGGGATTGGAATAACTTATCGAACTTAGTTAAATTATGTGTATCGGAATTATATGATAGCACTGAACATCAAAATTCCAAAATGATGGATTGCCTCATACCATAGCTGACTATGACTGGTCGCGTCACTAAACAAAGGCTTGACGTTATCACACATACATGTAAAAGGTTAATTCAATGATTTTTTTAAAAAACAATTAACCGGATGAACGAGGTGTGTTCTTGTGTACTAAATCGTATTGGATCAGCCCACAACGATATCCAGTCACAAATTGAAATGGAGGGCGTGATTACAACTTTGACCTGATTGATACCTTTCCTAAATCGTACAGAGTAGTTTAGTATTCGCCTGGAAGTATTGCATATCAATAGAGCTTTATCCGAGAAAGAAGCCACTCGTAATCTGGCGGCAGAACTTAGAATTAGATTCCAAGGAAGACAAAGCTTCAAAAATAAAGATTTCTAGGGGACAAAGAACTTTCGGTGAGTCCCAAGTCTTCAAACATTGGAAACCGAATTGAGAATGTAGCCGAAATAGTCGAAGTTGAAATAAGTATAGTCTTGGGGGAGAAAGTGGAGGAGGAGGAAAAGGAGTCTAAAGAAAGTCGAGAAGGGGAAGGAGAAGGAATTTGTAGAAAGGTTGGGGAGGAAGAGGAGAATGAATTGGGATAATTAAAAGAGAGAGACAAGATACAATAAATAAGTAGAAATACAAGGACAGGTTAATTAAGTGATGCAATAGGCTTATTAAATGATCGAAGGGAAGGGGTTTAATTGGAAATTTAAGTCATCTGATTATTGAATTATTATTCATTGAATCTTTCTGTGTATTTAAACATCTAACCTTCGGCATTGCTGAATGGGGACTTGGAGCTTTACATCTATATTAACTAAATCTAACTTGACTAACATAATAGAGTCTGGATGGGACTTCTAGAATAGTTTAACTAAAATATTGGGAGTACCCCACCCCAGCAATATAGTTCCTCACATTTAGGCACATCAATCAATATAATGCTACGTATTATACTCGCCCACAATTTATGTTTAATTTCTCTATAACCATCTGGCGCCTTTACTAAAAACTAAACTATCCTGTGCACGAAACAAAATAAGTTTTTTTTTTAAAGAAAAGTGTATACGAAAACCATTACTAAGATTGTTTAAAGTCTCATTATTTTATTTCTTTGAATATTTTGAGCACAATACTGATTTGAAAAGCAAAAACATGTTGAAAGAACTGCAGTTGTACTTATATACAGGTAGTGAATGCCGAGGTACCAACAGTGCGAGAGCAACAAAATGCTAATGTTATAAAGATCGTAGAACATTTTAGTTTGTAGATGTCACTGCAATGTTGCTACACGATGACATTTTGAAGACAAATCTGCTCATAAGAAATAAACAGCTGCTGAAAATTAGTTAAATAATGCAGCAAAACTATAATTAATTTGGATTTTGTATTTCTTCCCTCGATTCGACGAGGACCTATCTGGTCATCCGATGGATGGAGGCAGGCCCGCACCTAGGAAATTTTGGGCCCCAGGCAGCTGACAGAGTTCGGGCCCCTTTTGTGTTTCAAATATGTGCGTATATTTTAAAACGCTGGCCCCTATCTAGCTCGGGCCCCTGACAAGTGCCATGGTTGTCCCCCCCCCCCCCCCAGGTGCGGGCCTGATGGAGGAACTGGTTTTGTTATGTGCGTGCGCAGGTGACTGATAAGGCTAACTGTTGCACGGAATGTTCGTTTGGATAAGGAAAAGGGGATGAGTGGGACATCTCCAAGAGGGTTGATGGTACGTGCTTTTCTGGCTTGCCACTTCAGCTCTGCAGCTGCTATCCTGCATGATTCACACAATTTTAAGCCTTTGTGCACAGAGGAACGCCAAGTGACTCGATCGCTTGCTGATTGCCCCAGCAATCAGGGTTTATGTTGAACTGATTATATAATTGCTGCATATACTGCTCCAAGGTATTCTGTAATTTATATCACTATTCCATGTTCAAAGGATGGGTAGGAAATATAAATCTATAAACACAATGAACGTAGAAGAGTATTGACTTGTAACATTTATAACACAACTGGAATGTGTACCACATGTATATTTGATATTCAAGTGTTCGTTTCTAAAATTGTGTAAGCAATCTGTATTTACTGTACATTGAATATGAACTAATTGTAAAGTACCTAATAGGAAATGTGAAATAGTTTGGGAAAATGCCTCCTAAATCGAAGGCTCAACTTGAATTTGGAATACATATAGAAAACAAACTAAAGATCTTGAATGTTCTGGAGGTATGGAACTTCATCCTACATACGCGGTTTGAAACTAATAATATATAACTCTTGGTGGCTGGCCGTTGAAGACCATACAATACTTTCAATGCTTACACTGAAAAGCTTAACTTAACAATTTAACATGTATCTTGTGTGTGTGTGTGTGTCTATATATATATATATATATATATATATATATATATATATATATATATATATATATATATACACACACACACACACAAGATTCGGCTAATGTAGTTATGTAATACAGATTGGCAGTAGCTTCTCGTTGGTTGGTGATACTTTCCGGGGGTTTTCCCAGGTTCTTCCTCCATCAGTAATACTGGCCGCCATATATAGCATCACGTGTGCTGAAAAATGGGGTTAAACCCTACAACAACAACCCACCATCTCTCTCTCTCTCTCTCTCTCTCTCTCTCTCTCTCTCTCTCTCTCTCTCTCTCTCTCTCTCTTATTCGTGGCAAGTATAGACCTAAGTTCCTAAATATGATAATTGAAAATAGGTTACAATTTAATCATGTGCATATATATCTGCACATATTTGATTTGATTGTAATTGACCTAATTTTCTAATAGAGTAGGTCTTCATGTTGATTTTAGAGATTCAAAGATCTCTCTGTCAACATTCCAGTCTGATAAATATATTACCGCTATGTCCATTTAATTGTGATACGTACGTCGATGACCTCGTCGTTTACAACGACAATCGGAGAAGATCCTTTAGAAACCATTCGGAACTTTTTTTTACTCGGCTCAGTGATGAAAATCTGACAATTAATTTATGTGAAAGTGAGTTTTGCCAAACTTTTGTCAGTTTTAGAGGCATGTTGTGGGACAAGGTGAAGTCCAAAATGCAGAAGCTAAGGACGGTGCCTTTTAATTTAAAAACAACAACTGATGCAAGCTTAGGGTATCAGTGGATATTATCCGAAATTTTTACTCTAATTTTTATATAATAGCCGTGCCTTTGACACATTTTATAAGTAGGAAATCAACTTTTTTTTGCTCTGACGAATGTAAAGAAATCTTTTCACAGATTAAAGACCATGCTTATCAGTGCACCTGTTCTTTCAGTACCACATTTCAGGCAATTATTTAATTTCTCTGTTGATGGAAGATGATGGTGGAGTATTTGAGATAAGTATGGTGCGATTATCATGTACTATTTTGCTATTAAAATGCAAAACAAATATCAGAAAAGTTATTCTACAATTGAAAGGGAATATTTGGGTTTAATATTGGTTTTGCCACAATTTTATGTGTTTAGCAGTTCAGCTCTTTTTCCATTTGTGTTATTATGTGATCACATTTCACTGACGTTCATTAACAAAATGAACAATGAAAATCATCGATGGGCTTTAAGTGCTAGATACGCAGTTGAGTTTCCATGCATCAGTCCATGATTCATCCTGATCGGTTTGTTCACCATGTGAGTGTTGACGCAAATCATGGTGGTGGTCAGTGGATATTGCACAGTGGATGTTGGCAGGTATGTACTTGTGCGTGGGATTGCGTCTATACTCGTTCCTTTTCCTGTGCATATACTTGTACTAGTCAAGTCCACAGTTGACGTGTAAATAATGTGCTTATCTCGGTTTTGTTTAGGGTATCCCCCATGACTTTATCATAACATCACATGTGAGTTTGCGTCAAACAAGTTTCAGACGAAAGTACAAGCTTCGATGGGAACAAAAATCATCGTATGTAGAAGGCTGTGACCTCCAGGAGATATAACACTGTACAGAGGCTGCTTATTTTGTTCCGTTTTAAAGAAACATATAATTATTTATATGGTCAGCACCAACAATACATTTATATAAATAATATTAGTAATGACTGAAGAAGCAATAATGAAATTACTTTGCATGAAATTGGACATACGATTAGCCAATTTTATCCATGACTGAAGCGAACCTATCGAGCTCCCCATATAAAGTAAACTATTTGTATTTGTTGTTGGGAATGTCTCACTCGCTTTCTGTATGTAGACAAACGTTGGTGGTATTTATTATATCCAGCGATGGTTGCAGCTGAACAGCTACACTGGCGGCCAGCAAATGATAATCTGTTAGGCGCTTCCTTTGTTGCGGGTGGGGGTGGGGGTGGGTCTTGGTACGTATTTCTCATATCCTGTGCGTTTGTCTTTTTTGGAAATGAAAACAAACAACGATGAATATATACCTAAATGTTTCATTCATCCATAAAAAAATGTGCTTTCTTTTAAAGATAAGCATACATTTAGAATCTCAGAAATGATTATTGAATTTAATCTCCTCACTTCTTTGTACCAGTGGAGAGCTATTGTTCGTGACTCATTTTCTCATGTACTGTAAGCCATGTTGCAAAAAAAGAACAATGCAGGAAATTGAATTGTTGAGCCACTGGGTGATCACACAAACCCATCTGCGTTCAATATTTAGTGCAGTAGCAACAGAAAGTTATCGCACTACTCTCATAAACTTTCTGTTTTCTGCTACGATGTCGCAAAGATCTTTTTTTAAATAACAAAAATTAGTTTTATAGCAATCTTTGCTTGCACGCTTTGAAATAAAGGATGAACACTGCAAAACGGTTTAGAACTACATGGTCTGGACGCCAAAGGTATCAGCTCAATAATCAATACCAGACACAACCAAAATCTATGCTGGCGCGCCGAAAATAACTAAAGGCCATCCCATAGCTCTGCTCAAACATCTGACCTTATTGGCAAAACCACAAATGCAGAAATGTGTTCCTGTTCCTATATTTTCCCTTTGGTCACACCGAGTTTTTCCGCAATCATCGGAACCCCTTGCAACGATTAGTACCATGGGTAATCATTTGTCTTTTCTGGTCTAGTAGTATAGTAGAGTAGCTGGGCATAACGGACTGCCATGCCGAAACACCAGAATGTGTTAACCCTGACCTTGATTACGTTGCGATCTTCAAAGTAATAGGGGAGACTATTCGTCGTAGCCTTGATAGGGAGTAAGCAAGCAAAATGAGATGAAAATGACATCATTCTTAACGCAAAAAAGGAAAGAAAACAAAAACAAACAAAACGACTCCACAATAATTACTAAAATGATGAAAAACCAGAGGAATCTGAAGATGTAGTTGTGAAAAATTCGTACTTCTGAAGACTAGTTCTGATCTGTGCCACATTACAGTCGTAAGTTTAATATTTTGCCAAGAATAAGTCTGGTTAAAAGTCTGTCCGAAGTGTGACCTTGGATACTGGGTTTTAAAGAGAAGAGACGCTGATCGGGAAGAGTTCCATCCCCACTCATGAGGATATTCTCAAGCATACATTTTGTAATATACAAATATTCATATAATAGCTGTTTAAATGAGCTATAGTTGCTGCCCTTCACTCTTTGGAAAATCCCAAAAGTACTCATTGCACACCAGCAACTATCATCTTTATCTATTCTGGCTTGCAGTTTACGTAGGAGATTTCCGAGATCTGAGAATTTGAAAAGCAAAACCGAACAATCACATTAAATGTGTTCACGTTCAACCTTGGAAAAGTTCGCATCTGTAAGATAGGTTCAAATGCAAGTACCATATTTACTGATTGCTTATAACGAGCGTGCGATTTAGGCATTTCATGTGTATTAAATATCTTATTTGTTTTCCAAAACATATAACATAAGGGCAACAAATTTATATCCAAGAGTTGACAGGACGTATTTTTTTTGGGCGGGACCTACTTGATGTGCCTGCGTCTGACTGCATCGGTGTCGCCTAAAGAACACCGAGGGTTACTCTCCCAACACTACATCATAGATTGCTAGAATCATCAAAAACTATCCTAAGAAAAATACCTATGCGAGATATCACTTTCGCAGATTTTGAGTCAAACAATATCCCGACAGCAGATGCTGCTCACGGTCACTGACAATGTAGCACGCAATAAATAACCAGCCGAGTTCCCTGCTGATTTTATACATTGTTACGTGAACATCTTAAAGTCAAGTACCCCCCCCCCCTTCCGATATGACCCTGACAATCATTTTACATTTTACTCTTAAGAAGAAAATATAAAAATTGCTATTATCAAAATCAAGAATTAAGGCGAGGAACAAAGTCAACATGGAAACAAAGTTCCTAATTTTAGGTTTTCGAAAAACTGTACTGAATTTCTGGTAAATATTATCTCCAGTAAAACAAAATATATTATAATAGCATGTAATGAAAAATAATATTTTAAAACATAATTAAAAGTAACAAACAAATAATTTCCATAAATAAAATATAAATTAAATCAGATATACGTAACACTACCGAAATAAAGAAAAGAATAGATATGTGTGATTAAGCTCTCCTTTACCATGCATTAATTATACATGAGATTAAAGATAAACATAACAAGAACTCTTATGAATTATAAACAGTGTACATGAAATAATATATTTCTTACCACGGAAAAGTGCATCTGCTATTACATTATCCTTACCCTTGATGTCAAGATTATATTCATGTAGCAACAAACTCCGCCATACTTGACTTTTGTTTTTCATCTTGACGATGCAGGTTAGGGGGTTGTGGTAACTAAACACAAAAATCGAAGGAGCTGAACTAATGTCAACTTCAAAATGTATTAATGCCAATATCAAAGCCAAACATTCCTTCTCGATTGTTGAATAAATTCTTTAATGCTTATTTAATTTTGTTCGAAACATAAAACACTGGATGATCCATACCATTTTCGTCGTCTGGAATTAAAACTGCTCCAACCCCAACATCGCTTGCATCAACATACAGTTTAATTGATTGACTGAAACTCAAGGCTGTAACAACTTGTGCTATTTTAAGTATGGCTTTTAACTTATCAAAAGCCTCCTGACATTTCTCAGTCTAACGACACTTGTTTTTCTTGCTCAAAAAAATATCAGGGGTTCAGCAATTATGGAAAAATTGAAACACAATCTCCGGTAAAACACCAACCACACCTAAAGATCGCATCAGTTGCTTTTGCTAACATGCATGGGAAATTCAGAGTTAATCTTGACCATAGTATCTATGGATTTGACCAGTCCATGCCCCCACAATATGTTCCCAAAAATTACACTAGCACGGCAAAACTCACTTTTAGATAAATTAATTGTCAAATTTGCATCGGTGAATCTGTCAACGAATTTCCGAGTTGTCGCTAAATGTTCTTTCCAGATGTCGTTGACGATGATGACATAATCGATGTCAGCATCACACTTATCTAGACCAGAGGTGATCATATTCATAAAATGTTTAAAAGTACTTAACGACATTTCATCCCAAACGACATCACTGTAGATTGGTAAATTAATCCGGAGTCACGAATACCTAAATTTCTTTTGCATTTCCGTTAGTGGAATTTGCAACATTCTCTTCAGAAGATCTAAGTTGGTGACATACGTGGCATTTCCGATCTTATCAATATAGTCTGGAAATTAATCTGTTTTCATCACACTGTTCACCTTCCCATTTAACTAAATCGAATAGATTATGACGTATTTTTTGTAGTTGTCTCGGAGCATGCGCTGCATCATATTATGCTCCGTAAGTCTTCGATAGTCATGATTTTAGTATAAAGTTCGCCCCAGCCTATTCGCAGTTTGCCTATCCCTACGTAGTATAAGCAGAATTCAGAGTGATGTGTATAATACTTTGGGCAATTATTAGCATCCATGAATCCAGTACAAGGGGTATCGCCTATAAACTACTGGTGGTTTTGCTCTAATCAACCCTTTAATAAATGTTCTGTTCTTAAAATTGTACACCGTTTTCCTGTAAATCATCTTTACAATTTTCACACAAGACATATCTTAATGCACCTTGGTTTAAAAAATATAAAGGTAAAACTAAGATATTTACTCGCTGTAAGCGTGGGATACTGTATTGCTTCTCTGTACAATTAACGAAGTGATCATTCCCCCACGCAAATTTTGGTAAACCAAATTTGTTAGAGCGCTTTTATTTTCGAATCGATTACCTAAAATTGGCCCCAAAAAGTCGCAGTTGTACAAAATCATTATCTTAGGAGTGTGTTAAACATGGAATCCACACAACTGTTTTTGAGCAACTCGCAAGCAACGACACTTTTTCGCAAGCCCTTCTACAAGAAACATGGCACAGTGTGGTAGCAGACTTTGCAATATTGTAATGAAACATTGTTGACACGTTCTGTGTATGTCGAATGGCTAGCTGTGCTTCCATCACCAGGTAAATATATGTGGTCAATACAGCATTTGCTTCCACATTGTTCTCCACGTCAGTTTCTATACGCAGTGTTTCGTATGTCCATCAAAAGGTCAAACTGGATTTGGTAAAATTGTCCAGTACCAACTGAGGGGAAATGTTTATTTACATACTCTCTTGCACAATGCTTTAGTGCTTCGTCTAACTGCTGACATCTTGCCTGGCCTGGCCTGGCGCGTAGATTTGGTTTCGTGCTCCTTTCACTGTGGCGAGTACTATCCCATACTAGGGTTGCCAAAATTGTCTATATCTATTTGAATTAGATGCAGGGTTCTCAAGCAAAATGACAATGACTATAAAGCTTCTCACTGGGTCTGGGTCCGTAAGCTTGAAGTTCCAAAACTAAATCACTTTTGTTAAGTACTGCCTTACATTGTCGCAATGTTCTGCATACAAAACAACCACTGTTCTGATGTACTGGTTTCGGATGGATCGCGCCAGCCGAGCATGCGCAAACACATTTAAGTCAAGTAAACTTCCACTTATTGTGTATGAGCATGGTGTACGTATGTTATTGCGCGGCTGTAATCACTGAATGTCACCCTAGATGTAAGTCTGTATAAAAGAGCAGACTAGTAAAATGGAATGTGATCAGTGAATTGCTCAGACTGAAGACAAATGCAATATTACGATATATTATCATACATACATCTATCTGGCTGCGTGGCTGCCATTACACGTCTTAAAGTTAACGTTAGGCTTCTTGAATTATCTACTGGAATAACCTGCTACTCTAATTTATCGAATTTGCTTCTTCCTTGTCTATGATCAGTATGTCTTTACCAAATATCCATGTCGTCCATGACCCCAGTTTTATTGCTATTTTCTTCAGAACGGCTTGGCTAATATGTTTACAAGTGTACTGTTCACTTACAAATTTAGGTCTACACTGGTCTATAGATTTATAATAAATGCAGCACGTACACGAACTGGACTAACCAGAAAGATCTCCGTACGATTTTAATTTTTGATCTATACTGCTTGTATTATCATTGACGAGAGTAGTTGTCATTTATTCCTTGGCGACCAATTAACTTTCCATATTCAGGCATTCGTTGTATTATTGGTAAACCAATGCTATCCTCTAATTAATAGCAGCAATGGCTACTGGTGGATTAGATACTGAGGACAATGAGTTGGCCATATATGATAACATAGCTGAGGATCTGTCTAATGAGGATCTTCGTGGAGTAGAGAGTACAGAGGTAAAGGGATTGCTAGGCGTAAAGCTGTTATCATTGGCTAGTTACCAAAATAGAGTTCCGCAGACGTGGAGCAGACATCATGTAGGTAATACGGTCTTCAGAGTAGTTGACTTTATGACCTTTTGTGACTACATGGTTATCCAGGGGAATAAAAATTTTAAGAGTTTTGGCTAATATTGACAACTTAGTAGCTGTTTGTTGGAAAATATAGCTGAACAATTCTTACAGAGAAAATTATTTTTTTGAACTTTTATCTCCAAATGTAATAATGGCGATCACCGGAAGAAAGTCTAGATCTTTAAGATTAGATTGCGACCCGAATGAGCAGTTCATCAACAACATCGGGTGATACGGCAGTGGTGTCTGACCCTTTTATCATGCGACTGAAAGTATTCATCACATGAATTACATAGATGCGCTGACTTGTCGCAGTTGTTGTGAAGTTAGTTTGATGATCAGTGCTGGATGTTTACTGATATCGTTGATGTGTTTCCACTCAGCCAAGAATTGCTTAACAAACCAGACGATGCAAACCTCTCGACGATCCTGGCCATACGGTGAAGACATATTTCTGTCAACGGCAGGTCTATAGACAATCGCCACAGGGCGTGTTTTTGTTCTACTTGTATAAAAATGAGTCGTCGGTATCAAGCGAGGGTCCTACCACTTTTTCCAGAATAGCAGTTCGGGATAAGGCATTTGGGGATGATATTTGTAAATTAATAATACGAAATGGCAATTTTTTCCACGTTCAGATTTACATTAACAAAGTCTTTTATCGTTTAAAATCTTTGTTTTTTTACTAACCAACTGTCTTCATTACTTCTTTCGATATTTTTCTCTATTATGCCTTCTTTCCACAAGTTTCAGAGATGCAATTGGAACATAAATTAAGGTTCCTCGTGGACGAACACTTCTTTTCTAAAACGATCGCTCATCTTTTTCTCATTTTCATTTCACTGCAAATTTTCCAAATAGTTGTATGATTTCTCAACCACACTTTGTTTGATCTTTCCTTATATGTTTTACATAATCAGGTTAAAAGGCGCTTCCGTGGCCTTGTTGTTTAAAAAAAAAAACACCGATGGTTCCGAAACATCGTCGTCAGAAACATTTTTTGAGCGTCAGTCGAGCGACATAAACTCTATGATCGTATCCATGTCATCGTACTCCAAGCCTACATGCTTGAAAACGTTTCGGTAGTCGATAGGGTCTCAAAGTGTTCAATTGCCGCGAAAGAGTTTTTGTGCCACCACTTTGTCCTTGCTCGCGCGATCTTTTTGGTGTGCGTCGTCGTCTTCCTTTCGACCAAATCGTCGTTTTTTTAGGTAATCTTTTTTCTTGATGCTCTTGATGGTTTTTATCAACCTTGTTGATTATCTGTCGTTGCAAAATTGTCAAGGCAAAATATTTATTAAAGGCCTCTCTGAGCTTCCCCTTTCTCATTGCATCCACGGACAGGTGAAACCGCTTGATTTCGTGGTGCTTCCATCGATCTTGGGCCTCTTCCAACGATGATTTACTCGCATTCCTCACCTTGTTGATTTCCATGTGTTATAACTCCGTAGCGACTCGGACGATATCAGTTATGGTCCTCTATACAACGAGACCTAGATGTGGTCGTCGACGGTGAAAATCGGAAAACAATACAATCCAGGATTGACAGGGTCAGCAGTCAGCGCCGTAAATTTAAACGTGGAATATTTCGTTTATGTTTTTGCCTAGCGATTATAACATTCAAACATAGTTAATCCGAGGGAAGAATTTCCATCGTACAACTACATCGTACTGTTGTCCAAATTGACTCCGTCAAGTCGACATGTGAGAATTATATCAGTTCCCTCATATCGACCGGGTAGAAATAAAACTGGATGTGGAGCTAAAATTTAGCACTGACACCGTTGGTAGCAAATTCGCTGCAAGCGCTGCCCAAAGCTACGTGGGTGGAAAAGATAAAGTAAGCTTGTTCGCTTTGGAGTATTCAAACGATGCTGACACGACGAGGCCATTTTGATAATTTCGTTCTTCCAAACAGGGTGGAATCATACCCGTGTTGTATTTGACGTGTCGAGTATCCACCTTCATTTTCGTGGATATCTCGTTGTTGGCTACAGGTGAATAATCCGTGACGACCATCTTTACTCCGGTTGCCATGGTGAGGATTTCTCTCGTCGTCAATCATTTAGTTCCTCCAAACGAGTTGAGCTGTTCGTACGAGGTAGCTTGGGTGTCGTCAGTGATCGTAATCATCGTGGGAAGTCACGTGAAGGCATGGCTGAACATCGTCCTGTGTTTCATCAACGGGATAGAGAGCAATTTCTCGACGAGTAATTCCCAGAAATGACCACACCCGTTTTATCTTATTTGTACGCCAGACACACCTCGAGATGTTCAGCGAAACAGCTTTCGACGACACTGTGCATTCGGTGCTTGAAGACATTATGAGATCTTTAAACTAATGTAAATATTTACCGTCATTTATTTTAAGCGGTCAGCGACAATTTGGTATGCGCGAGCCTGTTAACATGGATGGTTGGCGTCAGGGGTGGATAACTCACGTCGTAAAGATTGGTAAGTCTATGACCGTTCATGCTAGTATTGCCCTGGATAGAATTCCTGACGCAGTTGACGTTCTTATCCAGCTACCCCTAACTGAGAGAGAAATTTCTACCATATGTCACTAGAATACCAAAGGATGTATACGACAGGACGATTTACTGGTGAAACAATGTCACGAGTGAATGATATATAGAAAATTAATACCAATAACTTCGACACTATTTGGAAAACGAAAATGCATCCACATAATTCCGTATGTCGGATTGCCACTACATGATATCAGTTCCAACAAGTCGTGACAAAACGAATCCCCTCCTGAACATGCTCGGGAATAACATGCTAAAGTAGGATCCCGTGTTTATTTACACGCTTAATGCTCACTGCTCAAATACAGCATCTAAACGAGTTTGGAAACTTTGTTTCTTGATTCTTGAGGCATTTTCGCAATAACATGAACCGAATCAACTTTATTTTATATGGTTTGACATACATTTTCAGATAAGGATCTTACTAAAGTAGTAAACATTGCCTCTGCATTTTGCTTAATACAATAATAGAAAATGCTTAACCAAATTTAATCTGATCTGCAGCACTGTTAACATCACGTAACAGCAAAACTTGAGATACCTGAAGGGAAAACATACGTCATTCATGTTGTTCCGTGTCAGGGAAAGCTATAACTGCACGCACGGTTCTTCTACTGCACGATTAGCATAAAAGAAATTCTACTTCGGCAAGACGGCCGTCCATTATACAAGAATATGAATTAAAGTGTCGAGGTTTCGCTTACAATTGTCACGCACATAACATCATATCTCTATCATCAACTATTCCACAATTGGTCAACTTCTGTCTTTCTGCTTCAAGAGTAGAAGTAAGCCGTATAATAATTAGAAGATTATAATCCTTGATTATCAACACCTTTAGCCATCACGGTAGATAAGACAATGTTCACAACAAGGACCTTGCTGACCTGCGGACAAATTTTGATGGATCCCGGGAAAGCTCAACGACCTTGTTCCCAAGGATGAGCTTGTCGTGGGTTTCGATATGGTTTCAAGTCAAATAGGTTATTTAACTCTTCACTAAAGCAGCTATCATACGAAACACGTTTCTTGATAGCCTTAGATTCCGCATAAAGGATGAGTGCACTATGTGCCATGCCCACTGATCCGAACTATCTACAATTTGGATGTTACAGGTCAATCGCTTTAATGAAGAAGACAAGCTTAATTGCAATTAACCGACTACCGTCCTGTGGTAAACAGAGGCAAACTTACACAACTAGATTTGTGATCCTAGTATTAAGATGAAACACACGAAGAGGATGTTGTCCAGACTCCAGAGACTCTGCATGCCACTTAAGGCAAATAAGGAATATATGACCCACAAGCACTTTAGCTTTGTTTAAGGGAGCTATTCGGGTATTCAAAACTGTCAAACGACGACTTATGAATTATGAAAATTTCTGCCCATGAATTTCTGGCTATCTCTACGAGATTGGACTTCGACTGCAGCGTTGTCATTCCAGACTTATTGGATTGGCATACCCTGTCTACTTTCTTCAGCTTCCACGTTTGGCTCAGATATGTTTTATAGTGACATGACCTCACAAATGTGGTTGCCTCCCGCCCAGTCACCATGCCACGTCAACACCCTAATTAGGTATAAACTATCAACTTCCAGATTCACCCGAGAAACTATTTATATACAATTAACTTGTTCGCTAAACCAGTCATCCGTCACACACATATAATCTCAGTCGCTCATAATTGTACGCTGATCGAACTATGATGTACTTTTAAAAACTGCATTAGCCCGAAGAGAAGTTGCGATCTGTCATAAAATATAGACCAAAACAACATTTTGAATTGTTATTGATGTCAATGCTGAATGAAGTCAATAGTTCGAGACATGTCGTTATCAACGTATCAAGTTTATAAACAGATAGACAAACGTGTGATCGGTGATACATTATTTACCATACAGCAAACTGAAGAATCAAATGAATAGTTGGACTTATGTCATTTCCAGTATATGAAGCTCATATATACAAATATAAATATAAAACCATTTGTAATAACTAACACAACATTTACCAAATTATTAATCTGCAAAATGGATAGTTTCAAAGTGAAAATATTCGTGAATGAAATATGCGCAAAGTAAAACTACGGTACTTTTAGTACAGAAAAGTAGCTTTGTCCTAAATAACATTTTACATATTCCATCTTCCCTTCCAAATTTATTTCTTCCCTGCCTACAAACAGCTGCGATTCTGACTGGTGCGGGTGCGGTTTGGTGAGAGTGGACGCTTGCGCGAGACATTGTCACATGACATTGTTGCTTGACGTACCATGATGCAAAACCATTCATAACAGCTGCACATATAATGTCTAGAGAGTTCTTACACCTCTGCAGCAGGAAGGGGCCCCGAGTGGCCGAGTGGTCTAAAGCGCTGTCCATTACGGATCACTGCCATCTCACCTCTGTTTGCGGAGGTTCAGCTAATGTAGTTATGTGTGAAAAGTTGCCAGTAGCTTCTCGTTGGTAGGTGGTTCTTTCCGGGGGTTCTCCCGGGTTCTTCCTCCACCAATGATACTGTCCGCCATGTATAGCCTATCGTGTGCTGAAAAATGGCGTTAAACCCTTCAACAACAACAACACCTCTGCAGCAATATTCACTATTATTTCGTGATCCAGAGTTAGCAACAGTGTCATTCGTGGAAATTGACAACTTCGGCCCAATATTTTTTACAGATCAACGAGAACGTAAAAGTTTCAGATGGGGTTTGCAATGTTCTGTTCCATACCTTTCCGCTTTGTCATTTGCAGAGGTTTTATAGATGTGTATTACAAGCTAATAAAACATATTAATGTTGTATACCGAGCATGTGTTTCCCTTTTATCCTCTGGTCTCTGGTCCATACACAATGAATATTTCACTTACCTCTCCCTTCTTCTTGAAAATCTTCCATTCGGTATAGGCCGAAGTCCCTAATTTGGACTTAAATTGATTTAATTGACTGATAGAGTATGTAGTATGATAATTCGACCAAGGGTCAATTTGTGCCAGATTGCCAAGTTACTGACAGCCATTTTATGATTGGTGGTGTGCAAGTAATGGATATATGCGGGTTTTGCATGCTTTCCTGCACAGGATAAATGGCGTTAAAATGAATATATGTAAGAGATTTTATAGGACATAAGTCATGCTAACCTGTCGTTTATAGGTGTAAAATATATTTTTAAGCTGAAGCGGTTGATTTATTTTATAATTTCAGTGAAGTATGTTCTTTTTGTTGTAAATGGGCTTAAAGTCATTTTCATCACAATATAGGCTATACAAGGCAGCCAGTAAAACTGGTGGAGGAAGAACGCCTGAAAACCATAAGAGGAATCACCGACCAAGGAAAACCTACTTTCAAGCTTTCTCCCATAACTACACTGGCGGAGCTCGAGACTCGATCCCCTCAATGAAGTATGAATTAATTTGAGGTGGTGCAAACTTTAGTATGATCCAGGTGTCAAACAGTTTCCACAGCAGATCAGTATGCGCTGAGATTTTGTTCGGTTCATGCTTCACTTTCGGTAAAAAAGGAAACGAACAGTCCTTAAATGAAATTTACATATAACGTTAGAATTATTACATCTTTTATAGACAGTATCGAAACTACGCATTGGAACTATTTCCTTTCATTTACCTTTTGTTTCAGATTTAATAATATTATGATATAATGATTGACATTAATAAAACAAATTCTTAGTTATGGAGGCAGTTATTAAATTGTGTGGAAATACGAGATGAAAAAACGGATCGCTAATTTTTTTTATTTAAAACAATTATGTTTGTCCATAAGTTTATACGCTTGCAAATGAGTTTGTTAAACATATCGTATGCCAAACGTTTTACAAGTTTCAAGTAAATATCATTTGAACTTTCAGTTACTGTCATGACGCATCTGAAATATTTCGTTGGTTCTGCTGCAACTGATAAAAAAAACTGTTACATTACAAAACAATAGGGCGAACACTGCGTCAGTTACGATCAGTTCATGAACCACATGTAACTGGATTCTCTATGAATATAGAACAGAGAATGAAAATTTAAATATTTCATAATTCAACTGATTTTGGCTTATCTCAAATACCACAGCTTTTCAAGCAACTGAATTTGGCGCCCAACAGAGGTACACGAACTTAACCACGTGATTGTGCATAGATAAAATTCATTTGGAATTGTGTTATGTATAGTACGACCGGACCAGTTAGACTTTATTCTGTGCCGTGTCAATATGGGATGCCACCTTTGTGAAATATTATTGATAATTTGGCCAATAGTTCCGAGGTCGACTTAGCCCAGACCACGCGTCACGACATATCTTAGCAAAGCAGTAAGACATCTACCCCACCACCGGTGGCAGCAGCATCAGCAATAATGCATAACAAGGTCAACGTCTTACGTTGTATGAATAGTTTAACAGGGTTTCAACGTTGCTAGTTTACAAAACAAATGCGTTGACAAGACAACAAGTTGCGTAATGTCCTAAAGCTTAGACCAAGAGAAAAGTTAAAATCATTGAAATATACAATATAGCAAGGCAAACTCTGCACGGATGCAGAATGGAATCAGCAGTTATATTGGAGCAATTTGTAATAAATGAAGTTGATAAAAGAAAAATGCAAACGTTTGACCACTGACATAGCATTTACCAAACGACAAAACTACAGACTAGAATCAACATCTGGAATGGTGTTATTTGGAATAAATAAGCCGATGCAAAAATAAAAATTACTCTTTAATGCAGACTTAACACTTGAAAGGCTACAAATGTTCAGTTTGTTTCAATCAATAAAGGTAAAAACATGCATATAATACAACTACTTAGATTGAAATATGGCGGCAATCCCTGAGCATGCAATAAAACATTTAATATATTTTTGAAAGTAAACTATACATTATAATTCTACACAATCTTCACCAAGCACTCTTGAGTCCCAAACAGAAGTATTTATTATCAAGCTTCCCCGCCACGTTGATTTTCACAGCCCGCTATCAAATATGAGCCTGAGTGGTGCTGTCTAGTAGGAGTAGGCGTTTCCAATGTCACATGACCATGTTGATTCGCTTACGAATAGATTAAAACGGTAATGAATGGCTTAACTAGGATGTGAAATTTCAAACTTGATGACTATCTCAGCGACAACAACAACCCCAGGTTTAGAGTGTAAGTATTTGTAATATGTATATAGGTATGCATGCATCCAATTATGCATTATATATATATATATATATATATATATATATATATATATATATAGTGTGTGTGTGTGTGTGTGTGTATTTGTGTTTGTGTGTTCTGTTCGAGTGATCATTGCATCTTACATTTGTAGGCGAGTGGAAAGGATGAAGTGTGGACGGAGGAGTTATTTGTACTGTAAGATTAGTTTGATTTTGTTGTAAGACGTATATTTACAATACCCAATAATTTATAATTGACCTGGTATATCATAGGTTTTTTTGGATAAACGTTTAATTCATATTTATTTGTTGTATGCTTATAACGGGATAGACTTGAATAGATGCTTGGATCAAATAACACAATACAACATGATGAAAGATGGAAATTTATAGAATGGATTAATACAGATGTATATATTCTACAAATAAAATTTTTCGTTCACGCTCTAAACGTACGTGTCATTCAGTTATTCTATCCAAACATTCACAAATATAAAAAAATACAATGATTCATGTATTCAATGTATGACGATAAGATTCATATCTCATGTAATGAGAGTAAGATTCAAATAATCTCATTTAAACTCGTACAATGAAAGTGGGATTATAAAAATCTCATGGAATGAAAATAAAGACTCAAATAATCTCATTTAACTAATATACTATTCAAATAATCTCATGTAATCAAAATGACCCAAACTGTACCCATCCGAAGCAACAAATAATTGTAACAAACATGACTCGAGTCACTTTTACAGCCATATGTAAATTTGTCAACTGACAAACCACACTGTTCTCTCGAATTCTTGGGTTGGCCCCACTTGTATTGGCAGCTTCGTGGTTTTACCATGCGCAAAAGTTTACAAATTAGCGGCTTCGTCTTTGTTAGGTCTTGATGGTTACATCATCTTCCATATCCATATAAATGCACAGTCGGCCAGCCAGACAGCCTGTTAAACCCGCAAACAAATACGTTCAGACAATACACAGTTCTCCTAAATTGGGTTAGCCTACTAGTATTGGACAACCCTACCCTTGCTGGATCCACTATCCGCACAAACATTTGTTCCCTAGACCGTAACTCTACTGGCATAGGCTACATGCATTTTAATCCTGTCTTGCTCCTGCAATAACATTGCTCCCAACCCAGTATCGGAAGCATCGGTTTTGATGATAAAAGGTTTACTGATATCAGGTAGCTTTAAAATTGGTGCACTAGTCAATTATTTCTTCAAACCATTGAATTCTTTCTCCAGATATGGTCCCCACAAAACCTTATTTGGTTGCCCCTTCCTTGTTATATCTGATGACATGATACTAATTGGCAGCGAACATAATAATTTTCCTATAAAAACCTACCAAGTCTAGAAAAGATCGAATCTGCGATTTGTATATAGGTTGAGGTGATTTTGTAGCCACTTCCACTTGCTTGGGGTGAGGTTTTTGATGACTATATGACCCAGGTACTCTAAATAAGTATAGCCAATACTGCATTTAGTAGATCGCACCGTGCGGTTGGCTTCACGCAATCTTCTGAAAGGTTCTACAACAACGGATAGATGTTCATCCCAAGTATCCGTGTACACAAAAATGTTATACACAAATTTATTAACGTACAATCTATCTATCTATCTATCTATCTATCTATCTATCTATCTATCTATCTATCTATCTATCTATCTATCTATCTATCTACGAGAATATAACTCCTTGTAAAATAAAATATAATCCTTCAATACCAAATATTGGCCTTACACTTCATTATTACTGGAGTCTCTTCAATTTTTCAAATAGAAACCAGCGCAAACCACCTTTGAAATGCAATCCCGTGTTTCATTTGACCAAATCGACTTAAAATATGAAAAGATGTTTTTATGATTTAAATGTAACAGGTGTCAATGTTGTCAATGTACAAAAATTAGAGATTTAGTACTTTCCCAATACTGTTTTCTCTTCATTATAACAGCTTATGTGATTTATTTCATAAACTTTATTTAATTTTTTTTTAGCATGCACTTGATAAAATTTCGAACAGAATGAAGACTCGCCTCTTTTATCATTGTAGTGAATGTTTATTTATTTTGCATTGTTATGTGTCGTATCAGTAGCAATAGCTGTAGTAGTAATAGTGGCAGCAGTAGTAGATAGTGGTAGTAGTAGTAGGTAGTGGCAGTAGTAGTAGGTAGTGGCAGTAGTAGTAGGTAGTGGTAGTAGTAGTAGTAGCGGATGTCGTTGTAGGGCTTAACGACATTTTTCAGCACAAGATACATGGCGGCCAGTATAAATGATGGAGGAAACACCCAGGAAAACCATGGAATGAACCCCTGACCCACGATAACCTACTGACAAGCTTTCTCACATATCCACATCGAACACCCGCAAACAGAGCTGAGATGGCAATGATCTATAACTGTGAGCGCTTTAGACCACGGCCTTTCGGGACCCCAATAGTAGTAGTAGCAGCAGCAGTAGTAGTAGTAAATGTATTAGTGGTCGTAGAAGTACTGATATACAAATTTAATTGGTGGCTTTAACGTAACGTATTTACCTATATGATTTTTTTTTCTTCAATATTACTTTAAAGATTGATCCCGACTTTATAAAGTTATTAGCTTTATAAGGGCCCGGATGACTTATAAATTGAATCAAAAATGTAATGACATATTGGCGATTACTAGTAACATGCAACATTTGTTCATTAACCTTGAGTACTATTAACAGGATTCTTGTAAAATCACCAACAACATTTTTTAATTTAATTTAACTTTGAAATATCAACACATAAATGCAGCCACTACAGAACAAAATTCATTAATAACAAGTATAAAAAGAAGCATTTATATTTTTCGAAAATATCAACAACCACGAGATATATTTTTATTGATTGTATGCATCCTGATCATCAGCATTTCAACTTCTTTTTCTTTCTTGAAATCTCACTAACCTAAACGCAAAGAGACAAAAAATAAATTAACAACCATGAATGCAAACAAATGCTAAATAATATTTGTTTGCTTATTCATCAATAACAACACTAAATAAATCGCTTGTAGGTGTAATTTCTCAGTCCGCCACAATAACATTTTAAATTTTCAAAAAAAGAACTATAATAGATGATCGGGAGGCTAATACAAGAGATTATACCATTTCACTCGTAGCTGGGGTAGATCAATAATAGAGCATTTGCCAACAAATCTGAGGTTATAACTTATTTTGTAAATATGAGAAATTATTAAGATCTATAGACATCCCAGTGTCACGAGAGAAACTAGTGAAACTGAATTTAACTTAAGATTCCGTTCAATATGAGTATATTGAAACATAACTGAGAAGAATAGATGAATGTATACCACCCAGCAATTACAATTTCAAATTTATAACATTTAAAATTAGATATAATGCAAACGAATTATGCATATAAATACTACATGACTAGACGATCTATGGAGTTACGTACATCGTTGACTTACGTACATTGAAGATTTACGTACATTGTTGAGCTATGCTTGGAAGATAACCAAGAGATAAATACATTGTGTGCATCATTCAAGTATACTTCGAACTTCAAAATAGATAAACTTAAATTGTGTACACGGAAGTTTTGGCAGATAGCTATGAACTGTATTATGACTTTGTGAGTACATGAAATTTAAAATCTGCAATGTGTACTTGTTGTAAATACATAGTAATTAAAATTGATTAATTTATTGAAAATTATTTATTGAATAGACTAACTGTACAGTTAACAGCTTATATATATATATATATATATATATATATATATATATATATATATATATATACATACATACAGCTTATATATATATATATATATATATATATATATATATATATATATATATATATATATAAACAGCTTATATATAATATATATATATAAACAGCTTATATATATATATATATATATATATATATATATATATATATATATATATATATATATATATATATATATATATATATATATATATATACACAACTTATATATATATATATATATATATACAACTTATATATATATATATATATATATATATATATACAACTTATATATATATATATATATATATATATATATATATATATATATATATATATATATATATATATATATATATATATATATATATATATATTATATATATATATAAGCTGTTTATTTCCATCTCCTATTTCCTAAATTAGCTATTAAAGTGGAGTGTCAAATAGTAAATTTGTTACAAAGCATTTTGACGTAAAGAGAAGAAACATACATCGAAAGTTGTTTTTCTTCCTCCAAATCAATTGATGCCATATAGTGATAGTTCGACTGATCAATAGATAGATAGATAGATAGATAGATAGATAGATAGATAGATAGATAGATAGATAGATAGATAGATAGATAGATAGATAGATAGATAGATGGATGGATGGATGGATGGATGGATGGATGGATGGATGGATGGATGGATGGATGGATGGATGGTTAGGTAGTTAAATATAAATTATCGATAACTTTAATAAAAGAGCGATGCCAAATGCCAGATGAAAACAAAACCTTATCGCTGATTGTATTATATGACAATCTATATTTGTTCATACGTTTAAAACCTTGTAAATGAGTTTGTCAAACATATCGTATACCAAATTTTTTTTACAAGTTATCACGTAAATAACACTTGCACTTGTATATTTACTATCATCACATCATCTTAAATATTTCATTAGGTTTACTGCTGCAGAAAAAGGTGCATTACCAACAAAGAGGTGAAACATCTACGTCCATTACGTTTAGTTCATTATTAACACGTAACTGTCTTCCCTAAAACTTCAGATCACGGATTTAAGCTTAAACATTATTAGTTTGTTTTAAACAAGTTTATATGTTAATGTCTTAACACATGCATTAAGAGACAGTTTCACACAATCTGAATTTGTGTTGATAACCCTACCATGAAAAATTGGGCAAATTAGGATTGTACCCAATATCGAACTGAATGATAATTTCATATTTTTCTTTTAGTTAACATATGTAATATGTATGTTGAGATCCAAATGTAAAATCAAACACAAATATGACATAGGCATACCACAGCTTTTCAATCAACTGAAAAAGCGCCCAACAGAGTTGGACGAACTTAACCTCTTGATTGTGTTTAGATAAAACTCAGTAGTCATTACAATAAATATAATTCGACTGAATCATTTAGACCTAAAATGTGCGTTATCAATATGGGATGCCATCTATGTCAAATATTCTTGATAATTTGACCTATGTTTCCGAGTTCGACTGACCCTGAACCACGTGTTACGGCCGATGTTAGTTAAATGATAAGACGTACACCTCCACTCCCAATTATGCACATCAAGGTCGACGTCTTACATACATAATATACAAAACATTCACAGGATTTTGTAACTGACAATAAATAATTATATTTTGAAACTATATTGTGTGGTTGAATTAGATCGGACGTATATAGACAATTTTTTAGCGTAGTTGCTGATTTTTCAACTAAATAAATTATAACTCCTTTTATAATACAATATAATCGTTTATTACATAAAACAGACCTTATAATTCATAAATATTGGAGTCTCCTCAATTTATCAAATGTATACCAGGATAAAAGTTAACTTTTATTCGTCCCGACAGGTAATTACAGAAATCAAAGAAGAGTCCACTGAACGTTTTGATGGATCAGATATGATAACTACAACAAGAACCAGGAAAGTAACATTTGCGAATTTATCAACATTTGCTATGAGTTAAAAATAACTTGTTTTAATGCTATTTTTGATGAATCAAACTAAAGAAATGGAAACTAAGAATACAGCGGATGACTTCATCAGCAATGAAGAAAGACATCTGCGCAGGGTAAGTGTTCTTATCATTTTTTGTGACTTGACCATCACATAATTATATATAGGGCTTGACAGTTTACCCCCAAACTACACATATGCAAAGTTGCATCAACACGTCTTTTGAGAAATTAAGCAGTACTTAAAACTAGGACAAAGTATAGTTACATCTTGATAATAATAATAACAACAATACTACTACTAATAATAATAACAATTAGTCTCATTCACTTATTTGATTACGATTTCCAACAACTCAATTGGTCATCTGTTATTAATTTTTGTTGTTTCTACCCGTATGAGCAGAAAAAGAAATATAGTAATTCGCTTCACTAAAGATACGGCTTGCACAGCGTTTATAACGATTAATATTTCAAGAAACGGTCAATCTGATTTTGTATCTTTAGCGTAATGAGATAAAATCGAACCGGCAATATATGCATTCACAACAAAACTCGTTGTGAAAGGAAAACTTTCTTCTGACCAGACAAGAATCATTGTTATGTTTTTCTATCTGTCTGTCTCCTATCTACGATATCTATTTCTCTCACACACACACACAAGAACACGCACACTCAAACAACTATAATTATATTTGCTTCAAGCTGTTCCAAGAGGAATTTCACAAAATGTATGACCCTTTCGTTTGCAGAAAGAACGACTCGAACAGTTAATACAGACACTGAAACAAAGAATGGAACATGTGCTCCAATGCAGGACGTTCTATGACAGAATTATCCAAGTTATGAATTCGGACAAAATGAATAACAATTTGCTTTGTCACTTTCACGTACAAACTCAGAATTTCGACGAAATCTTACAGAAACGATACACGTCACTCGCATCTGGGGAAGTTCGGGTTATGGTCATTGGTAAATAATGCTATCCTTCCCCGCCATTTCTTTGACATTCTTATTCGATGTCTGAAGATGTATATGTTCAAAAATGTAAAATGTAGTAGCTAGTATACCATCATAATGTCTAGAAAGAAATTATGTATACCTGTCCGCTTCGTACGTTTTTGACAACAAAGTAAGTTATATGTTCTTCATTAGTCTAGATTCGTCTTCATTTGAAAACCGTACATTAACGGTGTATAGATTTGATATATAACTGCTTTGCGCCATTTTTTACGTAACATTATATTACAAACATGGTACGTATGACCACTTCCTATCATAGCGAAAATTATACCTAATGTTAAAATAAAATTCATCGCAAATTAATTGTGCAATTTGAGATATTTAAATGCAGAATATGATGGATATAAGTTATTATAGGGATTATTTTATGCTATCTTTGGTATAAAAGGTGCATTATAAATCTTTACGTTTTAAATATGTGGAAATTAAACCAGCAAATTTGCCAGAATATATGACAGAAGTTACATCCAAAATATATAGGACTTGAAAATGTTAAGTGTATGGTTTTCGCTTGGTTTTTATATATAAATTGTTGATTGATAGCTACAAAAAACATGAATCCAAAGTAGTAACGCAGTATCTTATTTCAAGTACAAAGAGGATTCAATTTGGTTTTAAAAACTAATCGCATAAATTAAGTTACTGTTGTTGGTTTTAATGTTTCGAACGTTGGTTGCACAGATATTAAAATATTATTCCTTTGCAGGGGAGTCATCGGCAGGTAAAAGCACATTTTTGAACGTTCTCATGCAAGGCAACTACCTGCCGATCGGAGATCACGAGGCAGGCACGAGAATTGTGTGTGAGCTGCACAATTGTCCTTCTAAACGAGCATTTATACACTACAAAGAAAGGTATGAAAAGTGTATGCATCCAGAAGTGTAATGTCGCATAAAAAGATACCGATTAGTAATCAGTTTTGTCAATGAACTAAAAAAATATTCAATTACTTTATCTGAAAGGTAGTTCTGGAAATAATATCTAGAATATAAATATAACTTTTGCATCAATACCTTTGAGATTGGTCCAAATCATACTGTTAGACTGACCAATAAGCCTCACCTATTAATTATTAGAAAATAATGTTAAATCACGAGATTATCTTAAACACATTTTATTGTTAAAAATTACCAGGTCTATCGATTTTTTAACAAAAGCCAGTCTACTATTCGTAAACACTGTCATTAACATGAACTTCACAAATATAAAAATGTCATAGACCCTTCATCCGAAAAGAGGACCTTGGTTCTACTTTATGTAATAATAATATTGCCCCCAATTAATTTGACGACTGACGAAATTGTGCTATTTTCACTGCTAGGAACAAATCTTTCTTGATTTGATATGAACGACCAACGACACAGCTTGTCCAGAAGGATATATTACATGGATCATGGATCGATGCCATGGATTATGGATCGATGCCATGTAGGCCGTTTATAGATACAAAAAATATAGACCTATTGACATTGTTTTCAATCAATGGGATTGTGACCAGTTTAAGTTTTTAATTCATTAATTGTCCTTTTGTGCTTGCTCTGAATACAAAAAGAAGATTTTATTGCATTGCTCATAGTGAAAGTGAACCGGGGCAAGTAATACGATTCAATTCAGTTGTACAACAGCCTTTGGCTCCTCCAGCCACACCTGTGGTAACGTGTGTTACTTACACGTTTAAGGAAAGCATTGCAAATTTAATACACCCGAAATGTCACAATTATTTGCTGTGTAGGGAATACTTTTACTTTTGTAGATTTAAAATGCGACCAATAAAACTAGAGCTGACAACAAATCATGACGATGAATGCTGGAAACGACTTCAGCAGTGTATTGTGACCGGCCGAGATGGTAACACTGACCCGCCAATGGGTGTGTTAAAGGTAGAGATATACTGGCCATTGTTGTTATTCCAAGTAAGTATTACCACGTCATTTAATTGCGATCCAGATAATACTACTTTACAAATAGATGTGGGGATTGACATTTAATATGTGTCCAGGTTTTGATACCAGTTTAAAATAATTTGGTATAATTAATAATTATGTTTTTGGGTTTCCCATCTTGCATCTTGAGTCTTTGTATCCTTCTGTTCATCTGTCCTTCATACAGCAATCAAATCAATTATGTAAGAGTTCTTGAATTTTTACTTTAAGTTGGATGCAATATTGATGTTAGTTCCAAGGCAACTAATATTCTCGCAATTGTTGAAAACCAACAATTAAACCTGTTACTTATCATGTTCGTCTTGAAGGGGCGAATATTGTTCGATCATTGTGATTCCAGGTTTTGGAAGAGTTATTACCGTACTCGACTTACAAACTAATGAAAAAGCTAGCGGGCACGGTGAGAATTCTGGCAAACTGACGTGCTTATTTACCTTAAAATGTATAATTAACTAAGCTAATCTGAGCCGTTTCTACCACATATATTTGATTTCTTTTTTCACAAATGCTCTTGTATAAGCAAGGCCCCTTCCCATCGAATCATAAATGCTAATGATCGTGCTATTTAAAATACCAAACTGATAATCAATAATTGATTTAGTGAAAATTTGTAAAGGCAAGACAAAATGCTGAACAAATACAAAAACTGTGTTGCCTGGTAAGAGATTTATTTGGCTCTGTACATTCTTTTATAGCGCTTATTTTCTATGTTTAAACTCATGTTAACTGTGTCTTTTTGTTTTGCTACTGTATATATATAGTAGTGCACTACTGTACAAAAACTATCAACATAAAAAATGGAGAGAAACATAGTAGTGCCGTAAATTAGGTAAATATGTACAATACGATACCAATTGTTGAACTTAAATACCTGCATTATTAATAACAGTTAGCATTCGGAAAGAATACACAGTATTTAAACAAATTTGGACACAGGTACCATTGTTTCAGATGGCAAGATTGTAACATCACATTTTATAAAACGTTTAAAAGCCAATTTCATACATAGGTATGCTCCAAAATAAACTACAATACTAGACAGACTTTTAGAAGGGAATCAAAACTTAAGAAATGCTTATTGAACAAAAAAGTCACAACATACATGAAAACGAAATATATATTGCCTGTAGTGAGTTCGGCTAAAGCAATATGTTAAAGCAAGTTAAGAACCTCATCAATAAACATTTCAGACGTCGGATTTATCTCATAGCCGAGAATAAAAGCAGAGCATACCATAATTAAATGGCGTAATCAACATTCTTCGTCTTCCAAGATACCTATTTACGTTACTCTAGCAGTTATACCTTTTAGCTTGGTCTTTCTTGCAATTACATGCAAGAAATGTAAAACGTTTCAGGGAATTTAATTCATCAGCTTGCTACGAGTTTGACATGTAGAGAACGATTTTAGATCTTAAATATTATAGAAATTGCATGATAATGTGGATAATTACATCTAAAGTTTATTATCGGAAGAGTCGCATTTGGAACCAGAAAGTCCCACTATTTATCTTTCAATATTGACTTCACTTGCTCTATGAAAGTAGATGGTTATTATTGACAATTATTCGTTATAATTGATTGTCATATTCACATCCGATTATAGTCAACACCCCAGTTGTGAATATTGATCACTGACTATTCTTCTACGAAATTTTGTTTCGACATGCAACTGGTTTCCGCTAGTGACACTTTTGTGACTTCAGCTATATCACTAGTTACTGTCATTATTGTTTAAACCTTTGCTGGATGGAAATCTGCAAGGTGTGTGTGTGTGTATGTGTGTGTGTGATTTGGGTTTTTCAACGTACTTTTTACAACATCGCAGTAATGTCGATCACATGTCTGTAGTGTGGTAGTTTATAGTCCTGTCTAGCACTAGGGCATCATGCCGCATACTCATTATTGGCCTGAAACCAGGCCGGCACGTCCTAACCCTAATCATAACCAAAGATTAGCGCCTAACGAGGCATATGTTAGTACCATTTTTTTTTAATTATAATTCTTTTATATGACTCAAACTGGGTTCGAACCCACACTCTCCTGCATCCCAGACGGACGCTTTAACCAAATGCTCACCAAACTGGCCACAATGACATGTAAAGGTTATAAAAATATATACGACAGAATACATTCTGTATGCAGGAAAGGGAATTAATATAAAACATTGTTTGCATTTTGTTTTTCATTTCTTTTCAGACAGACGTTGAATTTTATAACTGATAATTTGCTTCAGAGTGTTTCATTTTCTTTAAAATTTAAATCTACAAATTAGACGGATTTGTATTAACAGAGCTTGTACTTACCAAAACGAACCTATTCAGTTTTCATAATATTATGCACTCTTGCTTAGCAAATGCTTGATAAGCACAAATCACAATTTAAACAGCAGTTTGTTGAGTATCGTTAATATTAGGCACAATCTCATTTTAGTACTGTATTAACTCTAATAGTTCAAGATAAAATACCTAAAACATCAAATTATTCCTAAGAATGAAATTCATTATTTAACTCACAGGCCACCACAGGCGATGGAGAATGTGATACAGCTGGAAATGATCAAGGAGACGAGACGTCCGGTGAAAAGATAAAACCAAGAATGAATATATATATATATATATATATATATATATATATATATATATATATATATATATATATGTGTGTGTGTGTGTGTGTGTATGTGTGTGTGTGTGTGTGTGTGTGTGTGTGTGTGTTTAAAACATTTAAAAGTCTCAATTGTTTTGCATCAATATTTTCTTGGGTTACTTTTGGAATTTATTCAAAAAATGATCCGTTCCGACATTTTTTTTCATATAAAATAACAATTCATGTAGATAAATATCACGTAAGAATATTTTATAAAATTAATATAATTTTTTTTTCGATTTCATTTTCGGACATAAACAAGATATTCTCAAATCTTAATTTTTGATGTTTGATACCTTTATTTAAGTATTTTTATGGACATTTTATTCGACATTTCCGGACATCATGTTTTCCTCATTCTGCGGTTATTCCAATATTGCTAAGCATAAGAGCAATTTTTCAACTGTTTTATAAGCTTTGAGAAATTTCTAATGTACTAAAGATAATGGAAAACTGTCAATTCCAATTTGGTCACAAACATAGTTTGGTTAGGATTCCTTCCCAAAGAATCAATCATTGTCCATGTTCTGTACATCATGAAGATGACTCGTATCTGACTTGTATCTCAGACAAATATTTGATTATAAAAACGTTAGAAATTATTCTTTTCTTGGAGCAATTAATGTTGGTGATAAAATAATATATGGAAGCAGAGTTTACATAATTGAACATTATCTTAACAAAGAGATGGTAAAATGAAGCAAAAGATTAAAAAATGACAACTAAAGTGTAAATAATTCAATAAATGAATGTGTATACTTTAGAACTAACAATTGTCAAATCTATGTTATAAGTAAATCAAATTGATAATTGATAATAAAGAAAAGTCTAGTTTAACAAATACCAGACCGAAGAACGTGTATACATTTTGTATATAAAAGACTCAGCATCATCAAACATCAAAATCAATTTGTTATTATTATTTTAACAATACATTGTCTGTTATTATTTTAACAATACATTGTCTGTTATTATTTTAACAATACATTGTCTGTTATTATTTTAACAATACATTGTCTGTTATTATTTTAACAATACATTGTCTGTTATTATTTTAACAATACATTGTCTGTTATTATTTTAACAATACATTGTCTGTTATTATTTTGACAATACACTGTCTGTTATTATTTTAACAATACATTGTCTGTTATTATTTTAACAATACACTGTCTGTTATTATTTTAACAATACATTGTCTGTTATTATTTTAACAATACACTGTATGTTATTATTTTAATAATACATTGTCTGTTATTATTTTAACAATACACTGTATGTTACTATTTTAACAATACATTGTCTGTTATTATTTTAACAATACATTGTCTGTTATTATTTTAACAATACATTGTCCTCAGTCATTTGTAAATTATGGCACCTAAAAACTTTATATTTAATTTCTGACCTTATAGAGGCCTTCAAACATAATGTTTACGGGTGAACGAAAACAAGTAAAATATAATGTGTAAATAAATGCTCATACAAGCACCTCTTGTATTTTCCACGAAATATATCGACTGTTGGCTTAAAGAATGCAAAATAAAAACTCAGATATTGATTTTATAAAAGAAATTTTTAAGTATGTTACATTCTGCATGAAAATACATGAACGGAAATTACAAAATCATGATATATACTCAGTTAAGTAGTATTATGTGCATCAAAAACAGGAAAAATTATTTTAAATCATACAATCTCGTTTTTTATCATGTAAATATATTAAAATAACAAAATGAGAGATAAGTTTAACGAAATGTTTCAGAAGCCAGCATATTTAGATTTCTTCTAAAATTGTCAAAACTTTTCAAAAGCTTAGATCCATTTCTGAAGAACGGAAGGATGTCTTTACCATAAGAATTTAATTCCACGATGATTGTACTGCTAGCAATACACAATGAACTATAACTGGTCTAAATTGATCCTAGAAATATATCTTTATGAGCATCTTCTGAGCCGTTGGGATCCCTTTCATGACATTCAACATTTTACATAATTTGCTAGAATGATTCCGGAAATAAATGTTTGTTTATAGTTTCGGTTAGTACTACGCTGATTTGTTCATTCCGCTACAGTTTATAATAATTGATATAACCGATGATATTGATAAGGAAAGCACGTTGCTTTTATTTTAGGTCTATGTTTGGTATTAAAAACTAAATATAAATCATTTATATATTGTGGACGACAATTAAGTGAAAGTTAATATTATTAGCGGAAATGATATAGAACACTGATATATATTCATCTTTATATTACAGTGAAAGAAAAATATGAGGAGATACCTGAAAACCGTGAGGAGGTATCTTACCGTCTTTACTTGTAACATATATAAACCAATTTTAATAACGTAATGATTTATTAGAACACCTTGTTTTAATAATTTTAAATTTTAAAACACTGCTAATGAAAACGAAAACTTATATCAATTGCATGTGAATAATTATATCGTTGTCATTGAGTCTCAGTTTCAAACCAGCATCAAAACACATTATGCACAGAAAGCACAAACAATAATATATGTCTCAGTTTCATGTTTGTTTAATACTACGAAGGCACTGCATATATGCATACTACATGTACTACATACATAATAATTAGGTTGCCATCTATCGAACTTCTATACTCCAGAAGATTCGGAAACTGCTCCAAAAAGAAGAGATTCAGTCAGCTTGTTTTTCTACTAGTAGGAGGGTGGTAGAGACAGAAAAATGGACTGACTTTTGTTCCATCCATCCATCTATCCATCGCTACATACATGATATGTGGTGGGGAAATAATTACTTGAACAATGTACTTCCCTCTTGGTAATGCTGTCTGTCATATCTTATTTTTCTCCAGTAGAACGACGTGGGTGGCGTGGGGGCGGTGTTTCCATTTATGTTGTTCAACTTCAATGTACCTTTAACAAGTTTGCAGTAATGTATATAGGATGTCTGCATTGTGGCAGTTTATATTTGATGTCTAGAGCTGGGGTATCATGTCGCGTACGCGTAGCATGATACTCCACCCAGTCACATTATCCTGACACCAAGACAACCTATTCTAATACTAACTTCTCAAAGCTGAGAGGGAGCGAGACATCTGTTAGTATCTTTTTTATAATTCTTAGATATGACTCAACCTGTGTTTGAACCCATAACCTCCTGCACCCGAGGCGGACGCTCTAACCTCTAGGCCACCAAAGTGATCACAAAGATACGTAAAGATCATGTAAAATATATACCTCACAAAAAGATATGAATGTTCTTTTCCGTATGCAGGAATGGGAAACAACATAAAACATTGGCTGCACCTTGTTTTTCTTATCTTTGCAGACACAATTATATTTCATAACAGATCAAATTATTCCTAAGAATTGAAATTCATTATTTATACTACAGGCCACCACAAGCGATGTAGAATGTGATCCAGCCGATAATGATCAAGGAGCAGATGGGACTTTCGGTGAATAGAACAAACAACTATATATATAAATATATATATATATATATATATATATATATATATATATATATATATATATATATATAGAGAGAGAGAGAGAGAGAGAGAGAGAGAGAGAGAGAGAGAGAGAGAGAGAGAGAGAGAAATGTCAGGTCGGGATGGTTTTCTGATATTATTATAATTTATTTTTTGATTTCAATTTTGGTCAGAGACAAGACCTTTCCAAGTGATAATATAAATCCAATCATATGAAAAACGATTGATCCTTTTATTTATGTATTTTGTATGTACATTTTTTATTCTACATTTCCTGACTTCATGTTTGCCTCATTCTGCAGATATTTAAACATTATTAAGCATAAGAGCAACCTTCCAACTACTTTATAAGCTTTGAGAAATTTGTAATGTACTAAAGATAATGGTAAACTGCCAGTTTCAATTTGATCACAAACATATGTTGGTTAGGATTCCTTATGAAGGAATCAATCATTGTCCATGTTCTTTACATAGTAGAGATGGTTCATAGCTGACAATTATCTCGGGCATATAATTTTGATTATTATAAAACTTATGGAAATTATTTAAATTATTGATGCAGTAAATGTCCGTGAGAGCATCAATACTATGATGCCAAATTTTCATCCGTGAAAGATATTTTATGAAGAAAATTCGGATGAAATGGCATAATGATGCAAAAGATTAAAAAGACTGAAAACTAAAACGCAAATAGTTCAATAAATGCATGTGTATACTTTAGAACTAACAAGTGTCAAATCTATGTTATAAGTAAATCAAATTGACAGTTTAACAAATACTAGACCGACACACTTGTATACATTTTGTATATAAAAGACTCGTAGAGACTCAGCATCCTCAAACATAAAAATCATTGTCTGTTATTTTTTTCACAATACATTGTCTGTTATTATTTTAACAATATATTGAGCAGCAGAGAGAGTGAACAGACCACGTTTTCAAGCAAAAATAAGGCTTACAGATCATGTTTTCGAGCAAAATATGGCTTACAGACCACGTTTTCGAACAAAATATAAGGCTTCCAACGAAATCTCATTTAACCAAAAAAAAAGTCTCCATTTTTGCAAAAACGGAGATTTTACGATTTTTTTAATCAATTTTGCTCGCAACGATGTGGTCATCACCCTCTCTGCTGCTACAAGTTAACAAAAAATAAGAAATGATTTTAACCGAATATTTCATCCAGTCTTTAGGACGAAAATCATTTATGATTTCACAAACAAACTTATCGCTAACACCTCATTTTGTAGATCAATCAGATTATTTGACTGGTCGGTAAGTCGGAAATTAATTCTCGTTAGCGAATTATTATGGCATCGCATGTAGACAGGATTAATTGGGTTTTCAATAATTAGGAATCCCGGAGGAGCTGTTGGTGCAAACGAATAAAGAATATATCCCTGCTGAGCTTGATTTGATTGCTCTAGATTAATCTGATAGCTTCCTTCGATAACATCACATACTAAATTGAGCGCAATCACCGATGAAATATTCACGTTGAACGGAGCGATATGCCTACCGCCACCATCTGGATCATTATTATATTTGAGGAGGATAGTTGAATCTGATTTTTGTAGCGCTTTGATATCAGTTTTAACAATTCTTGCTAATTCATCAGCGTTGTATTTCGGAAACTTGAAATTACGCAGATTGTCTTCTTTGATATTGTAATCGGTTAGGAATCGTTGTTTATTGTCGCTGTTGTCATTAATTATTGTTTGAATAATTAGTTCATAGATATATTCCATGTCCGATATAAGCTGATTTATTATTTCAACGTGTTTTTGCGATCTTGTTTTCCGTAGTTGTTCTAGTTGTGTGTCATATAATTGTTTAATCTCATTAAAATAACCACGGACGTCAGTTAGCGTAAATGAAATAGTAACAGTTGACTCGGCTGTTCTTTTAATGATAAAATCCCATTGCAATGTGTCTTTGTTGGTAAATATAAATCTATCGCTGATTCTTCCTTTTCTTATATCAGATAAATTATCTCGATAACTGGGATTGATTTCATGATATGATTCTACGTCCGTGGTTAAGTCGGTGGTGGATTTTTCCGGTGGTTTTTCAGGCCATCCTAGTACGGTTCTAATAGAACTCTGATAGATATCTACGACGTATCCTTCTATGCTTATCTCAATTGCGGATGATAGCGTCGGCTCATGAACTGTTATAGCGATTTTCGATTCTGTTCCAGTAATCGATTTTATTCTACACGCGAATTCATTATTGATTTGTTCGATTTGGTATGATCCGGTTGGTATGGAAACAACGTTCCAGTCTGGGGTTCCGTCGGGTTTATTCTTATTTGCAAACACTAAAGAATTATTGGGTTGTTGACCACCAAATGATTTTGATCTGATATTAGGCCAACTGTGATACACTCGTAGTTTTGCTAGCGCTATCTCCTTCACGGGGACTGGGCTAGGGAAATTCACACTAAACTCGGGTTCCGTTGATGTTATTGATATCATGCTTGTTTGTACTGGGTTCGTGTTCTCCACTATTTGTTGAAGTAATTCCATCGGTGTCGTCATTGTTATTATACTCATGTTGTATTTCTAATTTTGACACCGCGGAATCATAAATACTGACCATCACTGAGAACTCACAATCTGGTATGGTTGAGATTATTGAGATCATTTTGGTTTTTGGGTTCGTGTTTTCCAATTCCATCGGTGTTGTCATTGTTATTATATTCATGTTGTTGCTCTAATTTTGATATCGCTGAATCAAAAATACTGACCATCGCTGAGAATTCACTATCTGATATAATTGTATTATCGAGTGACGATGATATCATCAGGGATAACTGCGAATATGCGGTTGATGCAATATGAAATTGAATTAAGTAATCCTGCAGCTTGCGTTGGCTGCATGATGATATCTTTTTTGTTATCCCGGTTGATATACCCCCGATTGTAGCCACCGCAGAAATGCAAATTGGAACTACGACCGGGGCAATCATTGTAACCGATGCAAGTATTATGCCGGCGCCAGCGAGAACGCTTGACACCGAGTACATAGTAATATCAATTGCGGTGATTCTTCGTCGGTATTTTTTTATTTTTATTTGATACTCCTCGGCGAGGGTTTTGAGTCTATTTTGAAATTCTCTGACCTGATCATAGCGACATTGAGTTGATGAAATCATTTTTATTGTAAAAACACTAGCGTTTTCAATTGTGAAATCCGAAGGATTTTCCTTTCAATTATCCTATTAACGAAGTGGTTTTAGGATCGGATGAGGGGACACCGGATACAAATTCTATTATCCAGGGTAGTGGCTCCCTAATCACAGACTCGTCGGAATTGCTTATAGTAATCGTAAGCGGGATTGGTATATAGGGTGGAGGTTTTGGTACTTTATCTAATATATATGTCAGCGTGTTAACACCTCTGATATCTGTGTTGCTGAATTCCAAATCAAATTTACGGTGATGTATTATTGTAAGTCGGTAGCAACCTGGTGCACCAGTATGTCTGTTGCCAACACGAAGATAATTATCATTTCCCCGGATCCAATCAAAAGTCCCACTATCAACCGTGTACACGATGTTATTGACGCTTACACTATGTGGAGTTTTTACCTTATTGATAGCCGCGATAATTTCAACGAGAGACATACCCGCGTTGTGTGGAATTCCAAAGAACTTATCAACAATGTCATTGACTGGTTTTTGTACCCGCTCAAAATTCCCCTTTAGTTTAAGAATATCGTCAATGACGTCGGAATAGGTTTTATCGATTTCAGTATATTTCATCAACGTTTTATTGCGGCGTTTAAAAAATGAAGTCAAAAAGAAGCTAAAATCCATATCTACTCGGAGTTTATAATCACTAGCGAGGTCAAAATATGTCGTAGTGGTATCATAACCTTCAGGTCCTCTAAAGAAATTATTAACCATTTCACTGGCGGATTTTTGTTCGTCAATAGCTTTTTTAACTTCAGCGAGGGTTGGACCTGTCAACGATGTGGTTTCAGAAACAGGTGTTCTCCCCAAAAATCTATCAACGATGGTATTAAGTGTTGTTTGTCTCACTATAAACATATTAATATCTTTGAGAGTTATTGTAGATGTAGCCGGGATACCAAAGAAATTATTAGCGATGTAGGCATTGTGAGTGTGCTTGCCGATAAACTCACTGATTTCAGCGAGAGTCATGCCTGCCACAAGCGGGGTTCCAAAAAACTTAACAATGACGTCGTTAGTGGGTTTTTGATCTTCTATTAGTTTAGAAATCTCGAGATAATTTGCCTTGATTTCATTTTTATTCATCATCCTTCCCGTGTCCTTGTTAAAAAAGAATAGCGATAGATAGTTTTTAATTTCAGCGAGAGTCATGCCAACCACAAGCGGGGTTCCAAAGAATTTATGTATGACATTTTTGCGAAAAGTACTATAACCTCGTATATAATCCTCCAGATCACGTTTGTGGGCGTCAATCGCGTCGGTGATTGTAGACACAAGTGCGCCTGGTTTAAGTTGTCCACTGTTGGAATATAGCGCAATAGAGTTTTCAGCGGCGTCGCGCTGCCGTATCAAAATGTCATTCAATGACACATCACTGCTTTTCAATTTACCCTGTTTGTCCTGAAATACAACTATTTCGTTCGGGTCAACACTTGCTAAATTTAACGTCTCAGCTATTTCATCTTTGATTAGTTTTTTTACATCACCGGTTGCAGTGTCATCGGGTTTGGGTTTCAAAGATCTCCCCCAAATATCAATCATGTTATTGTAAAACTCTTTCTCTCTCTAAAATCGTTTTTGACGACTTCGTTGAAAAATCTTCGATTTTCTCCAGCGATTACTAGTGTATTCATTCACGACAACATGTGGTGGTTTTCCGCTTGGGTTACTCAAGGAGTTAGAAATAGCGTTAAGGACATTTAATACTTCGCTGCCACATATTGGTGGGTCATTCATTTGTTGTGTTGGTAGCGTAGAATACCAAGTCTTCATTGGAAGGGTTTTTATATAACGCATAAACTCTTTTGGTGGGGCTAATCCATATGAATCAAAATAGACAATCCCACGTGGATCAATAGCGTATGCAACCCAGTGAGTTCCGGGTCTGGTGCTGTTATCTAAATTAATGATTCCGGTTTCAACACTGTTGGGTTGTGTCGGTAATTGATCCTTCATAAAAACACCTCTGAAGTTTTTAATCGCGAGTTTTTTAGCAGCATCGAGTAAATCAAAATTGGACATGGGAACCATAGGTTCCTGAGTTATAGACTCTCCAATTAATAAACCGGTCCTAGTCTTAGACCCTTTCCGCTGTACCACGAATACGGGGTTCCTGGTAGTCTTAGACCCTTTCCCTTTTTTTTATATCCTTTCACAGTTGCATTCCTTAGTGCCATTCCTGCTGCAGTACCAACGGCTCCTAACGCTGCCGCTTTAGCCACCGCTGGGGCTGCTGCCGCAATCAATGCTGGAATCGCAGCTAACAACGGAAATATACCGCCTGTTTTAATCATATTTTTGATAGCAGCCGCAGAAAGAGTAATCTGAACACCTTTTTTTGCTGCAAGTGCATCATTGAAATGTTTTATTTGACGAGTTGTCAGCGATAATTTATTTGCACCACCAGTCATTTGATAAGGTTTCAACGTGATTGTGGTTCCACATTTTTTAGCCGATTCTGATTGCAATTTTTTGATTTGACCAGGAGTTAACGCAACACTAATAACACTATATGACATGTTATACATAATAGATTGATTCTAAATCGTTTACAATTTCAATGAAAAATCGAGAAAATCAATCAAAGATTTTCTACTGGGGCATCTACCACTCTCATTCTTCCTCCAACACCTTCAAGTAGCATTGATTTATCACTGAGAATGACAGCAACCGCTCTATAATTCGGGATAAGGATAGGAGGTACCCCACCAACTAGGGGACCTCTCGGACGCTCGACACGGGCTCTAAAGTGTATATCAACAACAGATTGTCTCATCAAATCAAGATGTTCCAGTGAAAAGTAATAAATCGGAAAGAGGCTTTTAAAATCCAATTGTGATAATTTGCAAACCAGTATCCACATTTAGATCACGTGCCATAAATGACAACAGGTTATGATAGACACGTGCAATATGATTTTGACCGTAATCAAGTTGTATATCCTCGGATGGTTCCTGCTGTCCGTTTATTCTCAGCGAGACTTCATTAACACCTAACTGATCAAATATCATATGACTTCGTTCTTGATTACCAACTCGCGCATTATTCTGTAACGCTACAAATATATGACGTGGAGCTGAAACACCTTGTTTTGATGCCAGGTGCCATGTGAATGTACCATCAACATTACCCAGTTTAATATCCGTGGTCACTGATAACCAACTCAACAACGACTTTCCTCCTTGATCCATAAATGATAGTAGTCGCTGTTCTTCTGTGATTGATGGAGTTAACACTGGCATCCATAATGATAGTTTTGTTAAAATAACTTTACCGGCAGCAACCCCAGCATTACGCCAGATTGCATCATCATCAGTACCCTTTCGTACAAGTGCTACTGTATGCTTCGCTCCATAAATAACTTTTCGGACGTTTCTACAGAATCCAAATATATGATGCAGTGGAATCGCACATGAAAATCGTCGATGCTGCCCATGCAACGTTGCTACACGTGTTGCAAATCCTAAATTGAGATTACCATTAACGCCTCCGAGAATATCAAACGCAGCTCCGGGTCTAGTTCGACGTTCTGGATTAGCTGCTTCCTGTTGATCGGCTTCTGCATTATCTCTTGCTGTTAACACTTTAATGTATGGAAGGTGATCAGCGTTATCAGAGGTATCCTTTGCAAACATCATAGATGGACCAGCCGACCTTGTATAATCATCAGAATATCTCGCTAACCCGATTATTGTTGTTGCAACATCAACTTCACGGTCAATGGATTCAATTTCTTTTCCATCAATGAGATATCTAGCGCTTTCAAATAACGCCATTATGCCGTTATTAACAAAACCAACTCGGACATTTGCGTTATCTGCATATGGGGTATCAGCTGCAACATTTGTTACAAGTTCTCCTTCTACTTCAGTAAATGCCTCACACGGTAGAAAATATTTACTGGTATCATGAACCTGAAGTTCAATTCGCGATCGGAGATCTGGTTGTACTGCATGATAAGAATAAAATTGAAAATCGCGTACAGAATCATTCTTGCCAACTGGGGCATCCATATCAAACGCTGGATCAGGTGACCTTTTGAACATTTTATTCTATTTATCAGAGTCTAAATCGCGATTTTCCATTTCATCGTCGTGTTTTTTTAAAGCCACTTCCTGCTATCATGTTTGCTATCATGTTATTTTGGTCCCCTTGATTTATCAAGGGAGTCACCATCGACGCTAATTTTTCATCTACTGCGTTATTTATAATTCTACTAACACTTGCAGGCATTTCCGCTGTAGACGGTAACGGTTTTGAAAATCCTTTGGATTTCATCCGTGATTTCACTAATGATGTTAATTTATTCTTCGCAGTTGAAAACGCTTTTCCCGCAAGATCTCCAACAGCACCAATACCCTTATCACGAATAACATCAATGGCTTTCATTGATAATTGTTTAGCTAACGGCATCACTTTTGGAGCCATTCTCGCAAATAACCCTGCAATGGTATTACCTAAACCATCTCCGTAGTATGCTCTATAAACTGGAAACCGTGAATTAACTACATAGACGAGGGTTGGTTTATCATGATTGTAGTGTATGATCATTATTTTAAATCAGAAACAATTTTTCAATTGTTATTTATCTAATCGAATGACTTCGTCATCAGATTTTTTAATTCAGTCACTATGATACCCACTTTCCACTAACTCGCCAATGAAATCTCGATATGTGCTGATATCCATGATACCACCCTGAAATAATCGTCTACAGATATCAGCTGCTTCATTAATTATTTCCGGTGAGTTATTTCCGGCTCGTTTTCCTCCGATGAGAACTTCTAATCGTGATATATCACTGAGAACACTACCAGGACATACCCCACTTTGGGGTCCACTGGAATCTTGCAATCCGCTTCCGCTATAACCAGTTGCTTCATTCTGTTTTTCTAAATCCATTTCTTGTAAATAACCAAGAGGATTATAATCATCATCATCATCACGTGGTATTTGTTGTTTTTTAGGTGAAAAGGATATTTTCTTTGCAGGTTGCGTTCGCCGCCTTTGCGTTTTTTGCGGTTTTTGTTGTTGTTTAACCTCTTCGTATTGATGATACACTGTACCCACCGCATTGATATATTCAATGTATGATGCACTATTTTTCTTAATCAGACCTTTTTCAGTTTTGATTTTATAGAATATATCAGCCCAGTGAGTTATATTTCTAACATATTTATGATGTTCTGGTTTCAACCATTTTTTTCTGTTTTCATAGGACGTAACAACAAGCGCAGGAATTTCTGCTGGATCAGTCTTATCAATTTCTGCTAACCCTTCTTCGTTAAATCTCACGAGTAAATCATCTACTGTTCTTTTTTATTCTATTTTTTGTACGGCCTGTTCTGTTTGTTCAGTTTTCGCTGCTATTTTTTCGAGTTCACCAATAACAGATTTTCCCGTCTCGGGACCATCTCCCAGTATAGCGCGCTCTACTCCCTTCGCTGCTGTTGTTACTGGTTTAAACAATTCTTCAGATCCCGCAGCAAAATCAGTCTGAAGACTCTGTCGTTGTTGTAGTTTATTCCGCACAGAGTCACGAATTGGTACAAATCTCTTAATTGCATCCAGTCGTTCACGAGCCAATCGGGTTGTTAATGCTTCTTTGACCATTATTTGAAATCAGAAACAATGTTTCAATTGCAAAACAATTTTTCAATCCGACCTAACACCATCGTGGAAGTGTTATTTGATCGTGATACACCTTCGTTCATCGATGGGGAAAGTGTCCAAATTGTATATAAAATAATAATAATGTCACTTTTCCCCCACTTTTCCATTGATCAATCTGAACCGTCCATCAATTTTTATTCAGTGTGAAATATTTTTTATTCACTGATTTTGACATTGTCAATCAAAAAATGCTAAAAAAAATTAAAATCTCTATGAGGGACGGTCACAATCAAATAATGATAAATGGTCAATCAAAATTGTTCATTTTCTTGAATTAACGCCCGTAGGTTTCTAATTTTAGAATTAACCTCCTTTTTCAATTCGTATTCGTACCCCAATTCTTTTCGTATTCGTTCTACGATAGTATATAACGGAGCGAACACACTTACGTCACTGGAAAATGCGAGAGAGTCCCGAATAGAATTCTGAATTCTCTTGATGAGCGCATACTTCTTTGGTAGCATATACTTGTTAGTGCTAACTCCGTATTCTATATCCTGAAAATCAGACATGATTTGATCAGGATTTAACCCATCTGATAGTTCAATATCCCAACTTTTCAATTTTGAAATCTCGGATAAAATGCTATTCATGTTTTCAGAATTCATTATTCTATAATAATGATATATTTCTAAATGAAAAATATGACGCATTAGACATAACTAAATTGAACTTTTTGTCCCGTCCTTTTTGAAATAGCCGATCGATAAATCCCCTCTGCAACAAATCGTACTGAGGGTGAACAAATATCGAAATGCCTACCGGCGCTGGTTATTGATTGAAATATTTTTTCTTCGTTAGTTATCGTATTCAAAGATTTCACAGGTCTCTTCCCAACCGTTTTGCATTTTCCAGTCTTTCCTCGTTTGGTATTCTCACTTTGAGTAACAGCCTGCAGATTTGATAAAGAATTGTTTTTCGGATTAGAATCCTTGTGATCAATGACAGAATCATCCTCGATCAATCCATAAAAACATTCAAATGCGAAACGATGATTGAGATAAGTTTTCTTCCCAACAGTAAACATCAAGTACCCTTGATTATTCACAGCACCAACTGATTTCTTCAGTCTACAGTGTCTTACAACACCATCACTGGATGCTTCATAATTTGTAATCAAGGGATGGTGTCTGAATTCTTGGTTCATTCGTATACATAATACTATTGTTTGTCTAATTCATTGTTTGATTTAATGATAAATCTTTCGATGTAGTCTTGAGGAGTTCTTATGATTTTGTCAGGGACGTTGTCGCTGACAGTGTCAGTGTCAGAGACTTTATCAGGGTCATAATTTCTGATTGATTGTTCATTTTTTATTCTTTTATCATAATAACGCTTCAACTCCCTGTATCGCTTTCCACCGCAATTCAAACACAACTGAGATTTTCCCCTGACCCCAACCCCACATCGTATGCAGGGTAACGGGCCAAGGCTTCCACTTCGAAAGCTTTGCATATGATACCCACAAAACTCATTTCTGCATGATTTGTTACACGGGGTTACTGATCCAATCATAAGCCACTTGCAGTGATTCATTATATATAAATTCTTCATTTAAATGCTTGTTTTAATTATAGCATGAGGGAATTAAGGAGAACGCCTTCGAAAAATGCTGAATTCAATGCTGATAAGGAGTTTAAAAGATTATTGAAAATTAATCCTAAATTTAATCTCGATAAACCAAAAAAACGTCCAATAGACGGAAACATGAAAGAGTTTAAGAGATTATTGAAGATTAATCCTAAATTTAATCTCGATAAACCCAAAAAACGTAACAAGAGATTATTAAAAATTAATCTCAAACGTCCAAGAGACGGAAACATGAAAGAGTTTAAGAGATTATTAAAAATTAATCCTAAATTTAATCTCGATAAACCAAAAAAACGTCCAAGAGACGGAAACATGAAAGAGTTTAAGAGATTATTAAAAATTAATCCTAAATTTAATCTCGATAAACCAAAAAAACGTAACAAAATTAATCCTAAATTTAATCTCGATAAACCAAAAAAAACGTTTAATAGACGGAAACATGAAAGAGTTTAAGAGATTATTAAAAATTAATCCTAAATTTAATCTCGATAAACCAAAAAAACGTTTAATAGACGGAAACATGAAAGAGTTTAAGAGATTATTAAAAATTAATCCTAAATTTAATCTCGATAAACCAAAAAAAAACGTCCAAGAGATTACCCTGGAAAGATGCTCAATTCAATCTCGATATAGTTTCTAATACACCAAAGAATACAATTCTTGATAAAGCCATAATTAGTAAAATCAGAGACTGTTTTAATGAATTCAAGCGTGATGGAGCATCTTATTGTTGGTCAACATTTCGAATTGATGGTGTTGTTGATGCTACCATGACTGATGAAAAAGCAGCAGTGATAATTTCACGTGTTGGGGAAAAAAGGTATTTTTTCCGAATAAAATTCATTATTGAAGTCGATGGCAAATGGATTATTAGGGATAAATTTGAACCAATTCTCAAGAATAAAAAAGCTGTCATTGTGAGTAGAGATTCCAAACCAGGATCTCTAACCGGCATTGACAAACCATACTACGAAAGATCTTATCCCGTAACAGCAATGGTTTATGGGATATATCCGTTAAATGACAAACCCGATATCGCAAAACTAGCTCCTATGAAATATTCTAGTTCACTGAATTGCGTGGCAACACGGGTAATGGAACACTTCACAAATGCATCCCGAGGAAATAAACTAACTGATCTGCGACGTATGAAAATAACCGAATGGGAACTGACAGTGAAACAGCATGGTGCAAAGATTTCTGATATAGCTAAATTAGAAGCATCATTAAAATTCCCAATATCAGTAACAACAATAACCGGAGAGGTTTTATACGAACCGAAATATCAATCGCGAGGAGCTTCAATACAAATTATTGATCATAACAAACACGCGTGGACACCTGCGATAACAGTATTTCCACGAGAACGAACCGTGAAATATATCCCTAAGGAGTTCGTCGGGGATGTTTTCTATGAAGAGAAATTATTCGATGCTATTCATGCGTTGTGTAAAGATGATCCTGTGTCAGTGTGGTTACTTAGAAGTGATGAAGATCCCGAAATAGGATTTGATCAATTTGTAAGACCAAATGGTGAATTATATCGCGTTGAAGAATTAGATAACAGAATGAGAAAAATCGCTAGTGATTTTTCACCGGAGGGTTTTCATGAAAAACTACTCACGGATAGTTTTACTATTCCATCAGTGGTAGCTCACTTCGCAAGAGAAAAAAAACTCATGGCGTCCAACACGAAGTGATTTTCTCGAGGATGTTAAATTGAGTTGCGTCGAATTTGGTCATGGAGGACTGTGGAATACGAAATACTCACGTGATGGTATGATTTCAATTGATATATCCGCGTGTTATCCCGGAAGTTTTCTCGGGTATGGAGAATGTGCTGAGTACTTCAAACGATTTGGACACCCCACGTATGAAATGACTCGTGTTGCGATTAATGGACCATTGCCTGATTTTGATTTAACCGGATTCGCTCGTGTGATATCATTTGAATTAGCGTCAGGATTACATCCGTGTAGTTATGTTTGGCTCGGTAGACACCTATCTGAAAAGGCCTGGATGCCAATAGTGCTATTGAGATATATGATTGATTGTGGTATGCTAATATCGTTGATTGTTTCCGAGGCTATTATATGCTATCGAGCTCAGAAAGAAGTTTGGCTACCACAACCCGATCTAGATAGAATAATCAGCGAACAGCGAAAACAATTCCCTGATTTCAATGAAGAACAAATCATGAATCGGTCTAAGAAGTTATTTGAAATTAAAAAAGAACAAGCAAAAGATTTTGGACGAAGAATAATCGGTAAATTTACCCAGGGTGGAAGATACGACAACGCAAAATATTCTTCGCGGTTGATCATAGACGTCGCTGAATACGATTTTATTGTAACGGATTTAATGAAACAGGGAAAACTTGTATCCCGTAAGGATGCTTTTCTATCCAATGGTGAGAAAATGGGTACGGTTGTTACCTACTGTGATGGATATAATTCCCAGTATACACATTTGAGAAGTTCAATGCTAGCCTATGCTTCTATTAATCTATTTTCGATGATAAATAGATTTCCTAATACCGCGGTTAGAGTGGCCACTGATTCGATGTATATACACAATAAGTACAAATCAGCTGTAGCGGCATTCACAGATCCCGAAGAAAATTGGGGGCGTTGGCGATTTAAAAAGGAGATGCTACATGAGTATTGTGAATCGGCAGACGTTGCCATGGATGATAAATATCTTTGTTGTAACCGTATTGAAATTCAATCAGAATTTTCTAATGCACCACCGGTATCTGATCCAGTATGTAGATACAAGACAGTTTATTTAAACGGTTGTGGTGGGTCAGGAAAGACAACTCGTGCAATTGAATTATTTCGTCGGTCAACCATGATTGTGTTAACACCGACTCACTGACTCGCCAGAGAGATGATACAGCGAGGGGTAAATGCCTGTACTTACCATAGTTTCTTTCGATGGAAGGGTGACAAATGGACTCCTGAGCGTATGGGTGATAAATTCATTCCTGAAATCATAATTTGGGATGAAATATGCACAGTGTCATTAGATGTATTACAAACATTTCTCGAGTGGTTGTTAAACAAAAACACAAAAGTCGTCATGTGCGGTGATCACGGCCAACCACCACCATTTGTCGGTGCATCTCCACATGAATGGCTAAGGGGTTTTGTAGACTATTATGAAGAAATTACCACTGATTATAGATCAATTGATGAACGATTACGAGAATTCAAAGCGCTAATTAGATTACAACCGGAGAGAATCCAATGCGAAATAGCGCGTGAAGTGATTTCAGAAACTCCAATGAATGATTTCTGGGAAACATGGAGACCAAATGATTTGATAATTGCAAGTAGAAAAATAGTCAGGGACACACTTCAGATGAAGTTATTTGAATTGCATAAAGAAAAATTTGCAACGCTTCCAGTACCCCTTTGTTATAGGCCATCGGATACACGAAAACAGAACATTGAAGTTGATATTCCAGGACAGAGTGAAAAACAAATTCTCGTATTAAATGATATTGTGCTGGTTGATATCAGCGTCGTCGAAAATGCATTGCGTGCTAATAAATCCCCGTGGACGCTAGGATACGCAGCAACAATACATTCTTCACAGGGATTGACTATATCCGATACAATTGTTTGGATGGTGGATAATCACATCGAATGGTCGAATTTAGTCTATCTCGCAGTATCCAGAGTACGAAGAATAAATCAGCTTCGAAGAATTGTTTTCGATGATAATGACACAACAATGGATGATATTGATGTTAGCATCATTAATAAAAAAATCTCCTGTTACAAACAACAGGACCAAAAAAGAAACAACGAGAATTTGATATTGATGCTGAATTAATAATCACTTTGAAACAACAACAGAATAATCACTGCGCGAGTTGCAATTGTATAATGCGTTGGCAGTATTCGGATAAAGATCCTCGCCAATTTACCGTAGACAGAAAAAATAACAGTCTCGGTCATGTCAGAAATAATGTGATGTTGACTTGTCTTGAGTGCAATAGACGCAACGGTGCTAGTTAAGACCATGCGGTGGCAATTGAGTATCCTCGGGAATTACCTGTAGTTGTTGTCGAGTAAATCCTCGTTGAGTGGCAGTTGAATCCAGTTTATAGACTGGAGGTCTACCCGTAGATCGTGTTATACTAGATATCTTGTGTGCAGTAACACTCCAAATAGGATCAGTAGCCCTTTTTTTACCAAGCTCAAGCTCTCCTGGTTCGTATAAGTACCTAACAGTGACATTACTACCAAGAATTGGTTCTTTGAAATTTTTTTGTGGTTGTACGGGTATAGACTTCTTTTTAATAGCGTTGCTAGGTTTCATGTTGATTGTTCTAGTAATCTCATTATTCAGTGCGGTAATCACAGCTGGTAATCTTTTAACCCATTCACGAGATCTTTTTTCTTGGATGAATTCTTTTGCGTATTGATATCCAAATAACCGCTCAGCAATCGTCCGATTAAATCGTTCTACAATGGCCTGATCGCGATGTAGCGCAGTATGCCCTCGTCGTATGGTGACATTATGATGTTTCATTGTAGATAACACTGCACCCTGAAATTCCTTGCCAGGATCAACCTGCAATAGATTTGGCCAGTGCAGAGGACCTCGTCGATAAATCCTCTCAAATGCAAAAGCGACTTCAGTGGCTGATTTTGTTTTTAACGGTTCTGCTTCTTTGTATCGACTTGCAATATCAACTACGGTTAGCGCGTATTTGTAACCACGATCATGTGGCAGAAATAATATATCAGCCTGATGAACTTCATTAGGAACTGTCACATCAAAATGCGAGAATTGAATTTGTTTAGGCGGTGGTAGATAAATTTGCTATAGTGCCTGTTTGGATAACCAATTAGCCGCAGTGGTTTTTTTCACTTTTGCAGCGCTAGCGAGTTTATGGACTGCTGATTTACCCCTCCAGTATCCTCTTGGGGAATAATAAATTGATTCCATATTATTAATTACCGGCACCTAACATCAATTTACTTTTCATAGCCGATTTTATTAAAAAGGAAGCCAATTTTTCTTTGAAGGATTAATCAGGAATAGCATTTAACGCATGAATTAATTTCACATCTGCTAGATGCCTGTGTTGCAGATTGCTGCTTTTATAAGCAACATCATGAAGGTGACAGGCCTTATCAATGGCGTTTATTGGTTCTTCACTGGGTCGGGACTGATTTTGATCATTGAGTCTGATATCAAGTCTGGTTCCCGGTCCACAGTAGCTATATCCTGGAAGGTGCTTTTCTCCGGGGTACTTTGCCCATGGGGTTCCAGGGAGCTTTGCCAATTTGGCTGCGATATCACCTCCTCGTTTTTTTTTAAAACATCTCCGAATTGTAAAATCTTTGATTTTGTAGAAACAAATCTAAATTTTTTTGTACCACATGTTGCACATCTACCAGTAAGTGCTGATCTGTTATTTTTAGTTGTAACCGTCGTCACATCATTTGTGCTAGTACGCGTTTTACACTTCACACAATATAGATCCATAATTTATGTATAGAGATATGGATATAATTGATTTTTCGGCGACTAAAACAAGAGAACCAATTAAGCATCATGCAGCGCTACCAAACTCTATCCGGATGATTATAATCGGGCCATCTGGATCCGGTAAAATGCAATTGTTGCTCAATTTAATAATGAGATGGATGAAGTGGGATAAGTTGTATTTAATTGCCCCTAGCGTAGATGATCAACGATGTTATGAAGTGTTAAAGGATTTTAACGAGAATGCATCAGAAATTAAGGGTGAGAACGCCATTGATTTTATAACCAATATCGATGAAGCACCGAGTATTGATGATATTGATGGAGATATTAACAATTTAGTCGTATACGACGATATAATGTTGGATAAACAAAAAAATCCTGCTAGGATCTTTTCCAGAGGCAGGCATAAAAACACTGACGTGATATATGTCACTCAACGCTACACTCAGGTTCCAAAAGTCATCAGAGATAACTGCAATATTCTTGCTGTATTCAACGGAGTTGATACTCATACTCTTAGAAATATTTGGCAGACATGGTGCTCTGATATGGACTTCAATCAATTTCGAGATTTCTTTAGTCATGCTCAGTCGACTCCGCACGGATTCGCAACAATAAATCTACATGATCCTCGGACACGATATCGTATCGGACTGGATCAAATATTCGGTTGAAATCGTAAAAGAATTATTAACCCAGAACTGAAAACTTTAGCAGCAGAGAGGGTGGATGACCACATCGTTGCGAGCAAAATTGATTAAAAAATCGTAAAATCTCCGTTTTTGCAAAAATGGAGACTTTTTTTTGGGTTAAATGAGATTTCGTTGGAAGCCTTATTTTTTGTCTGAAAACGTAGTCTATAAGCCATATTTTGCTCGAAAACATGATCTGTAAGCCTTATTTTTGCTTGAAAACGTGGTCTGTTCACCCTCTCTGCTGCTTATTGTCTGTTATTTTTTAACAATACATTGTCAGTCGTTTGTAAATTATGGCACCTAATAACTTTATATTTTGTTTGTGACCATATATTCTAGAGGCCTTCAAACATAATGATTACGGGTGAACGAAAGCAAGTAAAATATAATGTGTAAATAAATGCTAATACAAGCGCTTCTTGTATTTTCAACGACATATATCGACCGTCGGGTTAGAGAATGCAAAATCAAAACTCAGATATTGATTTTACAAAAGAATAGTTTTAAATATGCTACATTCTGCATGAAAATACAAAAACGGAAACTACAAATACATTATATATACTCAGTTAATTAGCATTACGTGCATCGAAAAAAGGGAAAATTGTTTTAAATCATACAATCTCGTTTATCATCGTGTAATTATTTAAACGATATTTATTGACTGTTTTTATATTGAAAACAATACAAATAGATTCTGATCACACTCATTTCTGCAAAACATAAACGTAGAAGAAAATATTTCACATGTTTGCAAAAGGCTGTAGGTCTTATTAAATACAGAATAATCAATTAAACTGTTTCATAATTCTGTATTGCATATATTAAAATGTCTTAATCAGCATCTGTAACTATTTATAATGACTTATTGAATTAGGTATCAACTGACCACCAGAAGGTACATTTATTTTTTTGTGTTTTGTTAGAAGATTCATTTAATTTAAATATATTTTTGCGCTTGACAATATGGAAGAAGATTTAATACAGTTGTGGTCATGTACATTTCAAATTTTAATAAATGCATATGTTTTACAAGTCTTTTAATACACCGTAAATAGCTTTCTTCTGAAATTGTAAAAAAAATTCCAAAAGGCTAGCTCCATTTCTGATGAAGGAAATCTGACTTTTGCCAAACAATTTTAACCACATAAAGAGTGTACTCCTAGATACACACTCGAACTGGCCTATATTGATCTTTGCAATCTAAATGTATGAATATATTCTGAGTCGATAGGATCCCTATCATGAAATTAAATATATCTAAATTTACATCTATTGCTAGAAAGATCCATGAGATGAATATTTGGTTTATAGTTCCTGTTCGTAATATGTTTGTTTTTTTAAACGCTGATTTGTTCATTCCGCTGCAGTTTATAATGATTGATATAACCGATGACAAGGAAAGCACGTTTCTTTTAACTGAAGTCTGTTTGGTATTATAAAATGAACATAAATTATTTAGTCCGTTTTATTCATTAGTCCTTTATTTATGTCCATTTATATATTGTGGACGACAATTAAGTGAAAGTTAATATACTTAGCGGAAATGATAAAGAACTCTGAAATATATAGTCATCCTTATATTACAGTGAAGAAGATAGTGGAGAAGATCCCTGAAAACCATGAGGAGGTATCTTACCGTCTTTACTTGAAACATGTATAAACCAATTCTAATAACAAAATGATTTATCAGAACACGTTGTTTTATAAATTTTAAATTTGAAAACTCTGCAAATATTTCAAAACACTACAAATGAAAACGAAAACTTAAATCATTTGTATATGAATAATTATGTCTTTGTCATTGAGTCTCAGTTTCCAGTCAGAATCAGAACAAATTATGCATGCACAGAAGCACAAACAATAATATATGTCTCAGTTACATGTTTGTTTAATACTACGTAGGCACTGCGGAAAGAATATATATATATATATATATATATATATATATATATATATATATATATATATATATATATATATATATATATATATATATATATATATATACATACATACATACATACATACATACATACATACATACATACATATTTGTTCATAATGTTTTTACAATCAATCATAGGTTGGAGGTGGTGGCAATATAACTACGTGAACAATGTACTTCTGGTACTGCTGTCTTTCATATCTTTTTTTTCCCAGTACAACGATATGTGTGTGTGTGTGCGTGTGTGTGTGTTTGTGTGTGTGTGATTTAACGTTTTAACGTACCTTTAACAATTTTGCAGTAATATAGATAGGATGTCTGCAGTGTGGCAGTTTATTATGATGTCTAGCGGTGGGGCATCATGTCGCATTCGTGTAGCATGATGCTCTACCCAGTCACATTATTCTGACACCAATGCAACATGTTCTAACACTATGATCTCAAAGCTGAGCGCCAGCGATGCGTCGGCTCATGTTTATAAGTCTTAGATATGACTCAACCTGTGTTCGAACCTACAACCTCCTGCATCCGAGGCGGACGCTCTAACCACTAGGCCTCCAAAGTGATCAGAAAGATACGTAAAGATCATGAAGAATATATACGACAGAAAACAGATGAATGTTCTTCTATGTATGCAGGAAAGGGGTTCAACATAAAATATTGGCTGCATCTTGTGTTTCTTATCTTTGCAGACACACTTTTGATTTTATAACAGATACTTTGCTTCAGTGTGTTTCATTTTCTATAAAATGTAAATATAAAACATAAACGGATTTTTATTACCTGAGTTTGATACCAAACAATAACCAACAACATGACTTTTCAGTTTCCATAACATTATCCACTCTTGCTTAGCAAATGCTTGATAAGCACAAATCATAATTTAAACAACAGTTTGTTGAGTATCGTTAATGAAGGGCACAATCTCATTTTAGTACTGTATTAACTCTAATAGTTCAAGATAAAATACCTAAAACATCAAATTATTCCTAAGAATCGAAATTCATCATTTAAGCTACAGGTCACCACAAGCAATGTAGAATGTGACCAGGCGGAAATTGATCAAAGAACAGAAGAGACTTTAGGTAAACAGAATAAATATATTATAATTTATTTTTCAATTTTATTTTATGGCATAGGCAAGACGTTCCCATGTGATGATATAAATCCAATCATATGAAAAATGATTGATCTTTTCATTTAAGTATTTTTATGGACATTGTATTCTACATTTCCTGACTCAACGTGTTCCTCTTTCTGCATATATTTCAACATTGCTAAGCAAAAGAGCAACCTTCCAACTTCTTTATAAGCCTTGATAAATTTGTAATGCAATAAAGATAATGGGGAATCTGCCATTTTCAATTAGATCACAAACATATTTTGGTTATGTTTAATTTCTGAAGGAATCAATGATTGCCCATCTTCTTTACATCATAGACATTATTCCTATATGTCAGTTATCTCGGGCAAAATGTGTTGATTATTATAAAAATTATAGACATTATTTAAGTCTTGGTGAAGTTAATGTCCATGATGCCATCAATATATTGTATGATGTGAAATTTAGATCAGTTCATACTGTTGTATGAAAACAATTAAAATGCAACGGCGAAATGATGCGAAATATACAAAAATGACAAGTAAAGTGCAGATAGGTCAATAAATGCACGTTGCTTTTAATTTAGGTCTACGTTTTCGTACTTAAAAAATGAACATAGATTAATTAATTGATTTATTCATTAGTCTTTAATTCTTTTTTGATTAATGTTTTGTGGACGACAAATAAGTGAAAGTTAATATACTTAGCGAAAATGATATAGAACTCTGATATATATATATATATATATATATATATATATATATATATATATATATATATATATATATATATATATATATATATATATATATATATATTCATCTTTATATTACAGTGAAGGAGATAGTGATCCCTGATCAACATAAGGAGGTATCTTACCGTCTTTCCTTCTCAAATGTATAAACTAATTTTAGTCACTGTCATTTCGAAAACCTATGTAAGAGTTATTGCTAATTTACCCGCAGGATGCAATCAGTCTCAGTGATTGATTTTGACAGGAACCTTGGGTGGGAGGTGTTGGGGATATAAATACGTGAACAATTTCCTTCACTTCTCTTGGTACTTACTTTTGGCCAGTACAAAGACGTGTGTATGTGTTTGGTTGTGTGTGAGTGTGTGTGTTTTCGTGTGTGTTTTTTCGTGTGTGTGTGTGTGTTATTTGCGGTTTTTCAATGTACCTTTAACAATTTTGCAGTAATGTCGATACGAGGTCTCGCGTGGGGAAGTTTATTCTGATGTCTTGCATTTGGGCCTCATGAGTCATACGTGTAGTATAATGCCCCACCCAGTCAGATGATTCTGAGACATGCCAACTTGTCCTAACATTAACCTATAAATGCTGAGCGTTTAGCGAAGAATCTGTTCGTACCATTTTTGTAAGTCTATGATATCACTCTACCTGTGATCGAATCCACAACCTCCCGCATCCGAGACGGACGCCCTAGCCACAACGTCACCAAAGTGGTCACAATGAAATGTTAAGATCATGAAAAATATATACGACAGAATACAGAATGTCTTACTGTATCCACTAAAGGGAATCGATATAAATCACTGATTGTATTTTGTTTTTGGTATTTTTTCAGACACGTTGACTCGTATAACTGATAATTTGATTCAGTGTGTTGAAATGTTTTTTCAATGAAATTTAAATATAAAAATTAGACGGATTTGTCTTAACGGAATTTCATATAAGACAATGTAACCCAAAACGAGCCTTTTCAGTTTCCTTAATATTATTCACTCTTGCTTTGTAAATGTTCGATAAGCACAAATCATAATTTAAACAACTGTTTGTTGGGTATTGTTAATAAAAGGCACAATCTTGAGAACTAAATTATCTCTAATAGTTTAAGATAAAATAACTATAAATTCAAAGTATTCCTAAGAATGAAATTCGTTATTTATCACACAGACCACCACAAGCGATGTAGCATGTGACACAGATGGAAACGGTCACTGTGAGGAGACTAAAGGTAAGAACATAATACAAATTATATATAGTTAGCGTTCTTAGCATATATAGCTTTCTTCTGAAAGTTTCAAACATTTCCATAAGTTTAGCTCCATTTCTGAAGGACGGAAAGCTGACTTTTGCCATACAAAATTAAATTACATAATGATTGTTCTCCATGAAATACGCTATGAACTATAACTGGCCTAAATTCATGGTTGCAATCTGAATGTATGAATATATACTTCGTCGTTGGGATCCCTTTCATGATATTAAACGTATCTAACTTTAAATCATTTGCTAGAAAGATTCTGGCAATGAATTTTTGTTTTATAGTTCATGTTCGTAATATGTTTGTCTTTTTACGCTGATTTGTTCCTTCAGCTGCAGTTTTTAATGTTTGTTATAACTGATGATAAAGGACATACGTTGCTTTTAATTTAGGTCTTTGTTTGGTATTATAAAGAACATAAATTATTTCATTGGTTTATTTATTAGTCAGTAATTTCTTTTATTATTAATGTATTGTGAACGACAATTAAGTAAAAGTTAATATGCTTAGAGGAAATTAAATAGAGCATTGATATATATTCATATTTATATTACAGTGAAGAAGATAGTGGGGGAGACCCCTGAAAACCGTGATGAGGTATCTTACCGTCTCTACTTGTAAAAATGTATAAACCATATTTAATAACTAAATGATTTATCAGAACACCTTGTTTTATAAATTTTAAATTTGAAAACTCTGCTAATGAAAACTTAAACTTAAATCATTTGCAGGTGAGTAATTATGTCGTTGTCATTGAATTTAGTCACTAGAATATTGAACTTAAAATATTAATATAGACGACCTGGCAGCAAACTTTAAACTAATATTATTTCTTGTTAGCCATGCTGAAAGGTAAAAAACAATTAACTCCATAAAGAAAATGACGCTCTACGTATTAAGAAATCCTGTTGATTGGTTGTTTAAATTTAAACTGACAAAAAATATGCATTGAATATATCTTGATAATATTATATATTTACATGTTTATGTGCAATACGGACACATACAATGCCTCTAAATACATTGGAACATGAACTTTCGTTCAAACCATCGCTTCATCTGAAGCTGATAGTAATTCTCAATCGTATTCTAAATTATCCTATATTAGAACATCAAACTTTCTAGATCAAATCAAAAATAATCTCATGGAAATTCTTCTTTCTTTTCTCAAAGATTTTAAGTAGCTTATTGAAAGATAGAGGATGGGCTAATCCATAATACGTCTTTTTATGAACATCAGAGTATTAACAATAGAAGATGGGTTAATCCATAATACGTCTTTTTATGAACATCAGAGTATTAACAATAGAAGATGGGTTAATCCATAATACGTCTTTTTATGAACATCAGAGTATTAACAATAGAAGATGGGTTAATCCATAATACGTCTTTTTATGAACATCAGAGTATTAACAATAGAAGATGAGTTAATCCATAATACGTCTTTTTATGAACATCAGAGTATTAACAATAGAAGATGGGTTAATCCATAATACGTCTTTTTATGAACATCAGAGTATTAACAATAGAAGATGGGTTAATCCATAATACGTCTTTTTATGAACATCAGAGTATTAACAATAGAAGATGGGTTAATCCATAATACGTCTTTTTATGAACATCAGAGTATTAACAATAGAAGATGGGTTAATCCATAATACGTCTTTTTATGAACATCAGAGTATTAACAATAGAAGATGGGTTAATCCATAATACGTCTTTTTATGAACATCAGAGTATTAACAATAGAAGATGGGTTAATCCATAATACGTCTTTTTATGAACATCAGAGTATTAACAATAGAAGATGGGTTAATCCATAATACGTCTTTTTATGAACATCAGAGTATTAACAATAGAAGATGGGTTAATCCATAATACGTCTTTTTATGAACATCAGTGTATTAACAATAGAAGATGGGTTAATCCATAATACGTCTTTTTATGAACATCAGAGTATTAACAATAGAAGATGGGTTAATCCATAATACGTCTTTTTATGAACATCAGAGTATTAACAATAGAAGATGGGTTAATCCATAATACGTCTTTTTATGAACATCAGAGTATTAACAATAGAAGATGGGTTAATCCATAATACGTCTTTTTATGAACATCAGAGTATTAACATATGACAAGGCCTCTGAAAAGATGTAATTATTAACTTTTCTCAGATTTTAGAACCGCATGTTTTGTTCAGGTTGTCATTTTGTTATGCAAATATGCCATCTATGTTTCAAAAGGTTTTTTCATATACATCTGAAATATTTTCTTGTATACATTTAAGAAATTAATTCCTATGTACAAATTTTTAAAGAATTCGCCCTTCATTATTGCAACTGTTAGTGCTCATATGTGCCTTTTTTCAGGTGACTCCTTGGATTAAACTAGTTTTTGTAGACAGTCCAGGCTTTGATGACGATCATGCGGACCCATCTGAAGCTGAAGGCATAGCCAAATCGTCTGACCTTTATCTGTTTGTAATAAACAATGCATTTAACCACGGTGTTGCTAAAGACAGGGTAATTACTGATTAAAGTTTAGACACAAAACATTTAATGAGTTCGGGTCAGCGAAATTATTATAAAGAAATCAATATTTTTCAACTATATGGTCTCAAATTTAACACATGTACATCGTTTAAAATTGTTGTTAAAAATAGCAACTATCTCTAAAGATGAATGCTTACATACATAGCCTTTCAATCTTGTTTTTAACCAATTCTGATAATAGCTCATTATTTGGTTTTAAATAAGTTATTATTTTTACATGCTGGCAAAAAAAAGATAAGAACAGATTTTATCCACTTTTATGTGTATACAATTAAATAAGGGTAAAGCAAATATACAAATCTTTAGTCTGAAGTCTTTTCTTTCAAATATGCAACTATGTACAGCAATTGAAAATTGTGCATTTGATATATTTCATCTAAGGTACTCAAGATGATGACACTTCTGGAGGAATTGGTACAGACAGAGGAATCAATATTTGACCCAGATTGTACGACCTTCTTCTGTAATAAATGGGACATGGTTCCAACAAAGAAGGCGGAGTCCTTAAAAACGGTTATTCTACGAAGGCTTCAAACTGTCTGGCCGCGTATCTCATCCCACCATCTTTTCCCCTGCAGTTTCGCTGAAGTAAGTTTAAACCCTGTTTGGATGAACTTTAATGTTATATTTATTTCCTGACAAAAACAGAACGTCTACACAGGTTACAAACAGATCGATAAAGCCTTATAAAACATTTAATTTAGTTTGTCTTAATCATAAAGGAAGAATACTTTATATATATGACGATAAAACACATACATTGCATCGATTATAGATTGTCAGGTAGGATAATAAATTAGGTTATACGACAATATATATATATATATATATATATATATATATATATATATATATATATAGAGAGAGAGAGAGAGAGAGAGAGAGAGAGAGAGAGAGAGAGAGAGAGAGATTTATGATGATACAACAAATAGTGAAAAGTCTCTCTCTCTCTCTCTCTCTCTCTCTCTCTCTCTCTCTCTCTCTCAATATACCTGTGTGTGTGGTGTTTAAAATATTCACATGGTTAAAACATTATTTAAATTCAGCTGGTAGTATTTTGTTCGAGTAGGATGTATAGCCAATCCAGTATTCTCCATTGATTAATACGCTACAGTAGTACATTCTAGTTCAGCTGAAGAAAGATCATGAACGGTGGTGGGTGTGATAGGGTTGGGGTTGGGTTTAGGTTAGTTATCTATAGTTGAAGAGAAATCAGAAGCAGATCACGTACGAAGCTAAATGTAGAGTCTTCCGTACATTTGCCGTAATAATCACTACGATCTATAATGCAATATTGACAAATAAGCCACCGTGATCTATATTTGTTATATTATTTAGACTGTAAGATTATAAATTGTTTGATGCTTTCCTGAGGCAGGTGACCTCACCACGCCCCAACAAGCCATCCAAGCAGAGCCGGATTAAGCTGGTGAGAAACTTGTAGCAGATAATATAAAGGGGCCATGAATTTAAAACAAACACATAAATATTAAAAGATATACATTTTGAACTTGCATAATAAGATAATTGTATTGTTTCATTTGTTAAACTGCTAGATAGTACGATAAATATGTCTGACATTTCAGTAATAGCATTATTAACATGTAGGTAATTGATAGCTTGAAGCATTTAGCGCGGACACTTGAAAGTACGGGGCCCGTAGCATATGTTACTTTTGCTGCTAGGATATCGGTTACTACAAGCAAGAGAAGACTCTAAGCATCAAATCTCAGTGCCATTTGTGGTGTCGTTCTTGTAATGGTTTGAAATGAATTCTGAATCCCGTATAGCTCCTTTTATTTTACATGTGTAGTAATTTATTATTTTAAGGATACCCAGAAAGACTTTGATAATTAGTTGCAAAATAAATATGGTGATTTCTATTTGTCCTTTTAATAAGTGGGCAATCTCCAAAGAAAATGTATCATTTATAATGATAACAGGATATTAGCTTAATTATATTTTTGTTGAATCAAATATTCGCTGTAATGATATTGTCATCGTCATCATCATATTAGTAGTAGTAGTCGTAGTAGTAGTAGTCGACGTTGAAGAGGAAAGAGACACAAAACTATTATCTTTTTGGTGACCCAATTTGCGAAATATATGCAATTAACATTCAGCAGTACCTCAACAATATGTCCATTTCAGCCCAGTCTTTCTAAGTTGTTCAGCAGTACCTCAGCAATATGTTCATTTCAGCCCAGTCTTTCTAAGCTGTTCAGCAGTGCACAATGTTGGGACCAATATTCAAGCCAGGAATAATTGATAGAGTTACTCATGTTAGCCTAACTTGATCATTTTCGGACCCACCGCTCAAAATTAACACTTTAATCCTCTCTGACAGTGGCTACCTTTAAATGACGTTTAGTCATATCAGCAAAAGAAATTGTTAGGGACATATAATATGTACACTTTTGTACTAGAAGATTGGCATAGATTGGAACGTAATTTAGTTCTTCAACTCTATCATTTGATGAATTGCATCGGTGGCTTACACAATTTTGGCATAGGGAAATCCACTAGAAAAACTGGATTGAATTTGGAATAAGCGTACGTACTTTTGATAGGTTAAGTGCGTGATGGGTATATTCCCACTCACCCAGGTCTAACATTCATATCATTAGCCTCTTTTTAGGGGTATGATATGACGACCAAATTAAATAGCGCACTCTGTGCGCATAAACGCCAGGAAGATGTGGCACCATTCCATCTTTCTGGATAAAATTAAATCACTGCCATGTAAATAAATGGCAGTGCAAAATAGTGAAAATATGACCCTAGTGGCCGGTTTCACTTCAAATCCAACTATTCATTCATTCATGTTTTGAAGTACTTTTCTACATAATTTTTCTCCTTTCTTGTTTTAAGCACACTTTCTATTTTAATGTATTTGATACAATATAAACTAATATTCTTTTTTTATTCTAACAATCTCTAAACCTAAACATTTATTCCTTCTGTTGAAATAACTACCTTAGATGTTTGCGGTGATGCATTATTATGGATAATGCTCTTTACACACGAAAGTTTTGACGAAAAACAGTTGATAAGTTTTGGAAAGTTAACCTTACAGTGAAGCTGATATGAATCTCAGACCATGATAATTGTTCTCGTGATTAACGAAGATATGTAAGATGTAAAATTGTTTGATTGGAAAACTTCCAATTCTGCAAAAGCACTGTAAAAAGCCTATCGATAATGATTGCCATCGAAACAAATATTTCCTAAGTAAAGCTCTGCTGGAGATCCACCATTGGACACAAATGACTTCATTTGTAAAACAAACAATAAAAACCCTGTTGCTGCATATCATGTGCTATCCTTAACTTTCTCAAATATATATATATATATATATATATATATATATATATATATATATATATATATATATATATATATATATATATATATATATATATATATAGGTTTTGAAAGATGCTTCCTATGGAGCGATTTCGGAAAAATATTACGAATTCCTGGATCACACTTGCAGGATTGTGGAACATGCGGTCCATCTGAAGCTTGAGAAACATTTCCGGTAAGACATTTATTTGTCTTGGTCTTAGTTTAACTAATCTTGTTACAATAAGTTTGAAATTTACAAAACTCGCAAATTCTATATAATTTGCATATGATTTATGTATAGCACGTTAACTGACGAGGCAACCGAGAAAACATACATAGCAAATGAAAGAACTCATATTTGAAGTTAAGAAGGCGATGGAAAAAATATGCGAGTACCATCCTTATATTAAGTATCTGCAAAATCTACGTCATTGTAAATTATTATTGCATGTCTTATTATATACATATTGCAAGGTCTCTTTGCTCTTTCACTATGTAACAGAATATGCAAGTTTATCACCTTCAATAAAATTAAACAAATACCTTAATTGTTTAATATATAAAATGAAAATTAAGAGGAACTAATAGTATTGTGAACTAAATCTCAAATAATCCTAAAGATTCTATCACAAGTCCAAAAGTATAGAATATTCGAAATAAATTCCAAGTTTTGAATACCATTATTCTTGCTGTATCACAATAATATAATCCAGAATGTTTATGAATCAATTCACAGTAATCAAATACGTGTTTAAGTCCAAACGTCAATGAATACTTTATCATTCCAATGAATATTTTAAATAAATAATTTCCTCTCAAACTATAGTTATCAAAACTAAAAATGAACCCCTAGACCGATATTGAGATATGAATAAAGAATAAAGCTTTAAACAACATAATGTAAAATGAAACTAAGACATTATAAGATAAACAGGATGTGGATCAAAAGGCGAAAACATCATATTTAAAGCAGTCATGTATTGTCAAAGGAAACAAAACAATCGCATAACCTCTGATTCAGGCAAACATGCTTGCAAATGATCGTAAAGTCCAATCTACAATTAAAGCTAAAAATTACATATGTAATATCTTGTTTACAAATGAGCCTTCTCTCTCTCTCTCTGAGAATGAATAACAATGTGTGTGTGTGTGTGTGTGTGTGTGTGTGAGAGAGAGAGAGAGAGAGAGAGAGAGAGAGAGAGAGAGAGAGAGAGAGAGAGAGAGAGAGAGTATATGCATATATCGATCGATTAGCGGGAACGGCTGCACTGGTAATTGAGAACTACTCTTATGCTAAAACACTGTGTCTGAAATTCAATTCCAATATTTGTATTTGTATGAAAGGCGCATTCGGGTGCAAAAGTTTGTTTGTAGCTTTATGACAAGAACAGTTTTGGTGGTTACTAACCTACATCTTTTACACTACATTACTATCTTCTTGCAAGAACTCCTCGTTTTATCTTCAATGTGTGGTCGTGCTCTTTTGACATGACAACAAAGTCATTAGGATTAGAAGGCATTAGCCTAGATCAGAACACAGTCTAAATCTGTTATTATTATAGTACTGTTTATGAATATTTTTACTCCATAGGTATCTCGTATTATTAACATTCGAATAAACTTTCGAAGCCATGAAAAACGCCTTATATTATTGCCATGCCAGAAAATATATACGTACATCACGCGTGACTGTCCATTTCTAAACTAATTGAATGAATTATTCCATCATTTCCAAACAGGAACTATTCTATAAATGTTAACCAGTGCGTGTGTGTGCAATTCAGATGATGTACTTAAAATATGAGCTCCTACGAATGAATGAAATATAATTACTTTAGTCATACAATGTAATCACGTAGTATAGGCCTTACAAATAATTATCATAGAATAAATGAGGTCTAAAACATTCAATGGATGGTAAATCGATTATTGCACATATTAGGCCTAAAACTCTAAACGATATTTTAATACGTACGTTCCTTAATAACTATCATGTGAAATAATTGTTTTCTCTACATTGTAATATTTACTGCATAACGACAGCCTTTATGTATTTGAAAGGTTGTAATAAAAGAAAGTAACATTCTAAATATTAGACAAAGACGCCGATAACTTTTCCATGATACAATACTCACTGGGTTGTTTTGTAGTACCAATTATATGGGATCTCACGTTTCCTGTAATGCTTCAATATAAAATGTATACAAATGTTCATGCATTGCGGGATTTCATATTCATGTCGGCCAATATCGTGCACAGAGAGATGAACTGATTGTTAAGGGGAACTTAATGAGTCATTACATTGATATTCTGTATGGATAAGGCTTCAGTCCGGAATTATTAAGCATTAAATTAAATGAAAGAGAAATCTAATAAAATAGTTTAATCTAACTGCATTATTTGCCTTTGTAACACATTTAAAATATTAAAACAATTTAGCACCAAATAGATGTATGTGACGTTATAACCGATTTATAAAGTTGTCAAAACCTCCTAAAAGTTAACTTCCAAGATATAAATCTAGGGGTTAAAAGGGGAATAAAAGTATTTCAGAAAATTAACGATTATGGTAAGTGTGCCACGCGTTGTAAGTCCTATTAAAGCACACTCCATGTAGTTCTGTTGAAAGCTACAAAACAAAGCTACAGTTTATTAAGGTAAAACAAATTGTGCAGTTATCGTTATAACATCCCTCGCCAAAATAAAACTGACTGATACTCCAAATTTGTATTCTTGCTGGAGGTATGCAGCATAATACAATTTAATCTGAAGTTCTTTATATTTAGTTTTTCTTCCAGATGGCTCATACATTTTTTGGAAACGTGTACTGCTGTAATTTCCAACAGAAACGCAATGCAAAACTTCAATAAACAGCAGAGAGAAAAAGTAAGAGCTTACATAATCAAGCTGAATGGTGATTTGAGAAAATTTCAAGATGAATGCCAGTCCAAATGTCAAGAATTAGCAAGTCAAAAAGCAAAGGCTATAAGAAAAATGACATCGAAACTCCAATCCTGTCTAGAATCTAAAAGAAAAAAGCCCTTCCAATGGCTAGTCGATGACATTCCAACCCGTAGAGAAGATGAGGCTTGGTCTGACTGCAAAGAACGTCTAAAACAGAAGATTGTCCAACGTATTGATGACGCAATAATGAATGACGATGGTGTGAAGGGTATCTGTGAGGAATACCAAGAATCACATAAGGACATGCTAGAGAAGCTTAGCACTAAGTTCAACCATTTGGAGTCTCGCATGTCATTACATGGTCCCTGTCAAGCAATCGACGGATACCACCAGCAAAACCTACCTTTTCTATACAAGCTGTTAGCTCCGTTCAGAAAACTGTTTACTATATTAAAAGATATTCTTGAAACTAATCACATGTTGGAAACAAGTTACAGTGAAGAAGAGTTTAGCTCCGACTGTATTCACTACATGAAAACTCAAACAGAACACGTGCTCCGTTTCTACCTTCTGGAAATGCAACTACAAAGCACAGCCACTGCCATAGTAGAAAACATGTGGGATAGTGTCAATAAAACAATTAATTGCTTTGTGGCATGCATGCATTTCAGAGACAAATGCCTTGCCGAAATATTTGATAGTGAACTTGACAAAAGGACACTTGAATACTGGAGAAAGGACTTTTTCCTACCCGAGGTAGATAAATGTTCAAAGGTTTATATTTCCATGGTGATGAAGCATGACATCGATCAAAGCAGTCTCGAGATTGACAATCATCCAATTGCAAACTGTGGATATGCATCAGTCATGAAAGGAAACCTGAAAAAAGATGGAAACCTAAAACTTGAAATCGCTGCTAAAATCATCAAAAGACCAACTTCAGAGTGTGATATAGACATTTTCAGGGAATGTTTCCTCTTGAGGTATGTTTGATTACCTTACGCATAGAAGGATTATAACGTTTATGACGACAAATTTTTCGCCGACAATTTGTTAGGACAATATTTCTTTATAAGTACCTATTCTAACATAGTTATGACTAAAACATTTTAAGCAAAACCCAATTTGGCAAAATCCCGTAGCAACAAAAGGTACCACAATGTCTACATCCTTTTGGGATTTTATATTTGCTTCAACTTTGCAGTGTATTTTCAATGTACATCATTTGTATTTAATATTGGCTTTTGGGGATGGTGTGACTTGTATTAAATCAACTGACTGCTTTGATTAAATCTCCGACCTGAATTTAAATGTTCTTCAAACATCGTGAATGGGTTCTAATTGTAATATGTAATACTTATGACGAGCCATTTTATACATTGGACCCTGTCAGACCAGTATTTGTAACAACTGTACATGTGACATAATCTTTAAACCTAAATATAATCAATTATGTACATTTAATCACAATGTCCATAAAACCGAAATGTAATTGGTAGTACACATGGATGCAGTATGTAATCAATGTCAATGCTTCCCTTCACTTGTATTATGTCACAAAGTTTGTTTCCGCTCAGTAAATGTTTGAAGGAGTCGATGGGTTGAAATTAAATCTGGTACACGATTTAACATTAAAAAGACCTAGAATACTCACAGACTACTGGCAAGATAGAACCGAGTCTGACTTAGATGTAAAGCCTTTGGATTTCCACATAATACATTTGAAGCTGCTGCATTAATTAACAGAAAGATTTTGATTCAGGCTTTAAGTTAAGAAGATCTAGATCAAGCTTGGATGTTACATTTTTCCGGGAAAATAAAGCTATTGCTTCTGTCTGACTTAAAAGCGCCGTCTTTCTGTTGTCTCATATTATCCTAAACATTCGTGTCGTATGTACATTCTAATCTAGCGTAAAGGTAACTAATTAAAATAGATGTTATTAAAAATTGACATTTAACAAGACGTTTCTGAGCTGCATTACTAAATGTACTGAATACTTAACATTAGATTCAATCTTGTAGGAATTATTACATCATTATGACATTTACAACTGATACAGAAAATTCCCTTAACAGATGATTTATGCATACAAAATGCAATGTATGTATATTGCTTCTAAGAATGAGCATTGAATTTTGTAATGATTATTATACCGACGAACGTTTACGACATTTAGGGCTTTAACAGGTAATGTATACATTTTATACTTGTAATAAAACTGCGAATAAATGTCTAAGTTAGTGATTTGTGGCGCTTTACAGTTTGCGAATCAAACAAAATAAATTACACGATCTCTTAAATTATAAGTTGAGGTAATTTCCATATAGTCGAGATTATACGTCATTACCAGACAATTCAATGACATTTTGCTTTTTAATTTAATTTTAAAGAATTTTTCGAATTAAATTCAAGCGCTTATACAAGTACCAGACGTCCATCCTTTACTATGGCCATTTTTTATCACATCTATTTAAAGTGTAGCTCCTCTATATGCATGAATGCATGCATGTATGTGTGTGTGTGTGTGTGTGTGTGTGTGTGTGTGTGTGTGTGTGTGTGTAAAACTAGATTTTAACTAGCTTAAGCGATTTCGACTCCCATTGGTTTTTTTTCGGGTAATCACAAAACACTAATGAAGAAGGCAAACGAATGCACTTAATTTATAAAACTTTATTTAATTGTATGTAGAATGGAAATGTTGTTTATAATTGTTGGTATTAGTCAGGACTTTGTTCACATTACAGACAATTTACATTCCAGTTAAGTACCTAAGAAATAATTTACACTTCATTTAAAAGGAATGAAATTTGCAATAATCAAAGAGGCGAATTGTAAGAAATCTGTTTACCATTTAAGAAACACAAACTCGCACACAGACACAAACACAAATCTAACATACCGTTCAGAAGAAGACATAATATTAATTCTTTAAATATTTTGACGGCGTAAAAAAAATATTTGTATTATCAAATCTCTTTCTCTCTAGACAGTTAACACTTAAAGCAAAGGCTTCAGACGGGAATGTGTTTCCCCATTTGGTAAAATTCTACGGCTCATCGTATGTTGGAAACGATGAAAGGATGGAGCTTCACTTGATAATGGAATTGTGTGATACCGACCTTGGGAAAAGAATCCAAGAAAGCTATCTTCTTTCCTTTAGTGGAAAACAAAATATCCCATTTCCTGGAAGGAAGGCAGTGGGTTCCCAACAAGCATACGGAGAGTCTGTCTTTCATGCAATTGATATTGCACGGCAGGCAGCCAGCGGCCTTGAATTTATTCATAAGAATGGTATCATTCACAGAGACGTGAAAGCCAATAATTTTCTTGTACGTTTTAATTGGTTAGAATTCTTTTGAATTATCAGTCAATTGTCGTAAAATGTAAGCATCAGTCATTAAATTCGTTGAGTAACCTTAATATGTATATGATGTCAAACTGAATTGCACCGTGCATAAAAGTAGTTCTTTATTCAGATTATGGAAGGAAATGCTATTATAAAGCTCTTCATATATATATATATATATATATATATATATATATATATATATATATATATATATATATATATATATATATATATATATATATGAACGCAGGGGATATAGATTAACGCACTAAATATTGCTATCGTTTATTCGTAGTTTCACGACAGTAGTACCAGATGTTGTGGCTAGTAACAGGCTTTCTTCAATTGATATCTAATTGCTAAATGTCTATAACAAATGTGTTATGTTCGGAGCTGTAATTAACTAATTGTCTCAAAATATTCATGTCTCATCTGCTGGAAAATATGATGACTTGTCCTCAATTTGGACTTTTTCAGATGAATCAAAGAGGAGATGATATAGTTATCAAAATATCTGATTTCGGAGTGTCCAGATGCAACGATGTAACTAGCACCAAGGGTAAGATAGTTGGAACTCGGCCTTACCATGCACCTGAATTCTACACACGACTATTCACTACCCACACCTTTTCCTCTGATGTGTACAGCTTCGGCTTGCTTCTTTGGGAAGTATGGCATGGAGAATGCGTGTTTAACATAGTATCGTCTGATTTTCTGCATCCAGACACTTTCTACAAATACCCCGACTGGAAGGGCGGCGATGCGACTTATAGTGCTAGTGATCTCAAGGTACTGATGAAGAAATGCTGCCATGAACAGCCTGAAAAGCGCCCTGAAATGAAATACGTTCTGGATCAACTGACCAGACTCGCAGAGAAAAGCAAAGAAAATTCATAGCGTATACTTAACTCACTTTCCCTGTAGATTCTTTTCATTTTCGACTGAATTATGGGTTGGAAATGCATCTTGGGGTTGCATCCTAACACATCTGTTTCCGAAAGACTCTTGTTTAGCCGTATACTTCGGTGTGTGGAGGGTGTTGTGTTCTATTGGCTGTTTGGCCGACACTTATGCAAATAATGATAAGAAATAATATTTCTGCATATAATTAATTCAATAAACAGCAGCTATTTTGGAAGGCCCAGATTGGATAGTCTCCGTATAATACCTTGAATCCGAAAAACAAGATCCTGGATTAATGTCCATTTAAAAGCATTTCAAAAATCTATAATGTAATAGTCAGATTATAACAAGGTCCAAAAAACATGTCCAAACTAAAACAAACTAAAATCATTTCATGGAGAAGTTACCTCTGTTTTGTTCAAAACTAATCACAGTTTGAAAATGTTCTTTGAGTCATATGTTGTCTCAGAAATGGTATAGATAGTTTGTTCAACTTATGTTAAGTCATTCAACTATTAATGTCATTTTTTAAAATACAAATGAAATTGATTGAATAGAAATTGTTTTGAGTTTGACTAAATTCAAATTAAATGTTTTCAAAGTTGTGTAGAATTTAAAAATTGTTTGAAATTGGTGAAATGGTTGGCTTTGGTTTGCAAAACTGTAATGAGTATAAATACGAGGATTTATAAATGGACCTAAAACAAAGTCTACGTAATTCTATACAGACTGGTCCGTACCAGAAACTCTTTAGCAAATTTATAAAATGCAGGATTATATTTACATCCAAAAATTGCAAATCCATTTAACAGTAAATTTCAATAATGAATATTTTTGATGCTCATATAGGTCATGAATTCGTGGTTCATGATGTAACTCTGCTATTCTGTTATTTTTCTTCATTTTATTCCAATAAATCGGTTGATTGAACTCGATATAAGATAAAATGTAGCAAGGATATTTGTAATACATCTACATAATATCAATCATTTGTAAAGGTTTAAACATGATAAGTACAAAATAATTAAAGACTTTCGGGTCAAAACATGTTACGGCTATATTGTCTTAAGCTTGATCTACTTGAATGCAAATATGTACATATATTTTACATTGAAATTTGTATGTTAATAATGCAACTGAAACTTTCAATTACTTGATTTATTATACTTTATTATACAAATTAATACTTCTGATGAATGAATAGGGTAGAATAGGGTGGGTTAGAATACCAGTGTGGTTGACCAGTTGTACCACTAAATAGGAAACATATATAATAACAGAAAATGACACTTGTTCAGATACATAGAACTTGTTCCCTTTCATTAAACTGTTTAAGAAAGTCTATCGTCGAAACCATATGGAAGCTTAATTCTAGATCGATCAGCAAATATTTTATCAAATGTGGTGTTTTTGGTACTTCGTCACTACGTTGCTATTAACTATTAGTTATTACAGAAAGAAAATGTTTTATACTGTCATTGTTAGTTGATGTTAATTTTTGTTCATTACTGTGCACGCCTTCCAGAACGTGTCTCGCTAACAAGGTAATGGTGCCATTATGGGGTGCATTCTTTGCTATTGTACTCACGTGAAAATTATTACTTCATGTTAAGTACCAACGAATGTAGTCTCAGTCTATTTTAGGGTATTTGCTCCACTCTCGTTTAGGTGGCCATACACGAGTTAGATTTAGACATTATTGGTATTGATTTATAGGTGATTGCTTCTTATTAACAAATATGGTCAAGTTGGCGTGGTTGACTAAGCATTTCGCTGATATTGCTCAAAGAACAATGAAGCATTGCCGATCCGGAAGTAAAATCTGCGAACTATTGCGCTGTGCTTTGTTAACATTCCAGCCTCTCAGAACAATACCGAGAGTTAATTACTAAGAAGCAAATGGGAAAAATAATTGTAATTCTTTGAGTCCTATTAAGCATGGTGGTGTTCCCATTTCCATCACTTTTATCGGAGAACCTTGGTTTTCTCCCTTAAATATATTTAGGTAAATGTCAAGAGAGCGGAGAGTATAAATAGGTTACAGCTAAATTTAACATAGAAAAATATAAATATATTTGTAATAAGAAAATATTTCATCTCAACACATGAAATTGTAATTTGCTTTCAAATCCTTCATTTATGATGTTTGTAATATTTTAATAAAGTGAAGTCAATAGCGTTATATTTAAATGAAAGTGTTCATATGTAACTTTAAAATAAAGAGGGAGCAAAAATAAAAAGAAAAACGTTCCTAATTTATTTATCATTGCATAAATAGTATATATTTTCTTTTCTTCCCTCTGTGATCTCTTGTGTTTTGCACACATTTCTAAACAGAAATATTAGTCCCAATACAACTTGTATACTTTTATACAGAAACACCCGCCTCCATAGAACTGGTATATTTCGATACAGAAATATCAGCCCCAATACTACTCCTACATTACTATACAGAAATATCAGCCCCAATACAAGTTGCATATTTCAATGCAAAATGTCAGTCCCTTATACAACTGGTATATTTCGATACTATTCTCACCTAAAGCTAGTACCAGAAAAACCCAATATGTGCATCGAATGGTGTGTGTGTGTGTATGTGTGTGTGTGTGTGTTATTTGGATCTTAACGTAACTTTAACAGCTTTTCAGTCATTTTGCTACTCTATCTTCAGTGTGGCAGTTTATAGTGATGTCCAGTACTGTGTCATCATGCCGCAGACATGAGGCATGATGTCTCACCCAGTCGCATTATCCTGACACCAAAGGCTGATCAGTCCTTACACTAATCTTTTAATGCTGAGCACCTAGCGAGTCACTTTCAGTACCATTTTTATAAGCTTCGGTATGACTCTGATGGGATTCGATCCCGCGACCTCCCGCATCTGATACGAACGCTCTAGCCACTAGATCCTTATGTTTAAGTAATTTAACAAGTTGATTTTAGAAAAGAATTAAACTTTTTTTATTTTTTCAGACAAAATCAGCTAAAGATAAAACTAAATCACTGTTTTCCAAACGATTCTAAATGAGATTTTATTCCTTGGTATTGATTTTGTATGACTTAGGTCGCACCCATCACAAATTTAAAGCATGTTAAATAATGACGTACTATTTTCTTTGCTTGATATAATATACCAAACCAATCGTATATTAGAGATGCTGTTTATATACAAAATGATCATTTTCTTCTATTATACGTCATTCTTAATTTAAATAATACAAGTACATTGCTAGATCTTTCGAAGCGATCTTTATTGTCCTACTTTATCATATTGGTTTTAAACCCCGTAGAGCCATTGCAGGGTGTTTTCATGAAAGGATAATTGCGTACATGTGTACGCAAGGTGTATACATGTTATCCATTTACGTCTAACCGTTTACATATCGCAAGAGATTAAACATTGTATATCATTTAATTACTTTCTTTTAAGATAGAGGAGGGGGGGGGGGGGCGGAGAACGAGGGACCGACCGACAGACAGAGAGAAGCTGACGTTAAATCGGTATTGTTCACTAGATAATCCACACAAGCAAATTAAACACAAAAACTTAACTATGCTTACTAAGATTTGCTTAAATTAAAAATGTTTTACTTAGAAATTAAATTATTATACATTTAAAATATTTCATTCCATCAGGGACACTATTACATAGTTTTGTGTTAATATCAGAGAACTTAATGGAAATCTGTAAACATGCAAGACGTTTACATTTTAAAAGAGCTCCAACTACCCCGTCGAGGCCTCAAGTGACCAAATTGCGCGTTTTCTAAACATATTTTTAGACTAAGGATCTCCATCATACGTATTAGTTTGACCTTCTCTAATGGTGATTTCCAGTTTTAAATTTACATTGAATATAAATTTAATCTCACGATTTTTCAACATTTTGAAAATTAATAAATAAACACAGGTGCAATTTAATTTATGAAAATGTAGTACGACTGATGCATTGAAGTTAATACATGTTCAATAATTCGCTTTCTCTGGGATAACAACAAAATTCATTCTTCATTTTTTTAAATTTCTTTGTCACATGTATGTAGGTAACTCGGGAGTCCGATTCCGTGATTAATACACACCGACAGCTGTTTGAATGACACAAACATGCGTATTGTACAATATGCAGTAATGATTCAAATAGATAGATAGATAGATAGATAGATAGATAGATAGATAGATAGACATATTTCATTTGCAATGCCATGATTTAGATCAATGAAACAGAACAAAGAAGAATTCCAAAAGAAAATATTTTTTTTTCTAACTAGCAGAATGGGGTGAAGTGAATGATCAATATTTTGAACGAATTAACTTTTGCATTCATTCATTAAAATAATTTCAAAAAGATAGCACAATCGTTATTATGTACAATTATAATGGTGATAGAACAAATTTATTCTAGGTTTCAAATGAAACGTTGACAGAAGTGTACCCGTACATATATATATATATATATATATATATATATATATATATATATATATATATATATATATATATATATATTCGCTCTCTGAGACAATGACAGAGTCATAAACATCTCTCGCTCTACTTAAATATTCTCATAATATTTTTTTAAAATACTAATTGTTAATTTCGTACCTTCATATAAGGATTTACCATTATAAAGGCTCAAAGGGAGGCAAATGGTCTTCGAAAAAAAAGTATTTTAAGTCGATATATACAAATATCTACTGCATAAATTCACAAACTTCATAAAATGTTAAGCATCAATTTGTAATAATAAACATAGAACAAGCAAAATAAGAGAGAATGTTATCATACATATATACATAAATACATATTTAATTTTCACAATAAATAGCATATAAATTAAATTATTATTAATTGATAACATTTAACATACAAGATTAGCGTTTTGTAAACATGGACGAGATAATACAATTCAGACGATCTTAAAAAGAAATACGGTCATACTCATATCTAGTAAAAGTAGCTTAGCTTTGTCGGAATTAGATTTCTCGGAAATGTCATTTCAATGACCCAATCAATAAAGGTGAGTTAAAAGTATGCAATGATGTCTACGTCTACCTCAATATGTTGTCTGTTATACACTGATTCGTCATCGCTTGTGTTTTCAGAATCAGACAAATTGCTCTCACCAGCTTTAAGTATAAATGTTGATTCAGCAGATTCTCTTATCACAGCGGAAACATTTTCGCCATATACATCATGTATGGCTTCATTATCAATCGTAAACATTTCCTGTGAATTTGGCTGGATCATCGACACACTTTTTGTGGTTCCACTATGAATTTCTTTTGATGTAATACTAGCACATTCCAGTGATCGGTCGTGTCTATCAGTCGCAGTTTCTGCGGAATAACTGTCTAGCATCTCATCGATATAAGTACTTCGTCTATCGTCATTATCAGTACTACTTTCATCCATGGCGATAATCTTTCCTACATCAACTACAGTCCTATACTCATTATTCTTTACGGTATTTTCAAAGGACAACTCATTATAAGGTAGCTTCATACTTCCCGCTTTGTTTTGCTCATTCACATTCTTATCCGTACATAATCCACTAGCTTTGCCTTCCTTTGACCTGACATCCTGTTCCGTTTGGACACTGATATCATCGTCTGGGACAAAGTCGCCATCAGACTCATCTACCTTATCTTCTCGCAAAATCAATAAAGAATTCACAAGTGATTTATCCTTATAATTACTAAGTGTCCTTTGATCAAGGGTCGTTAATCTTAAATTGTTAAAAGCATAACCTCCTTCGTCTGAGCTCAGAGAGCTTGACGAGGAAGAGGACCGATTTCGATCTTGGCAATCCCTAACGACTGGAGTTATGTTCTTTTCGTCAGGTACATAGTAAGACCACTTACGCAGATCACTAATAGATTGTTTCCTTTTAGACGTGTTTTCTTCATTGTCCTCTTCAACAGACGGACTTTTCTTTAGATTGCTTCCATTAGAATTATTAATCCAATCATTGGTATGTAAAGTGGTTTTCTTTGAGGTAAGGGGGAATTCTGTATTGTCTGAACGTATGTGCTCATGTCCAGTATTATCATTAATATATACACCGACCTGTAGATTCATAGGATGTACTGGTGGAATACTAATACTCAAATCTGGAACGATCATTTGTTTATCCTCAACTACTGCACTTTCATGAATTCCGATAACAGTGTGGTCATTTTTGTCACTGTTGCCTGTTTCCCCAGTCGTAGCGCCAAACATAACTATACCTTTTCCTTCAATGAATATTTTATTTTCTGGTTTGTTATCAATCAAAACACTACTGCAATTACTCACTCTTGTCATTCTTCTGTCATTGATGCTGATATTTCCCCTATTGTTGGAGATGAAATCAAGGCTAGCCCTGTTTCTCTGGACACCCATTCTACGATCTAGTATTGCAGCTATGTCAGCTTCGCTGTAACATCCACTCGTGTCCTGGCTTGTATTCGCAGACAAAGGAGACCCTTGCTGGTCAATTACCTCATCCAAATACAAACTGGTGGTAGTATTGTCGTCTCCAATGGCCCCAATCTCTACTTTCGTTTCAACATATGCATCTTTCCTCTCAGAGTTAGTCATGTCTACGTAGGCATTATTAATAACAATGTTACTACCTATCGAACCAAATTCAACTAATTCTCGATCGACATGTATATAAGTACTGTTGTTCGCATTTAAGAATGACCATATGTCCGGTGTATTCCCTGAGGAGCTATTCACTCCAACGCCTGAATCAATAGTTACTGGAGAAACTGGTGGAAGTTCTTGGTTGCATTTTATGTTGAAATTGTAAATAGGAGTGCTGGAAAGGAGCTCAAATAGGGAGGGAGGAATCCTTGATGCAGAATTTCTTCTAGTTGGTTCAGGAATCTCGTTTTCATGTATCGCCACGTCTGCCTGTCGTTGATAAACTGTTGGTTGTGGAATATTTCGTATATAATCTGTAGAATAATAAAACATCAGCAACTAATGAAACAATCCAAAAGAGGAATGGACCAATCAAACAAAGAATTACTTCATTAATATAAAAGAGGAATGGACGAATCAGACAAAGAATTACTTCATTAATATAAAAGAGGAATGGACGAATCAGACAAAGAATTACTTCATTAATATAAAAGAGGAATGGACCAATCAAACAAAGAATTACTTCATTAATATAAAAGAGGAATGGACGAATCAGACAAAGAATTACTTCATTAATATAAAAGAGGAATGGACCAATCAGACAAAGAGTTACTTCATTAATATAAAAGAGGAATGGACCAATCAGACAAAGAGTTACTTCATTAATATAAAAGGAATGGTGTCATTAGAACACGCATATTCGCGTAATAGATTATTTGTGATCATCACAAAACATTATTGGTGAACAAGATATGCGTATTTATCCGTGTAAATGCATCCAAAAGCACCATGCTTCTAATCAAAATGGAAGGTTTGTTTAGAAGGTAACACAAAAAAAATTGCATTTTAAACCATGTTATTTAAGAAGTTTCCTAAATATCCATGAAATGTTTAGACGTAGCTGACTTTCATTTTAAAAACTGAGCTCGAAAACATTTTCAATGCAACCAAAAGCCTAATCTCTTTAGAAACTACTATTCCATTAAACAGTTTTATATAACAATAATAATAATAATAATAATAATAATAATAATAATAATAATAATAATAATAATAATAATAATGTGCATCTATTCTTTACGTGTATATCCAATATCTTATTTCAATAATTTTCCAAAGCCATGTAAAATGTTTGATTTGCAAATCCTCTTAAATAAACCTGATCAAGTATAATGTTGCATGGATTTTATTTGTTGTACAACCATTAAATCGTTTTGAATTGTGTTGTGTATGTTTGATTGTGTCTGTCGACTTACATAAATCTGATATATTTGGAACTTTTCCATTTTCTTCATTCTGAAACGAAATATATGCTTTCATGATAACACAAACTAAATAATAGAACCTCTAACATTACAACAATCAATTGTTATTTGAAGTCTTATAAATTCATAGAAGCTTATATCTACTGATTTTGATATAAACTGACAAATATTTGTAAAAATAGTTTTTCGATGTAATTTAAAATTGTCAAAATTGATTTAATGTAGGCATAAATCAATATATATATATATATATATATATATATATATATATATATATATATATATATATATGCATCCATCCATTCATCCGACCGTCCGTCCGTCCATCCATCTATATATACATTACTCATAAAGATGTTTAATTCACTTTGTCGTGACTTATTTATGGCCCAAACAGTTACGCACACACACACACACACACACACACACAACTAGGAAGATCACATTTCCAAGTAAACAAGAAGCAAGAAAAGAAGTAGTAGAACATTCAAGTTAGAACTGATTACCTGCATTGCCCGTCACGTGACATTTGGTGATGTGTTAGTATGTGCAAAATCTCCATGCAAGAAATACAACTTTTCGCCATGCTGTAAGGTTACACGAATTGTGTGGTATGAAATAATCAACTGATTCAAAATATTATGTTCAAATACCTTAAATTTAAAAAACAGTGCTAAAATAACAGATACTAATATATAATAGTAAACTGCATGCATAAATTTACAGAACATAAAAATGTGAGTTGTATGAAAAGTAGTGGTTGATGAATATAAATGATGGCTGTGATAGTGACACAAAGGTGAAAGTAGTAATGTTATAGTAGTAGTAGTGAGTGCTGAAAATGTCGTAGTGGATAAAAAAAATGTTTATGTAATACATATAAGCCCAAGTCAAATGATTACGTGCATCATTATTTTCAATAATGTACCTGTATTTCTTTATTTACTTTTACTTAAATTGCTAACATTTCTTCACAGTCTATATCGGCCAGATTTGTATCAGATAAAATCTGCGTTCGATCGAAGCCGTACAAAGTTACATTATGATTGAAATGAACAGATCGGTAGGTGCTTTCCTCTTTGCATGCGATATTATGTGGTGAGGCCAGCTGTCCCTAAGAGCTTTCTTTGTCGTAGTGTAGAGTGCTATTAGTATAAATGTTAGGCTCGCGAGAAGTGCTTGCTATAATATCCGTGTGAAAAAGAGAGCCCTCTAGTGTGGCAGCGATGATCTCAACAGAGTTATCAGTAATATCAAATGACGATCGTGTGGAGTACAGTGGATAAGGAAACCTCAGCGGCTTTTTACGCACCCTCTGTCTCCTCCTGAAGACAATGATGATCACGATCCCAATGCCTATTAGAAACAGGAAGGTAAACACTCCGCCTAAAATATAGACCGTCTTATTGGTATTGTCAGCTACGGACGCTGCCACCACAGCCTCTGCAACAGAAAAAGGCAAATATGGGACAAGAATGTCAACAGAGAAAATCAAGATTCAAATCAAAGTTCATGCAACAATCACAGCTTCGCCTCAATAAAACCAGAATGATTAAATCACTAATCTAAATTAACAATGTCAATAATTCTGAGATTTAATTCCTTGGATAAGATTGATTTTCTTGAAATCATGCTGTATAGTTTGCAAATATCCAATGCTTGTTATATCACTTCTGCGTTATAAAAAGCAAATGAGCAAAGTTCAAGAAGTCCGTTTGATAGTCGTAATACCTCTTAAGTCATAAAAGTTTAACAATAATATCCATGTTTTGAAGTATGTAATACACAGAACTGAAATTCCGCTACTACTGCTTGTGATCTCATGAAACTCATTTATGAGGATGCTTAGTTGCGCCAAGATAGGTCTTAGCCAAACTATTTGATAAATTTCATATGAAAGGCATGGTGTAGTAATCAACATATGAAAACAGAAAAGATTATGTCTCAAGGACATGAATCCTTTCCATGTTAAGTCTGAAATATATAAAAGACACGGTGTAATAAAAGTGATCGCGTCTTATGGTTAAAACGTACCGCTGAGAATACACTGTTTATATTTACCTGTTGCATTTAATATGATTGATACCACACCAGAGCAGTTTTTGTGATCTGGATGTACTATATCCCAAGCACAGACTCTTATTGTAATGTTGCCGTACAGTTTAAATTCCAGACGAAACTGAGGGTTCGTGCTGTTCAACAGGGACACGAAAGACTGTCTGTCTGACCGCTGCAGTTCGAACACTGGTGAAGAACCTCCATCAAAACCAGGTTTACATGTCATGATGGGATCAAAATGATTTGTCGAGTTCTTGGAAATCGTGCAGTTCGATGGTGCTTCGGGGTACCCTGCGAATTTCAAAAAATATATCAAAATTTGATAAACGGCTGGTATATGTTTACAAATGTTAAAGAGGAAAGATTTCGCGTAACGTCAAATTTGTATTTAGAGATGACGTTCTTTACATGTCACACTGCTTAATACACTATGTCTTCAACGTTATTTGTTACTTCTGATATTTATTTGTGGTTCACCGTACATTGCAAATGATAATTAAATATTTATCCTTCATACATTGAAGTAAAACCGTCTCACGTCGAACAAACAGCGAAACTTAAACACAAGCGAAAGATATCCGAGTTATATTTTTTAAGTGATGGACGTATAGATGCATTGTTTTAATTCTAGATTTAAATAGTGGTGGGTTTTCTTTTTCTCCAACAAACACAGACTCAAAAAAGATTCATCTTTACAGTGTATCACAAAATCACTTAAAAACATTTCTTACCGGGCGGAACTATTTGAAAGTCACAAGAATGATAACCAACTCCCTCTGAATTTTCACCTTGGCACGAAACATATCCATATTTGTCTGTGGAACTAAATAAAAGCAAATGTATAGTTACTAGATACATCTATTAAACTGGCAAATGCAAACGTAAGTATGTCTCCTTGCTCTCGTATTTTCTCAACAAACTTTTCCTGTACATTTTATAAATTGAAAATACTGATTTCCGTTTTCCTACTACTGGTCTGTTTCTTTTGTTCGTTATTATGTCGATGGACGCTTTTATTTTTGTATTTACTCTTAATAGATGATCAAATAAATTATAATAACTCCATCTAGTTATTTAAAGTTTGATAATAAATATCTTGAAAACCTAACAAAAACGTATCCCGATTCCTATCACTATGTAATAACTTTTCGAACTGATTTGTGGATTTAAGACTGATTTGTGGATTAAAATGTGCCAATCCACATGTACTAAAAGAAATTGTGCTAATTCGCATATACGAAATACATGCTCCTATTGACACGAAGGTAAACATGTTACCCAAACAATGAAAGACTGAATGAGGTCTTTCATATGTTCTTCATATAAAACACTGGACTAATCCGTGCCCAGCTTTATATTGAAAGTATTCATCAGTATAATTTAAGCACAACAGTAGGGAATGGAAGGAAGTTTGTAATCAAAAAGATTTTGTAAGATGAAAATGCATACCATTTTCAACAAATGGAGTAGTAGTAGTAGCGGTAGTAGTAGTAGTAGCAACAGCAGCAATAATAATAATAATACAAATAGAAAAATAGAAGAAAAGAAAATAGTGCAGGCGAGGAATAATGACATGGTATAAAAAGTCTACTTTAACCTAAATATGTGTTTCCAATCAATGAATCAATATATCTCTACACATCAATATCTATGTTTTGCCGACAAAAATGTAAAGAAACGCACTCTATAACTATATCCAATCTCGAATACGCAAGATGCTGTCCAATCGGCTTCGCCGTCTCGTTTCGGATTAATCGGTACGTTTGCTGCATACTCCATCTCGTGATGACGTTGTTTGGGTTGGCGTACAATGTGCAATCAAGACCTATTGTTTCCCCGAGGTGGACTGCAACTTTCTGTAAATTTTCTGTACACCGAGGTCGGTCTGTATAAACAAAATAACAAAATATAAGTGTACCTAAATTTAAGAAAAAAGATGAAAAACTATGTCCGTGAGAGCATCTTGGAGTAGATTAAATTAGAGAGAAGATGGTAATATTTAGGTTTTGTAAATTTGGAGTAGCTAGGAAAGAAATTTGACGTGTTTATATCAATCGGAGCATATTTTGAATTCTCGACCAATGACTGGAGAAAAAAATACATCAGACATATCAATCCTCAAAATTGAAATCACGTCAATTTGTTGTGAGTTAATTTCTTGCATCTACCTCATTTTTTACACGATTCTCGAAAAGTAGCAAAAAATGAAGAAATGTTAAGACTTTGGCCAGCAACTCCAGCTGTTATCATTAACTTTTCATTTTTCTGCTAGAATTCCACGCAAAAATAATTCCATTGCGAAACACAAAACGAGGCTGAGCCTATAGTCAAAATGTATGTGCAAGTAGTGGCTTTGTTTAAATACGTTACTGCAGACTAGAATTTGGAAATAATACAGTATTACCAAATGCATTAATAGCATCTGTTTATGTCAAACACCACCATAGCGTTCATTACGGCTACTTATCGACTGAGATCACTTATTCTTGGCTGAAACATTCCCAAGCTTTTGAGTTGTTAGTCACGAAAGAAACATAATGGATGATTTTTTTTCCTAAACTTGTACAGATACGTTCCATAACGTGTCTTAATATTTTTAACATAGCTTTATTTCTCACAGTGTGCTTCAACCAGGCTCTCGTCAGAATGACAATTACCCAAACGCTGATGAGCCGATGCGATGTCATATGTAACAACGATGATAAGATGACTTCAAACATACGGAAATTTTCAATGGCTGATGAAAACCTAACTCCATCGGTTCAATTACACCTTTTAAGTTTTCAGTAATCTTTTGGTTTGGAAATTAAAGAAAATACATCAAGAAATGCTGCGATGGAGAGAGAGGTCTCAGTAGCTAACAAAGCACCTTCGGAAACAGAGAGCAACATAAGCGTTTTACAAGACCTTCGCACGACGAAGGTTCCACAGAGTCAAGTGAGAGTTTGGTTGAAGGAGACTAAGTCAGAATTGAAACTTGATGGGAAATCCAAGAGGTGTTCCGATTGATGATACTGTATTATTTGCCTTTTCAAACCTCCCACCCAAACTCATGTTGCACGAATTATTGGAATTAACACAAAATCGAACCAAGTTCAGGTCTACAAAAAATTTATCTATAATTTGTGCACCTAATATGACTGATTTGTGATTATTTTCCTATAATATTCTACGCGTACTCTTTTATTACACCAGCTTTAATTTAATAAAACTAAATTTGTCTACAAAAGGTAAATTTTGTTCACAATAAATTACTTTCAAGGATGAAAACAAGAAAAAGTTGTTAATGTCTATCATTCTGAGAGAAGACAAATCATCGGTATAAATTTTACTGTGATTCATAATTTATAATTATAATGTTAAATAATTATGTGTACTTACAAAGAACAATTAATTCGATATCACCACTTATTCCGAGTCCTAGCCTGTTGGACGCCGAACAACTGTAATTCCCTTCATCGTGTCTTTAAAAACAAAAGCATTTAGAATAAGGTATTAAATGTTTGTTGCTTCTTTTCGAAGAGATGCGGCGAGACCTTCTCATTCAGCACTAACATAGAAAGGACAAGTTTGGCAACTCAAGATGAAAGCTTTAGGAAGGAAAAACGGTGCTGCAGGAAATAAATATTAACTGTATAACGAATAATGGGAGGTGGCTCCCAAGTTTTGCGAATATTATAAGATGCATAAAAGTTGCATTGTTTCTCAGTATCTCAACTTTATTAATTATTGTAAAATTTTAAAACATTCGTACCTTTGTTACATTTGTTAAAACTAGTCTAACACATTACGTAAATACAGCTAGTTGTGACAAAAACCGTTTGAAAAAAGTTTTGTGCATGATAGCATGGTCTCTTTAAAATACTCGAGAATAATGAATAATGTAAGAAAATAAATATATATGAGAGAGAGAGAGAGAGAGAGAGAGAGAGAGAGAGAGAGAGAGAGAGAGAGAGAGAGAGAGGTTCTACCTTTGAATGTATCTAATATTCAGACGTGTTCCATTTTCGCTGTCAGTATCCATGTACAAGTTTTGCGGTATAATTTGTCCACCCTGGAACCAAAGAATACTTTCTTTGGCCGGCATTGGTCTGGCAAACACTAGACATTTTATACTGACATTCACATCTTCGTGAACTACCATCCTCTTGTCTGCGATTGTAACATTTGGGGCGTCTGAAATTAATAAGAGCTTCTGCTATTATTGCATGTGATAATAATAATAATAATAATAATAATAATAATAATAATAATAATAATAATAACAACAACAACAACAACAACAACAACAAAACGAATGATACAATCTTTTTCATGTGAAGACAAAACACAGAATTTTAGTCTACGTGGCCACTTTAGTTAGTTAACGAATTTTTCTTTCATTTGCTGTGTTCACAAAATAACTACT